>CM031605.1:73179861-73223599 GCA_018398815.1 Conus ventricosus | reverse complement strand
TAAGTTGCTAATATAAAGGGGGGCGTCTTTGTAAAGTGAAGATATCTCTGTTGCTCCTCTCCTGCTGCCTGCATTAGAGCCATGTACAAAGTTGTTAAGACTAGGGTAAGAAGTGGTTCCAATCTGACAGATTATATTAATTGTTCTGCTGGGGTTAGGCAAGGTGATGTTTGTAGTCCTGCGCTGTTTTCTGTATTCATTAATGAGCTTGCCATTGAGGTTATCAATAATGGCCTTCATGGTGGACGATTTCCAGAAGATGTGTTAGAATTATTTATCCTACTATTAGCAGATGATGTTGTTTTGGTTTCAGAAACGATAGTTGGCTTGCAACGTCAGTTAAATAACCTGAGCAGGGCTGCCTCTTCATTAGGGTTGAAAGTGAACATGAATAAAAGCAACATCGTGGTGTTTAGAAAGGGAGGTTATTTGGCGGCAAGGGAAAGATGGATGTATGACAGACTTACTATACCTGTGCTGAATGTATATAAATATTTAGGGATCTATTTTTCTACACGCCTAAGTTTTACCTTTGCCTGTAAAGATCTTGCTTGTAGAGCAAAGAATGCTTTGATATGTGTAATGAAAAGATTAATTGCTTTGAATAACAATTCGCTTGAGTTATTTCTTAAAATCTTTGATTCCCAAATACAGCCTGTTCTGATGTATGGGGCCGAAATTTGGGGGTTGGATAATGCCGTTGTTCATTGTGAGGCAGTGCATTTATTTGCTTTGAAGAGGTTTTTAGGTTTTGACAGGCGTATTTCTAATGATTTGGTATATGGGGAGACTAATAGATATCCATTGTTTATTTGTGCAGCCATTAGATGTATGCGGTATTGGTTAAAGCTTTTACATATGGAGCATTATAGATTGCCTCGTAAGTCTTATGAAATGTTGTTCGAATTGGATGTAAAGGGAAAAACAAACTGGGTTTCAAATGTACGTCTGTGTCTGTGTAAGCATGGATTTGGGGATGTCTGGCTGTCTCAGGGTGTTGGAAATCAAAGCCAGTTTATTCGTGTTTTCCGACAAAGGTTGATTGACTGCAGATGGCAAATGTGGGACGATCATATCCAAAGTAGTGGACGTTATGATTTGTACAGAAATTACTCTAGTTTTCATTGTACTCAGCCTTATTTGAAATTTGATTTGGATATGCATCTGAAAAGATCAATTGCTAAATTCAGAGTTGGTGTTTCGGACATAAGGACTCATTACTTAAGATACAGACAGCATAGACAAAATGACTTGGTATGTCCATTGTGTATGCAAGGTGAGGAAAATGAAATACACTTTATGTTCCTTTGTCCAGCTTTAGAAGACATTCGTCAGAAATTTATCCCACAGAAATATTATAGGCGCCCATGTATGTTTCGTTTACAGTTGCTACTTAGCTCTAACAGCTATAAGGTTATTAGGAATTTAGGTATGTTTCTGTTTAAGGCGTTTAAGATCAGAGAAATAATGACGTCTTAGAAGGAGTTGTGTTCTGTTGTTTTTGTTTCCTGATAAATCATTTGTTTCTTACATTTAATGTGAATGATTATGCTCATTCCCCTTCAAATGGGCCAATGGCCTTACTGAATAAAAATCTGAAGTCTGAAGTCTCTCTCTCTCTCTCTCTCTCTCTCTCTCTCTCTCTCTCTCTCTCTCTCTCTCTCTCTCTGTTTACTCCCACGTATTGGTTTATCAGCAGTTACCTTGTAGTTCTGTTGGCATTTTTTTTTTGACATATAGTAAATTGACGCACGTGACTGTGCTTGTTGTGCCTCTACTAATAGGCAACAGTAGCTCCACTGATGATAGAATGATAGTGAACGTAGTATGGCATGGTCGGTTACATGTCATTCCAGAGAAGATTTTATTGAGAGGTTCTGATGGTGTGATGAAGTTGGCTTCTCACTCCATTATGTCCAGTGATGAAATATTGATGAAACGTTGTGAAAGCTGAAAGCCACAAAGAAAAATGCTGGGAGGATGTGGAGGAAAGAGGAACACTGCGGACAACACTGCATGCGTCCCCCCCCACCCCAACCGCTCTTGCATGCATACCCACCGCCGCAACATTACACCCCCCCCCCTCCCGGTCCTTTCACACATGGAGGAGAGTAAACATGTGCTCAAGAAACCCAACGCACTATTCCGGCACTGGGTGTCTATTCTCAAGTCATGTCACGGGGTAGCTAGCCTGGCCAAGCACCTGCTCCCATGGAGCCAAACCAAAAGTGAACGCAAAGCTTTACGCCGTGTTTCAGGAGAGAGCCAGACTGAAGGCTGGAATCGGGGGGTCTTGTGCCTCCACCCTCCTGCACCCGCTCAGTGTGGGCACTGTGAGACTGCAGTCCTCCCGACCCCAGGACCCCCCCTTGATTGACCCCCAGTACCTGACCAGAGAGGAGGACCTGGAGCCCATCTTGTACGGTGAGTGTCATATGTTCGGTGTCTGGATGGGGTGGAGTTTAGTTGAACAGTTAATTGCAAAGTGAGGCGACT
Organism: Conus ventricosus; assembly: GCA_018398815.1. NCBI lineage: Eukaryota > Metazoa > Mollusca > Gastropoda > Neogastropoda > Conidae > Conus > Conus ventricosus. Next base: position 73,221,103 of record CM031605.1, on the reverse strand, counting down.
ACAGGCGGAAATCTAAACAAATCTTAAAACGTTTATGTAATAAACCCCCCAAACAAACGAATCACAAGATAAGCGATTGCCCATTCTTCGTTTTCGTCGTCACGAGTGTTGTTTCTCTTGCCTGAAGAAGACCTAAGAGGTCGAAACGCGTCGTGTTTTGTCTTGTGATTCGTTGGTTAATGTTTTGGGGATTTATTACGTAAACTTTTAAAGATCAGTAGGTGTTAATCGTGGGGGATGGTTGACACTGCCCTCAAATCATTCTATCTTTGACATCTGTCGTAACTGACATCAAACAACAACAGGCAGATAGTGATGTGCCAGAGAGGGTAGGGGTGGACAGTAGAGGGACAGAAAGAGACGGACACACATCTGACTGACAGTGTAACAAAGTCATAAATGAAGTTGACAGACCTGATTTAACAGCATGTCTTGTTGGGCTGTATAGATAGGAACAAGATACATCTGAAAGTGCGGGTAGGACCCAGAAAAATACTGTCCTCAAACTGCCGAACAAACCAGCTGGGAGTAATCCTGCACCAACCCTTGGAAGCCTGCGCTGTGTTCACACAGGGTGCAGGCACGCACAGGGCATTCCATTGAGACGTCAAGGGACGTAACTGCTTCCTGGCAGCCCAGCCCCCTAAGTGTAAGGAGTTCAAGGCCAAAACACCTGTCTCAGGGGATTTCTCCCACTGACATTTTGCTGTCAAGCTCTCCATACAGTTCTTCACAAACATTCTGCTGTCAAGCTCTCCATACAGTTTCTTCCACTAACATTCTGCTGTCAAGCTCTCCATACAGTTTCTTCCACTAACATTCTGCTGTCAAGCTCTCCATACAGTTTCTCCCACTAACATTCTGCTGTCAAGCTCTCCATACAGTTTCTTCCACTAACATTCTGCTGTCAAGCTCTCCATACAGTTTCTTCCACTAACATTCTGCTGTCAAACTCTCCATACAGTTTCTTCCACTAACATTCTGCTGTCAAGCTCTCCATACAGTTTCTTCCACTAACATTCTGCTGTCAAGCTCTCCATACAGTTTCTTCCACTAACATTCTGCTGTCAAGCTCTCCATACAGTTTCTCCCACTAACATTCTGCTGTCAAGCTCTCCATACAGTTTCTTCCACTAACATTCTGCTGTCAAGCTCTCCATACAGTTTCTCCCACTAACATTCTGCTGTCAAGCTCTCCATACAGTTTCTTCCACTAACATTCTGCTGTCAAGCTCTCCATACAGTTTCTTCCACTAACATTCTGCTGTCAAGCTCTCCATACAGTTTCTTCCACTGACAGTCTGCTGTCAAGCTCTCCATACAGTTTCTTCCACTAACATTCTGCTGTCAAGCTCTCCATACAGTTTCTTCCACTAACATTCTGCTGTCAAGCTCTCCCTAGGGTTTCTTCCACTAACATTCTGCTGTCAAGCTCTCCATACAGTTTCTTCCACTAACATTCTGCTGTCAAGCTCTCCATACAGTTTCTTCCACTAACATTCTGCTGTCAAGCTCTCCATACAGTTTCTTCCACTAACATTCTGCTGTCAAGCTCTCCATACACTTTCTTCCACTAACATTCTGCTGTCAAGCTCGCCCTAGGTTTCTTCCACTAACATTCTGCTGTCAAGCTCTCCATACAGTTTCTTCTACTAACATTCTGCTGTCAAGCTCTCCATACAGTTTCTTCCACTAACATTCTGCTGTCAAGCTCTCCATACAGTTTCTTCCACTGACATTCTGCTGTCAAGCTCTCCATACAGTTTCTTCCACTAACATTCTGCTGTCAAGCTCTTAGGGTTCTTCCACTAACATTCTGCTGTCAAGCTCTCCATACACTTTCTTCCACTAACATTCTGCTGTCAAGCTCTCCATACAGTTTCTTCCACTAACATTCTTCTGTCAAGCTCTCCATACAGTTTCTTCCACTAACATTCTGCTGTCAAGCTCTCCATACAGTTTCTTCCACTAACATTCTGCTGTCAAGCTCTCCATACAGTTTCTTCCACTGACATTCTGCTGTCAAGCTCTCCATACAGTTTCTTCCACTAACATTCTGCTGTCAAGCTCTCCATACAGTTTCTTCTACTAACATTCTGCTGTCAAGCTCTCCATACAGTTTCTTCCACTAACATTCTGCTGTCAAGCTCTCCATACAGTTTCTTCCACTAACATTCTGCTGTCAAGCTCTCCATACAGTTTCTTCCACTGACATTCTGCTGTCAAGCTCTCCATACAGTTTCTTCCACTAACATTCTGCTGTCAAGCTCTCCCTAGGGTTTCTTCCACTAACATTCTGCTGTCAAGCTCTCCATACACTTTCTTCCACTAACATTCTGCTGTCAAGCTCTCCATACAGCTTCTTCTACTAACATTCTGCTGTCAAGCTCTCCATACAGTTTCTTCCACTAACATTCTGCTGTCAAGCTCTCCATACAGTTTCTTCCACTAACATTCTGCTGTCAAGCTCTCCCTAGGGTTTCTTCCACTAACATTCTGCTGTCAAGCTCTCCCTAGGGTTTCTTCCACTAACATTCTGCTGTCAAGCTCTCCATACAGTTTCTCCCACTAACATTCTGCTGTCAAGCTCTCCATACAGTTTCTTCCACTAACATTCTGCTGTCAAGCTCTCCATACAGTTTCTTCCACTAACATTCTGCTGTCAAGCTCTCCATACAGTTTCTTCCACTAACATTCTGCTGTCAAGCTCTCCATACAGTTTCTTCCACTAACATTCTGCTGTCAAGCTCTCCCTAGGGTTTCTTCCACTAACATTCTGCTGTCAAGCTCTCCATACAGTTTCTCCCACTAACATTCTGCTGTCAAGCTCTCCATACAGTTTCTTCCACTAACATTCTGCTGTCAAGCTCTCCATACAGTTTCTTCCACAAACATTCTGCTGTCAAGCTCTCCATACAGTTTCTTCCACTAACATTCTGCTGTCAAGCTCTCCATACAGTTTCTTCCACTAACATTCTGCTGTCAAGCTCTCCATACAGTTTCTTCCACTAACATTCTGCTGTCAAGCTCTCCATACAGTTTCTTCCACTAACATTCTGCTGTCAAGCTCTCCATACAGTTTCTTCCACTAACATTCTGCTGTCAAGCTCTCCATACAGTTTCTTCCACTAACATTCTGCTGTCAAGCTCTCCATACAGTTTCTTCCACTGACATTCTGCTGTCAAGCTCTCCATACAGTTTCTTCCACTAACATTCTGCTGTCAAGCTCTCCATACAGTTTCTTCCACTAACATTCTGCTGTCAAGCTCTCCATACAGTTTCTTCCTACTGACACATGATTAGCCCATGACTCCGGGAATAGTCGGAGGACGTCCAGACAGGATGACACTGGGGAAGGCTAGACAAGCGGGCGCTGTGGGCTGGCATCGTCCGGTACAGACCTACCGTCTGACAGAGTTGTCGGTACTGTGGAGGTCGTTGACCTCTCCTGCAGAGCGTGTTTGTGCACTGAGATTGTGCTTCCATTCTTTGATTATTACAATGATTGTGTTTTCATTCTTTGATACACAGTGATCGTGTTTTCACTCTTTGATTCACAATGATTGTATTTTCATTGTTGGATTCACAATGTTGTCTTATATTCTTGGATTAACAATGAATGTGTTTTCACCTTTTGATTCACAATGATTGTGTTTTCATTCTTCGATTCAAAATGATTGTTTCATTCTTTGATTAACAATGAATGTGTTTTCACTCTTTAATTCAAAATGATTATGTTTTCATTCTTCGATTCATAATATTGAGTTTTCATTCTTGGATTCAAAATAATTGTGTTTTTATTCCTTGGTTCAAAATGATACAATTTATAACTAGAAAAACGATATGCAGTGTATCCAATGTCTGTTTATTCATGTCAACAAGCTGTACGTCGACGTGACTCTTAAAAATCTAATGGGTAGAATATACCATGATTGCTCAGACGCTTAGTGGGTCTACATCAGTACTGTTGTAACCGTGCCACACTCCCACAGGGATACGGCAGTGCCAGCGCCTGATGACCACGCCACAATGCGCGCACTGGGCGCTCAGCACAGCGACGGCCCTGTGAAGGCGTGCAGCGAGCAGCACGTGTATGACAGTGACGACTACTGGCGATGTCACATCCGCCACACCGCTCTCACGACTTATCACCCCACTTGCACGTGCAGGATGGGGGATCCCAAAGATCCCTCCACTGTGGTGGATCCCCAACTCAGGTGAGTGTATGTTTGGGGGGAGGGGGGGAGGGGAGGGAGGGGACGGGGGATGCAAAGCATTGTGGCTACGCCTGCCTGTACTACATACCACATACACTCTCACACCATACTCATGGGTATCTTTCATGTACACTCCTTTTTTGGTTGGCCTCCAGCCTCCAATTTTTCCACGTTTTTTTTTGCTTTTTTCCTTCTTTTTTCTTTCTTTCTTTTTTTTATTTTTTGAACTATGGGGCCTCCATCCTGCTATCCCCCCCCCCTCTGCCATCACTAATTGTTTCCAAAGTGACTCGCACTCACCATCTATTGCCAGTGCGTGGTTTTTTTTCAAACAGATGGAAATTTGTTTGCTGATCTCAATGTTTTTGAGTTTGAATTGTACAATGTACAGTCATGTACACTCCAATACCTGCAAACCCATTCTGTATTAATGTAGATTATGCATAGAACCACTACCACAACCCTCTGTCCTCATCACGAAAACGCATGAGAGAATCTGACATCTGCGCACAACGAATTGGCCTCCTCGTAAAACAAGTATCTCCGTAGGCATGTTCACTACTAATCATCACAGCAGGTCACAGAGAAAGAACATCGTGAAGGAAGCGGGGGACGTGACCAGAAATAAGTGTGTGTGTGTTGGGGGGGGGGGGGGGGGGGGGGGGGGGGCTTTAGCTCCTGTGATGGAACAACTGCTTCAAACCAAGGCTGCAGCAGCAATTCTGTTCGCCCACCACGCATGCACACACAAGGGAGACAAACCAAACTACGAATATGATGATTTATCTTTCTTTGTTCTCTGTACCTTGTTTCTGTTTCTGATCTGTGCGAGGCGAGGCGCTTTGGTCATTCTGGAACCAAATGCTAAAATCCATATTAGTCTTTTGAAATTCACAATCAGAATTTGTATTTAAAAGCAATGGTCCGAACGTCCGGTCTCCCTGTCTGTGAATGAGTATCCAGTTGCTTCGTACGCATTTTTTCGGCTGAAGTTTTTTTGTTTCTTGTTTTGCATGAAGAAGCGAAGGGAATAAGAATAAAGAAGCAGTCATCTCTGTTAGCTTACCGTATAGTAATGGGCTCCGTCATGTTCACACACGAGTTTTAAAAAAAAAAAACAGTAGAGGAGCAGATCTACGTTCATATAGGGCTTACTGACTTTTCTGTAACACGTAGTAGAGGTCTTATATTTATTTTTATTATTATTTTTTTTTTGCTGTCCCAACCTCTGCGACACCTCAGAGGCAGTACACCCACGCCACTCATTCCGACACCCCGTCCACAGCCACAGCCCGGTTGGCACCGCCGCAGCCCCGGCACCTGCACCGGCAATCACATGGAGCAGTCCATGTCAAGTCGTCAAGAGGCAACCCACCGGAGGAGACACTACACTGCTGCCGAGTCACTTCGGTGGTGTTCAGTGGCGCCTGTTCTGATCTAACATACGCAGGACACCACCTACTAAGCCTCCTACTGACGACATAACTGCTTAGTCGCGGAGCCGGCGTGAGTGAGCTCTCCCTCTGGAGGGCGCCACCACGTCCGTCCACCGACAGCCGATACCGGTGACCCCGACGGAACCAAACCAAGACCGCAGACGTGGAGAGGACATCGAAATTGAGGTCACCAAGAGAGCAGGGCATGAAGGGCCACAGAATTTGAGACTTTTTTGTATGCTGATCGATGAGAATGAGGATGATTAAGATGATGCTACGGATTTCCATTTCGGTCTGAGACTACATGACAGGGCTGTACTCTACACTTCCTTTCATAATATATCCCGGCGTCAACCAGGCCCGAGAGATACAGGCATCTGCAGTGTTGGTCAGGAAATTTGAGCAACACTCTCAGAAACGCATCCATTAAGTGGATGAAACTCGACTGTGTGGTCCCAGTCTTCCCAACTGAGTCCGCAGCAAACTCAACTCTGGGTAGGAGCCGGTCGGGGCAGAAAAACCCACATGACTCTGATGGGATTCGAATCCACGACCTCCCAGTCGGGAGTCCGCGACGCTAACCACTTCGCCAGGTGGCTGGTCAAAAGTAGAGGTCTTGATCCATGTTTATACACTAAGATTTCTTCAGTACCTAGTACAGGTCGCAATCCATGTTCATACCCTGTATTTTCTGTACCAGACTGTAAAGGTCTTGATCCATGTTTATACACTGTGCGTTCTGTACCACGTAGCAAGGGTCTTGATTCATGTTCATACTCTGTTTTCCTTACAAAGTGTGAAGGTTGTATTCATGCACCTGCACTTTGTTTTCTCACTGCATAGGGAAGGTCCCGATCCATGTACATGCACTACGCTTTCTACTCCAATTAGTAAAGGTCTTGATCCATTTTAATGTTCCGATTTTCTGCACCATGTAGTAAAGGTTTGGATTCATTTTCATGCACCACGTTCTCTCATGACGTAATACAGGCCCTAATCCATATTCACGCGATATGTTTTTCCCACAACATGAATCAAGGTCTTTATCCATGTTCGTACACTGTTGTTTTCTCCCTTCATCGTAAAAGTCTTGACACATGTTTATAAACTTTGTCTTCACGCTACACAGTTAAAGTCTTGATGCATGTTAATACACCATTTTGTCACTGCATAATACATGGGTTGATCCATGTTCATGGACTTTGGTTTCTCACTACGTCGTTGAAGTCTTGATTTACGTCCAGGCCCTACGTTTTCTGCGTCGCATGTTAAAGGTCTTGATCCACGTTGATTCATTGTGTTTTCAAATCACATACTGAACGTCATGATCCATCTTCATACACCGTCATCTCTGCACCAGCTAAAAAGTCTTGATCCATGTTTATGCACTATGTTCTGTGCACCACATGCTAAATGTCTTAATGCATACTCATACACTATATTTTCTGCACACATAGTCAAAGTCTTAGTCTGTGTTCACACACTGTGTATTCCTCCCCACATGCTAAAGGCCTTGATTCATGTTGATATACTTTTGTTCTCAATTCTCGTAAAGGTCTTTATCCATTTTCATATACTGCGCTTCCGCACCATGTGGTACAGATCTTGATCCATGTGCATACACTGTTTTGTGTACACATGATGAAGATCTTCATTTATATTCATTAACTGTTTTCTAACACATGATGAAGACCTTCATCTACATTCATTCACTGTTTTCTGTACACATGATGAAGATCTTCATCTATATTGATGCACTGTTTTCTGTACACATGATGAAGATCATCTATATTGATGCACTGTTTTCTGTACACATGATAAAGATCATCTATATTGATGCACTGTTTTCTGCACCATTCAGTCAAAGTCTTCGTCCATCTTCATACATGTTTTCTGCACCACATGATGAAGGTCTTGATCCATGTGCACACACTTTTTTCTTCGCCATAGAGTAAAGGTCTTGATCTATGTTCACACACTTTCTTCTTCGCCAGAGAGTAAAGGTCTTGATCCATGTACACACTGTTTTCTTCTTCGCCATAGAGTAAAGGTCTTAATCCATGTTCACACACTTTCTTCTTTGCCATAGAGTAAAGGTCTTGATCCATGTTCACAGCTTTTTTCGCCATGGATAGAGTAAAGGTCTTGATCCATGTTCAACAATGTTTTCTTTGCCATAGAGTAAAGGTCTTGATCATGTTCACACAATTGTTTTCTTTGCCATTGAGAAGGTCATTGATCCATGTTCACACAATGGTTTCTTTGCATAGAGAAAGGTTTGATCCATGTTCACAGTTTTCTTCGCCATGGATAGAGTAAAGGTCTCTGATCCATTGTTACACAATGTTTTCTTTCGCCATAGAGTAAAGGTCTTGATCCTGTTCACTACAATGTTTTCTTTGCCATAGAGTAAAGGTCTTGATCCATGTTCACACAATGTTTTCTTTGCCATGAGTAAGGTCTTGATCATGTCACAGTTTTCTTCGCATGGATAGAGTAAAGGTCTTGATCCATGTTCCACACATGTTTTCTTTGCCATAGAGTAAAGGTCTTGATCCATGTTCACACAATGTTTTCTTTGCCATAGCAGTAAAGGTCTGATCCATGTTCACGTTTTCTTCGCCATGGATAGAGTAAAGGTCTTGATCCATGTTCACACAATGTTTTCTTTGCCATAGAGTAAAGGTCTTGATCATGTTCACACATGTTTTCTTTGCCATAGAGTAAAGGTCTAGATCCATGTTCACAGTTTTCTTCGCATGGATAGAGTAAAAGGTCTTGATCCATGTTCACACAATGTATTCTTTGCCATAGAGTAAAGGTCTTGATCCATGTTCACACAATGTTTTCTTGCCTAGAGTAAAGGTCTTGATCCATGTTCACACAATGTTTTCTTTGCCATAGAGTAAAGGTCTTGATCCATGTACAACAATGTTTTCTTTGCCATGAGTAAAGGTCTTGATCCATGTTCAACAATGTTTTCTTTGCCATAGAGTAAGGTCTTGATCCATGTTCACACAATTTTTCTTTGCCATAGATGTAAAGTCTTGATCCATGTTCAACAATGTTTCTTTGCATAGAGTAAAGGTCTTGATCCATGTTCACAAATGTTTTCTTTGCCATAGAGTAAAGGTCTTGATCCATGTTCACAGTTTTCTTCGCCATGGATAAGTAAAGGTTTGATCATGTTCACACAATGATTTCTTTGCCAGTAGAGTAAAGGTCTTGATCCATTGTTCACACAATTTTTCTTGCCATAGAGTAAGTCTTGATCCATGTTCACACAAGTTTTCTTTGCCATAGTGTAAAGGTCTTGATCCATGTTCACACAATGTTTTCTTTGCCATGAGTAAGGTCTTGATCCATGTTCACATCAATGTTTTCTTTGCCATAGAGTTAAGGTCTGATCCATGTTCACACAATGTTTTCTTTGCCATGAGTAAAGGTCTTGATCCATGTTCACACAATGTTTTCTTTGCCATAGAGTAAAGGTCTTGATCATGTTCACAGTTTTCTTCGCCATGATAGAGTAAAGGTCTTGATCCATGTTCACACAATGTTTCTTTGCCATAGAGTAAGGTCTTGATCATGTTCACATTTTCCTCGCCATGGATAGGTAAGGTCTTGATCCATGTTACACAATGTTTTCTTTGCATAGGTAAAGGTCTTGATCATGTGTCACCAATGTTTCTTTGCCATAGAGTAAAGGTCTTGATCCATGTTCTGACAGTGTTTTTTTACCACAGTGAATGGATCGTCTGGAAGTCGCATAGCAATGCGCTTGCTAATTCCCCATACTGTTGTTGTTAGCAATGGAAGTCATTTTAAATACAACTATGAGCCAACAGGTCAGCAGAAGTTTTGATCAGGTTTAAACACGTTGTGTTCTGCATCATAGAGTAAAGTTCAATGATGCATGTTGATTGAAACGCTTTTTTTACACCACACAGTAAAGGTCTTGATCCGTGTTGATGCATGGTGTTTTCTGCACCACTTAGTAAAGGTCTAGATTCATGTTCGTACACCTTTTTTTGTCCAGGGTGAAGGGGGTCCAGGGTCTCAGAGTGGTGGATGCTTCCATCATGCCCACCATCGTGTCAGGCAACACCAACGCACCCACCATCATGATCGCCGAGAAAGCCGCCGACATCATCCGGGGCCACTAACATAGTGATCTCACCATGTGGGCCTTGACTGACATCTGTGGGTGCCACCGCTACCATTATAATACCACTGAAATAAAACGTTATATCACCAGTCATATCTAAGCTATGACGTTACAGGCTTACAGATTCATCATGTGACTTCGAAAATACTTATGTCATTTAGAGAAGCTGGTAACATTCTGAAGACAAGCAGGTTACAATGCACAGTTTCTAACACTGATGAAAATTGGCTGCATGTGTCATTTAAAGCCGATATGATACCGGGTAACCCACCATCAACTGTTGATAATGCTGAAAGTTCGTCATGATCAAACCTTGCACTGGCATGCACCTAATACTACAGTATCCTGAAAACGTAATATCTTATCTGGACAGCTCCGTGTCCAAAACAATATAGACTAAAACATTTGAAAGTTGCATCGCCACAAACGCCAGTGCCGTTGACGTGATTCTCTTTGGATTGGCCACATAATCCTGTTGGTAATGCCTGCACACATTTCAACAATGACATCAAGGTGGGGGGCCATACTGGACAGACAACTGACTTAGATTTGGGACGACCTGGCATGACACTCGGAGTGCATTCACTATCTGTCATGTTGCCAGATTTCAAAGTCTGTTGTTTGGCACAGCATGACTCTCATCCTTACTGTAAAACCCAAACCACACTACTGATTTTTCGTTTTCTTTTTTTACATGTACTGTTTTTAACTAGCTTTTTTTCAACCGAGTTTCATGTCCCTTCATTCTGTGTAAATTTATGCGTTTGTTTGTGTGTTGTGGTAATTTTTTCATTAGAAAAAACAGAAATTCCGAGTACATATTTCATTTTGAGCTTTAAAATAGTTGTAAGGTGCCGCTCTGTAGCCATTTTGAATCCTGCTTGCAATGTAGACATCTAAAGCATTAAAAACTATGAAACAAAGTTTGCTGTTTCATCACTGCTTCCAATGTAGACATCTAAAGTATTCAACTATGAAACAAACGTTTGCTGTTTCATCACTGCTTGCATGTAGACATCTAAAGCACCAATTATGAAACAAACGTTTGCTGTTTCATCACTGCTTGCTGTCACGCCCGACCCCTGGAGGTCTGCCCTGACAGGATCGGTCTAGAGGGGGAGTGAAGGAGTGACTGCCCTTTCCACATGCCCCGCAAGACCCCCAAACAAGAAAGATTACGATGCAAAAACCCCATTTATTCACATCAACACACACAATCACAAATAAATATTTCAACACACGCACATGCCAACCCACAATCAAGCATTCCAACACACACAAACATGCGCAATCACCCCAAGCATTTCAATACACGACATCACCATCACAATCATAAATAAAAAATTTCCCAGCACCCATCCCTTTCTCCGTCATGTAGTGCCCCCACACCCCTGCCTTCCAAAGTCCCCCGGGAGCACCCTGTCGCACTAGGTGCTCCAAACCGGGTCGGTTCTTGAAGAGAGTCGCTCAAGGCCGACACCCTTGACGCACACAAACAGACGGTGGAGAGCGCGTCCCGGGGGCGGGCGTTGTTTCTGGAGGTCCTGGACGGGGATCAGGACCCTCCAGCCAAGTCCACGGCTTTTCCACCAGTAGTGGCCTCAACCAGTGCGTGGTCCCAACCAGTGCGTGGCCCCCACCAGTGCGTGGTCCCAACCAGTGCGTGACCCCAACCAGTGGTGGTCTCAACCAGTGCGTGGCCCCAACCAGTGCGTGGCCCCAACCAGTGCGTGGTCCCAACCAGTGCGTGACCCCAACCCGTGCGTGGTCTAACCAGTGCGTGGTCCCAACCAGTGCGTGGCCCAACCAGTGCGTGGTCCCAACCAGTGCGTGACCCCAACCGTGCGTGGTCTCAACCAGTGCGTGGTCCAACCAGTGCGTGGCCCCAACCAGTGCGTGCTCCGGGTGAAGCTTCCGGGAGGAGGGAAAAGGTAACTGGGAGGGAAAGTAGAAGGACGGGTACTGGGAACCCGCAGTCAGTACAGTCTGACCCATGCCGTTTTAAACCCTAACAGCCACTCGCTGATGGGCGAGGGGAGGTCACTAAAAACAAACCCAAAAACACCAGCTCAACACAGTCCGAGCATAAAACAGCAAACCAACCAAATCAGGGGAAAGTTCGTTAAAGTTTCTCATTACGAAGCAGGTAAGAGACTGCATTAAATTAACAGGCTATAAAACAAATATAAATTATCTTTATCCTTCTCTCACTCACATTTTTAAAATTTTCCTTTCTTAGGAATTGAACTAATAAAGCAACCATGGCTTTACATCTGCCACCACATTTGCAAATAATTTAATAATTCAATGGCACAATTATCCCCACATTTTATGGCAACATTTCAAAATAACACAAATTCCCCCCACGCATCCAAACGACTAATCATGCGTACGCACGCTCGCGAACATAAAACTCGTTCTCCTTGCACACACAAACAGACGGTGGCCGAAGAATAAGAGTCCGACGAATGTGACAGGGGCGGACGAGCGAGACCAAGCAAGTACCAACCCTGAATCACCAGGTTCTCTCCCATCCCCACCGACTACCGCATCACAAGATGCATAAACAGGAGAAAGAATTTTGGATATAATTTAGAATGGCCAGGTTAAAGATCGAATTAACCAGAAAAAGGTCTCAAACAATATTTCTTTTATAATTTTGAAAACAAGAGAGAATTGCGCAAAAGAAAAGAATTAGCCGGCTAACAACAAAAACAACAACAAACGAACCACGAAACTGATGCTTACCAGCTACCCGTGGGTGACCCAGAAGAGGCGGGTCAAACGACTCTCTCTGCCCTCTGTCCAGTCGAGAGGACAGCAGCGCAGATGCGGAAAAAAAATGAAGTGATGTCTCTCTCCTACAGGCCGACTGTAGGAAATGAAAGTACCGACTTCGACGATAAGGTGAAGAACCAGGACCGGAGCAGGCGCTCCCAGAGACATCTTCCGCTCGAGTGAAGAGAAAACCTGCCTAAGCGATGGCGGCCAACATGCCATGCTACGTCACAGAATGAGCATACCTCAAGCTAAAAGAAATGAAGCACGTGCGACAGGTGAAAAGACAGGTGAGAGGCCGATAGAGACAGCCAGTTCGAGAGAAAGGTACCAGCCACCCGTGAACCTGCAGGATGAATTGCACGGGCAGTGGAATTAGAGAGAGAGAGAGAGAAAGCAAACCTAACCTGAACTAAACCACACCAAAGGTGCAACCACACCACAAGCCACACTAAGGGACGGACACGCGACAACAACAACGACAATAAACAAATGAACAATTCCGCCACCCTAGATGGGTCAATCGTCGTAGGCCTCGTGACAAACTCGTGACACTTGCAATGTAGACATCTAAAGCACACAATTATGAAACAAACGTTTGCTTTTTTCTGCCAGAATTTGAAGTCTGGTTGTCAGCTGCAGCATATCCTGTAGGATGCACGTTTTACATGTTGGCCGCCCTGCTTATGCTAGAGCACAACGATTCACTTCAGTTGATCAGTTTCTTACTAGTGAAACTGGACACTTTACAGCTGACTCCATACAAAATGTGAGTTTTGAGATCTTCAAAGAGATAAACATTCGTCCGACCTGAGAATTAACGGAAGACAGATTTTAAAAGCAATTTCAGCATGTTTGTAGAAAAGCTCTTTTAATGAAGTGTGTGCACAGGAGCTGGCAGTCCTGACATGGCCCATTCTGATCGGCTGGTATACAAACAACATGGATGGAACTGAACTAGGACACGCCTTCTTTGGTTTTGCGTGTGCATTACGAATTTGACTTTGGACTATGACGTGGCTGTCCATTGCAAGCTTTGAAAACAGTTCCAGAGACAGCTAGCAGACTTGTTGGGAAAGCACTGGACGTTGCCAGATGCCGCTGTTCCTTGAATCCTTTCACTGGCTTCCTTGAATGAAATCATTAAATGCGGTTTTGTTTCGCTCTTTGCCATAACTTCTTTCTGATCTTCTGTCGGTCTATTATTCATCCAGGTGGCTTTGATCCTCTGCCGACAAATGTAGGCCCTAGTCTGTCGATGTCTAGAACAACAGCTACAACTGCCGACAACTGTTGGCCCAAGTCTGTCGATGTCTAGAACAACAGCTACAACTGCCGACAACTGTAGGCCCAAGTCTGTCGATGTCTAGAACAACAGCTACAACTGCCGACAACTGTAGGCCCAAGTCTGTCGATGTCTCGAACAACAGCTACAACTGCCGACAACTGTAGGCCCAAGTCTGTCGATGTCTCGAACAACAGCTACAACTGCCGACAACTGTAGGCCCAAGTCTGTCGATGTCTAGAACAACGGCTACAACTTTCGTTGCCCTCTCCTTTTGATCATCTGCCGACAAATGCAGGCCCTAGTCTGTCGATATCTAGAACAATGTAGGCCCAAGTCTGTCGATGTCTGGAACAAATGTAGGCCCTAGTCTGTCGATGTCTGGAACAACAGCTACAACTTTCATTTCCCTCTCCTTTTTGACTAAGATATGTAAACAAAGGGGTCTATGCAACAATTTGATTTCGATCATATAAACGGTGTGTGTGTGTGTGTGTGTGGTGTGTGTGTGTGTGTGTGGTGTGTGTGTGTGTGTGTAAAAGTGTAACGCTACCATCTGCACGGTAAGGGCAGGAGTGAGCAAAGTCAAAGTTGGCAGATCGATGACTGTTAAGATCTGTCCAGTCATTTCATATTTCATGATGACGCTGAATCGTTACAGCCGTAAATCTGCAATTTACTATTTTCACCAATAAAATCAATATCACAATTTTTGTTATATAGATGATGGGCCCTTTTACGTTGATGATGATATTTTACAACTATTTCTTTAAATACTGATAGAAGAGATGTCAAGTGATATTAAATGCACTACGTTTTGTCAAGATGAGACAGTCCACTGCCACGTCTACCAAGCAGACGTTGAGGTATGAAATAAGTCATTACCTGTTGGTTAAAAAAATGCTGATAGGACACTTTCTCTTAGAAATAAACCTTTAGGATGAACTTTTCACCTGGAGGAACGCACGTGCAATCAGTGCGTGATTGGCAGACAGCAGCAGTGATAAAGGTCGGGACATTTCAGACTTGTGTTCTTGGGGCAGAAGAAGAGCCAGTCGACGAGAGAGAGAGAGAGAGAGAGAGAGAGAGGGGGGGGGGGGGCTTTGCTGATGCATGCAGGTGGAATGAGAAGGTGGTGAGAGAGGAGAGTGAAGGTGAACAGAGGAGTGATAGCACTTTAATCTGCTGCAGAAAAGGCGGTCAAAGTAGAAATGGCGATTTTACAAGTTGTCTGCTAGTGTCTGTGCTGATTGCTACTATACCTTCTGTCAATGTCGTCAGGTACCCGACCCCTTCCCCTCCCCTCCGGCTCCCCATTCTGTGCCTTTCGCTCTGCTACTGCATGTGTTCATGACACACTAGCCAAATGTGGACATGGTATATATATATATACACCAGCTGTCTGCATTACTACGCACTATAGTTTTTGTCTCCTGGAAAACTCTAGTACCTGAAAACGCCCCAAACTGACCTGTTCAACGACAGTTTTAACCGGTTGTGCCTCTTTGTTCTGCCGTGTCATGATTTTCTGGCCATTTGTTATTTTCCCACGACGAATGGATTCAGTGCCTTTCATGTAATCTGCATTAGGTAATTGTTGACTGTAATGATTATGATGTTGACATATGTTATGGTCCCGCATGAACGGATGCAACAAACATGTAATGTATATCTGTATGAGAAAATAATAACCAGTGTATTTTTTGACTTTCACTTTCACATTATACCTGCTTGGGTCAGTCTGTATTTTGAGATGATTATTTTAATGCTCATTCTTCATGGAATATGCGTTTGTAACTTCTGTCTCATATTCTGGGCCACATCCACTTGCTGTATTCTCCCCACGCCGCTTCTTCCAGCCCCCCCCCCCCTCCCCCAATCCACAGCCACACCCAGTATTGGCCTGTCACAGCCCCAGCACAAAAGTTCACAGGAGAGAGCCAACATCACACCCCCAAAAGGCGACCCACCAGAGGAGACACTGCAGTGCTGCTGAATCGCTTTGGTGACGTTCAGAGGCACCTGCCTGATCCAGCATCTGCAGACACTGCAGTGCTGCTGAATCACTTTGGTGATGTTCAGAGGCATCTGCCTGATCCAGCATATAGGACACCATCTACAGGCCTCCACCACAGACGGTAATATTTGCGTAGTCGTGGAGCCAGGAGCAAGCCAAGCTGTGGGGGTGTGAAGAGCATCCCCGTCCCTAGGGCGTCGCCTCGTCTTCCCAATGTACATGCCACTACAGACGACTTTGACATGAATGGACCACGCACATGCACGTAGAGAACACATGGAACAGGTGCTCGAGATTAGACCATGGAGAACCACAGACGTTGACAAATGTTCCTGTTTTTAATGATAAGGATGAGGTAAATTAAAAAAAGAACCAAACCGCTGTCCTTGAGTCACGTTCTGGTTTGAGGCACACGCTAGGACTGTGCACTACGCTTCATCATGTACCAATATCAACCAGCCAGACACATGCGTGGTTACTATATGATTCCAATTTTTTCGTCCATCATGCCCACCATGTGTCAGGCAACACCCAACGCCCCCTCCATCATGATCGCCGAGAAAGCCGCCGAAATCATCCGGGGCCACGAAACCATAGTGATCTCACCTGTGGCCTTGACTGACTCTGTGGGTGCCACCGCTACCATTATAATACCACTGAAATTTACAACGTTCTATCACTGTCATATCTAAGCTATGACGTTCTCGGCTTACAGTTATCATCATGTGACTCGAAAATTACAAACGTCGTTGAGAGAAGCCGGCAACATTCTGAAGACAAGCAAGGTTACAATGCACAGTTTCTAACACTGATGATAAATTGACTGGCATTGTTGTCATTTAACAGCCGATATGGATTACCGGTGTAACCACCATCATCTGTTGTATTAATGCTGAAGTTCGTCATGTCAAACCTTGCACTGGCATGCACCTAATACTACAGCATCCTGAAAAACGTAATATCTATAGGGACCGCTCCGTGTCCAAATCAATCACAGACTAAAACAATCTTTATATGACATCGCCACAAAACGCCATGCCGTTGACGGTGATTTCTCTTTGGATTGGCCACATAATCCTGTTGCATTCATTTCAAAATGACATCAAGGTGGAGGTCATACTGGACAGACACTAACTTAGAGTCTGACGACCTGGCAGACACTCGCGGGTGATTCACTATTCTGCTCTGTGCCAGACTCTAATCTGTTGTTATGGCACTGCATGAATCTCATCCTTTAATGTATAACCAACACATACTGATTTGTCGTTTCCCTTTTTTACATTTACTTTCTTTCTTCACTAGCTCATTGTTCAACCGAGTTCATGTCACCTTCATTCTGGGTTTGAATTGTGCGTTTGTTTGTTTTTCCATTAGAAAAAAACAGTAAATTACGAGTACATATTTCATTTTGAGCTTTAAATAGTTGTAAGGTGCCACTCTGTAGCCTTTTGAATCGCTGCTTGCAATGTAGACACTAAAGCATACAAACTATGAAACAACGTTTTGCTGTGTCTCACTGCTTGCTATGTAGACATCTTAAAGACACAATTATGAAACAAACGTTTGCTGTTTTCATCCATGCTGGCATTGTAGTCATCTAAAGCCACAATTATGAAACAATCGTTTGCTGTTTCTTGCCAGGAAATTTGAATGTCTCGTTGTCAGCTCAGCATATCTGTAGGATGCACGTTTTAATGTTGGCCGTCATGCTTATGATAAGGTGCACATCGATTTCCACTTCAGTTGATCAGCGTCTTACTGTGAAACTGGACACTGTACTGCAGACTCATAAAAAATTGTGAGTTTTGAGATCTTGAAAGAGATAAACATTTTCCGACTGAGAATTAACGGGAGATCAGATTTTTAAAGCAATTTCAGCATGTTTTATAGAAAACTCTTTTACTGCAATTGTGCGCACAGAGTGACGTCCTGATATGGTTTGTGAAAACTGGGAGTCGTTTTATGCTTCCGCGTTTGTTTCTCCCTCTTGTCGTATGCGTGTTACCGTGCATGGGCATCTGCATTTTTTCTCTAAATGTGTCATTCACTCTTTCTTGTTTCGTCGCATGTATATTCTCTATGTGTCATTCACTCTTCTGTCTGTCGCTGTATATATCTCAAAATGTGTCATGCACTCTTTAGGGTCTGTCGCCTGTATATTCTCTAATATGTATGTCATTCACTCTTTTGTCTGTCGCCTGTATATTCGCTAAATATGTCATTCACTCTTTCTGTCTGTCGTCTGCACATTCACTAAATGTGTCATTCACTCTTTCTGTCTGTCGTCTGCACATTCTCTAAATGTGTCATTCACTCTATCTGTCTGTAGTTGTATATTCTCTAATGTGTCTTCACTCTTTCTGTCTGTCGTCTGCACATTCTCTAAATGTGTCATTCACTCTTTTGTCTGTCGTCTGCACATTCTCAAATGTGTCATTCACCTCTTTATGTCTGTCTAGTCTGCACATTCTCCTAAATGTGTCTTTCATCTTTCTGTTGTCGTCTGCACATTCTCTTAATGGTGTTCATTCCATCTCTTTCTGTCTGTTCGTTCTGCACATTTCTCTTAATGTGTCATTCACTCTTTCTGTCTGTGTCTGTATTTTCTTTTAAATGTGTCATTCACTCTTTTGTCTGTCGTCTAGCACATTCTCTAAATGTGTCATTTCATCCTTCTGTCGTCTGGCACATTTCTAAATGTTCATTCACTTTTTCTGTCTGATCGCATTTACCAACAACTGCCTCTTCTGTATTCAAACCACACACTTACACTAGACCCCCCCACCCTCCACCTACTTACGCCACTCACGCATTCTCTCTCTCTCTCTCTTCTCTCTCTCTCTCTCTCTCTCTCTCTCTCTCTCTCACAGCACACACACACACACTCCACACACACCACACACACTCACATACACAACTACACACACACACAAACACACACACTCACACACACACACACTCACACACACACACACACACACACACCACATACCCACAAGCGCGCGCGTGGCACGCGCGTAAGCACATATCCGGATGTGCGCTTTGCCTACCACAACACAAACACGCTCGAACACCAAACACACACACACACACACACACACACACACACACACACACACACACACACCACACACACACACACACATATATATCGACTATTTATTTATTTATATTATAGTTATATATATATATATATATATATTTTGATATATATATTATAATATATATATATATTATATATTTATCATATATAGAATTGGTAGTTAATACCAGCAGAGATTTAAAAAAAAATGCGCAACCGAACTGGGAGCAACTTTTGTTATGTAAGTAATCAGGATGTGGTGGGTCTGTGCTGCCGGTGTTTTTATAACTGCTTGTGTTGTCTGTCATCACGTGCTATCTGTGTTTTTCGTGTGTTTCTGGCTTTGTGCTCTGTTAGGGGAATTTTCCTCTTGTGCCTGCAGTTGTTACCATTTCTAGCCTTGTAATTTTAAAGTTGCCAGTTGTGGTTTGCATGTTTATGTACTTTTCTGTTGAGCATAGGTTACAATCTTTTTGAAATGGTGTTGTATGGTGCTGCTCTTTCTAGGATTTGCAGGATATTTTGTACTTCAATCTTTTTCTCTTTGAGCTTTCCAGATGTATTTACTAATTCTGTTTGGTTTTTGTATCTTTCTTGTATTAAATGACTGTTTTGTGGTTTGCATATCTAGTTTGAAATGGGTTTCAGTGATACTATATATGTTTCTTCTGCGTGCTCTGATGTTACAGTGCTTGGTACACAATGCTGTTGTAGAGGCATTTGTTGATCGAGGGCACTGTTCTTTCTTGATACAGTTGCAGGATTTCCATTCCATCACCTCGTTTTTTCTCTTGTATGCTTTTCATTTGTTGGTTGAATCAATGATTGTATTTAAGGTTGGCATTACATGAGTATGATAATTTGATGCTAGTTTTTGTTGATTATCCTTGGATTAATTTGTGTGCTCTTTTGGGAATGATGATGTTAGGATTCTAAAGTATTATTTCCCTTATTTGTTTTCACTATTCCGTCATATGGGGGTTGTACATATGACTTTCTTTTCCTGGTCTTCTTTGTGTATGCTCATGTCATTTCTGGGTATATTGTAGTTTGTAGTTTGTAGCCACTTTTTGTGTAAACGCAATTTGATATTCGCTGCAGCGTTATTGAATGCTGTTTCATTGCATGACAGGTTAGATAAATCTCTTAGTTAACGCTGCAGCTGACATATCAGAAGCGTTACACAAAAGTGGCTTACAACTACAATCTACAATATGACCAGATATGCCATGAGCAGACACAAGAAGAACAGGAAAAAGGAAAAGATCATATGGTACGCAACCCCATATGACGGAAGCAGTGAAACAAATATAGGGAAAGAATGCTTTAGAATCCTAACCATTCTCTTTCCAAAAGAGCACAATTATCCAAGATATTCAACAAAAACAGCATCAACTTACTCCATACTCATGTATTCCCAACCTTTAAAAACCCTCATTGATTACCAAACAAAAATGAAAAGCAGTACAGAGAAAGCCGAGGGTGATGTAAGGTAATACTGCAACTGTATCAAGAAAGAACTGTTGCCCTCTGGAGCAACAAATGCCTCTACAACAGCATTGTGTACCAAGCCACTGTAACATCAGATGAACGGCAGAAGAAACATATATAGGTATCCTGAAAAACCAATTTAAATAGATTGCAAACACAAACAGTCTTTTAACAAGAAAGATTACAAAATCCAAAACAGATTGAGTAAAATACCAATCTGGAAGCTCAAAGAGAAAAAGATAGAATACATATTCCTGGAAAATCATAGAAAGAGCAGCACCATACAACAACCATTTCTAAAAGGATGTAACCCTAGTGCTCAACAGAAAAGTCCATAATACTATGCAAACCACAACTGGACATACTTTAATTACACTAGGATAGAAATGGTTAAACAAAACTTGCAGGCAAAAAGTGGAAATTCTATCAGTTGAACAAGACACCAGAAACACACGGAAAAACAACAGATAGCACGTGATGACAGACAACACAAGCGTTTTAAAACACCGGAGCACAGAACCACCACATCCTGATTACTTCTTAACAATGTTGTCCAGTTCGGTTGAGCATTTTTTTTAAAATCTATGTGGTATTAACTACCATTGTTATTTTTATATATTTTGCTATATATTAGATATATATATATATATATATATTTTTATATATATATATATATATTTATCATATTTATATATATAGATATATATTTATGTTGTGTGTGTGTGAGTGTGTGTGTGTGTGTGTGTGGTGTGTGTGTGTGGGTGTGTGTGTGTGTGTGTGTGTTCGTGCGTGTGTGTGTGTTGTAGGAAAGCGCATCATCGTTAAATGTGCTTACGCGCGTGACGCGCGCGCTGTGGTATCTGTGAGTGTGTTGTGTTGTGTGTGGTGTGTGTGTGTGTGTGTGTGTTGTGTGTGTGTGTGTGTGTGTGTGTGTGTTGAGTTGTGTATGTGAGGGTGTGTGTGTGTGTGTGTGTGCCTGTGTGTGTGTGGCGTCGAGAGAGAGAGGAGAGAGAGAGGAGATGGAGACGAGAGCCTGGAAGAGGAAGGGGGACGGTGCTCTGCGAGTGGAGAGGAGAGAGAGAGAGAGAGAGGTATGCTGTGTACGTGCGTTATGTGGTGAAGGGGTGGGGGGTAGCTGTAGGTGTGTGAGTTTTGATTACAGAAGTGGAGTGTTGGTAAATGCGACAGACATAATACCCGTGAATGTAACACATTTGAGATTGTGCAGACGACAGAGGAGTGAAATGACTCATTTAGAGTATGTGCAGACGACAGACAGAAAGTGTGAATGACACATTTAAAGAATATACAGACGGACAGACAGAACAGAGTGATAGACACATTTAGAGAATGTGCAGACGACAGGACAGAAAGAGTGAATGGACACATTTCGAGAATTGTGAGACGAAGACGAATGATGTGAATGGACACATTTAGAGAATGTGCAGACGACAGACAGAAAGAGTGAATGACACATTTAGAGAATGTGCAGACGACAGACAGAAAGAGTGAATGGACCACTCATTTAGCGAATGTTGCGACGCACAGACAGAAAGAGTGAATGACACATTTAGAGATGAATATACAGACGACAGCCAGCCAGAGTGATTGACACATTTAGAGAATTGTGCAGCCGACAGACAGAAAGAGTGAATGACCATTTAGAGAATGTGCAGGACGACAGACAGAAGAGTGAATGACAATTAAGAGAATATACAGGCGACAGACAGAAAGGTGAAGTTTGAATACATTTGAGAATTTACAGGCGACAGACAGAAAGTTCGTGAATGACACATTTTGAGAATATACAGGCGACAGATCTAGAAGAGTGAATGACACATTTAGGGAGAATATATCAGGCGACAGGACAGAAAGAGTGAATGAAACATTTAGAGAATATGGCTGATGCCCATGCCACGGTAACACGCATTACAGACAGAGAGAGAAACAAGACGCGAAGCATATAAACTTACTCCCAGTTTTACAAAACCATATCAGGACTGTCGCTCCTGTGGCGCACGAATTCAATAAAGAGGTTTTCTACAAACATGCTTGAAATTGCTTTAAAATCTGTTTCCGTTAATTCTCAGGTCGGGACGAATGTTTATCTCTTTCAAGATTCAAATCTCACATTTTTTATGGAGTCTGCAGTACTGTGTCCAGTTTCAATAGTAAGGGACATGATCAACTGACAGTGAATAGTTGTGCTCTGCATAAGCATGACGGCCAACATGTAAAACGTGCATTCCTACAGAGATATGATGCAGCTGTCATCGAGATACAAATTTGGCAGAAACAGCAATCGTGTGTTTCTAATTGTGTGCTTTATATGTCTACTTTTGCACGCAGTGAATGAAACAGCTAACGTTTGTTTCATAATTGTGTGCTTTAGATGTCTTCATTGGCAAGCAGTGATGAAACAGCAAACGTTCTTGTTTCATAGGGTTGTATGCCTTTAGATGTCTACATTGCAATCCAGCGATTCAAAATGGCTACAGAGTGGCACCGTACAAACCGATTTAAAGATCAAATTGTAAATATGTACTCGGAATTTCTGTTTTTTGTCTAATGGAAAAAAAACATAACAACACGCCACTATTCACCCAGAATGAAAGTGGACATGAAACTCCGGTTTGAACAATGAGCTAGTGGAAGAAAACGTAAATGTAAAAAAGGAAAAGAAAAATCAGTAGTGTGGTTGGTGATACGTAAGATGAGTGTCTGCTGTGCCAAACTACAGACTTAGAGTCTGGCAACATGAGAGATTAGTGAATGCCATCCACGAGTGTCATGCCCAGGTCCGTCAGACTCTAAGTTAGTTCGTCTGTCCGTATGAGCCTCCACTTGATGTCTTTGTGAAATGTATGCAACAGGCATTATGTGGCCATCCAAAGGAATCTCCGTTCAAACCGGCACTGGCGTTTTGTGGCGATGCATCGTACAGTGTTTTAGTCTGTTATTGTTGGACACGAGCTGCCAGATAAGTTATTACGTTTTCAGGTTGCTGTAGTATTAGGTGCTTGCAGTGCAAGGTTTGATCATGACGAACTTTCAGCATTATCAAAGTTGATGGTGGGTTACGGTACTCATTTCGGCTTTATATGACACATGCAGTCAATTTTCATAGTGTTAGAAACTGTGCATTGTAACCTGCTTGTCTTCGAATGGTTGCCGGCTTCTCTAACAGACCCGTAAGTATTTTCGAAGTCACATGATGATATCTGTCAAGCCTGTAACGTCATAGCTTAGGATATGGGACTGGCTGATATAAACGTTTTATTTCAGTGGTATTATACTGGTTTGTGCGGTGGCCACCCACAGATTTCAGTCAAGGCCCCTCGGTGAGATCACTATGTTAGTGGCCCCGGATGATGTCGAGGCGGACTTTCTCGGCGATCTTGATGGTGGGGGCGTTGGTGTTGCCTGACACGATGGGGGGCAACGATGGAAGCATCCCCCACTTGAGACCCTGGACCCCTTCACCCTGGACAAAAAAAAAGGTGTACTACGGAACATGAATCTAGACCTTTACATTAGTGGTGCAGAAACACCATGCATCAAACACGAATCAAGACCTTTACTGTGTGGTGTAAAAAGCGTGTCAATCAACATGCATTAACAACTTTACTTTTTTGATGCGGAAAAAACGAGGTGTATAACTGATCAAAGCCTTTTGTGATCGGCTTGGCTCATAGCTGTTTTCACAATGACCTCACGGCTAACACCAAACAATATTTGGGGAAGTTTCACTGCACACTGCTGTGCTGACTTTCAAACTGATCTAGTTTCATTGTGGTGAAAAAAACCTTCGCGGTCAAACATCGTTGATCAAGACCTTTACTCTATCTATGGCGAAGTAACAGTTGTATTATCATGGAGCAGACTTTACTCTATCTATGGCGAAGTAAACATAGATGTATGAACTGGCTCATGACCTTTACTCTATCTATGGCGAGAGTAAATAGTGTATGCACTTGGTATCAAGACCTTTCTCTCATCTATGGCGAGAAAAACGTGTATAAACATGGATCAAGGAACTTTTACTCTCTCCTTATGGCGAAGTAAATAGTGTATGAACGTGGAGCAAGACCTTTATCTATCATGGCGAAGAAAACGTGTAGTAACATAGATCTAGACCCTTTACTCTATCTATGGCGCGAAAGTAATTAGTGTATGAACCTGGATTAAGACCTTTACTCTATCTATGGCGAAGTATATAGTGTATGATGTGGACAAGACCTTTACTTATGTCTGGTGAAGAAAACAGTGTATTGGAAAACTTGGACTCAAGACCTATACTCTATCGTATGGCGAAGTAAATAGCGTATGATCAGGGATCAAGCCCTTTACTCTATCTATGGCGAAGAAAAACCGTGTATGAACGTGATCTAGTCCTTTACTCTCTCTATGGCCGAAGAAAATAGTGTATGAACATGGATCTAGACCTTTACTCTCTCTATGGCGAAGTCAATTGTGTATGAACGTGGATCAAGACCTTTGCTTAGCTAATGGCGATAGTAAATAGCGTATGACAGGATCAAGACCTTTACTCTCTCTATGGCGAGTAAATCGTGTATGAACGTGTGATCAAGATCTTTATACTTATCTATGGCGTCGAATGAACCAGTTGTGAACATGGATCAGAGCCTTCACCGTGTGGTATGGAAACCATTGTGTATGAAGATGACGAAGACCATTACTATGTGGTGTGCAGAAACAGTGCATAAACTATGGCTGGATATCTTATTATTTGGACGGAAAAAACAGTGAATGAATATAGATGAAGATCTTCTTCATTATTGTACAGAAGACCTTGACTGAGTGGTGCGGAAATCAGTGCATGAATATAGATGAAGATCTTCATGATGTGTACAGTTAAAAAGTGTATGAATATAGATAATCTTCATGATGTGTACAGTAAACTCGTGAATGAATATAAATGAAGATCTTTCATCATGTGTACAGAAAACAGTGAAAGAATATAGATGAAGATCTTCATTATTGTAACAGAAAACAGTGAATGAATATTGATAAAGTCTTATGATGTGTACAGAAGGGAAAAACATTAAAGTATGAACATGAATCAAGTCTTTACTACGTGGTACAGAACTTACAGTGTTTTAAACATGGTTCAAGGACATTTTCAGTTATGGTACAAGAAAATACAGGGGTATGAACTTGGGTTGTGACCTGCTACTTGGGACTGAAGAAATATTTACTGTCTAAACATGGCCTGGATCAAGACCTCTACCATTGGGTTACAGAAAAAAGTCAGTAGGCCCTGTATGGAAAGCGGCGTGCTCCCCTTTACTGTTTTTTTAAAAACTCGTGTGTGAAACATTGACGGAGCTCATTACTATACGCAGTAAGCTAACAAGGTAGACTGTTCTTTTTCTTCTCTATTCCCTTCACTTCTTCGTGTAAGCACAAAAACAAACTTCCGTCGAAAAAAAATTGTACGAAGCAACTTGGACATCATTCACAGACAGGGAGGACGGACATGTATTCGGACAATGATAACCCACCCATTCTTATTGTGATTTTCAAAAGCTCATAAGGAATTTAGATTAGGTTCAGAATGACTTAAGTGTATGTAACTCCAAAGCGCTCGCCTCGCAGAGGTAAGAAATAGAAACAATGATACAGAGAAACAAGAAAGATAAATCTCATAATATTGTAGTTTGGTTTTGTCTCCCTTGTGTGTGCATGTGTGGTGGGCGAACAGACTTAACGTTGCAGCATGGTGCGGAGCCAATTGTTCCTTCACTGGAGCTAGAGTTACCCCCTTATGATTTCTGGTCACGTCCTCCGCTTCCTTTACGTTTTTTTCTTCTCTGCGACTGGTGTGATGATTAGTAGTGATCATGCCCAACTGAGATATCTATTTCCGAGGACGCCAATTTCCTGTGCACAGATATCAGCAACCTCATGCGTTTTCATGGTGAGAAGAAGGGTTTGGGTAGTGTTCTATGCTTAATCTACACCAATACGGAATGCGTTTGAATGTACTAGGAGTGTACATTGACTGTACATTGTAAATTCAATACGCAAAAAACAGTGACATCAGCAAGAGAATTTCCAATCTGTTAAAAAAAAATACACAACACACTGACAATAGATAGGGAGTGCGAGTCACTTTGGAAAACAATTGTGATGGACAGAAGGGGGGAGGGGGGTGGTAGCAGGATGGAGGGCCCCATTGTTCTCACAAAAAAAAAAGAATAAAGAAAGAAAAAAAGAAGAAAAAAAAGAGCAAAAAAACCGGTGGAACAATTGGAGGCTGGGCAGGAGGATAACAAAAATAAAGGACAAAAAGGAGTGGTACATGAAAGATACACAGAGTATCTATGGTGTGAGGTGTGTATGTGGTATGTGTACAGGAAGGCGTAGCCACAATGCCTGCAATCCCCCGTTCCATCACCCCCCCACCCCCCAACATACCCTCACCTGAGTTGAGGATCCACCCACAGTGAGGGATCTTGGGGATCCCCATCCTGCACTTGCCAAGTAGGGTATACAGCGCTGACAGCGGATCTTGTGGCGGAAGTGAACATCGCCTAGTAGTCGTCACTGTCAAACACATGGCTGCTCGCTGCACGCCTCACGGCTTCATAATTGCTTACTTGAGCGTCAGTGCGCGCATTGTGGGTCGTGGTAATAGGCGTTGGCACTGACGTATCCCTGCAGGGGTGGTGGCCGGTTTTACAACAGTATGCCTGTAGACCGACTAAGCGGTTCTGAGCAAATCATGGTATATTCTACCATTTTAGATTTTTAGAGCCACATTGTCGCACAGCTTGTTTCGACATGAATTAACAGACATTGGATACACTGCATATCGTTTTTTTCTAGTTATATATTGTATCATTTTGAACCAAGGAATAAAAACCACCAATTATTTTGCATCCAAGAATGAAAACCCCACCCCCCCCCCCAAACATTATGAATCTAAGGAAAACACAGTCATTTTAATCCAAGAAGTGAAAACACTATCATAGGAATCCCAAAGCATGAAAACACATCATTGTGAACCAAAAAGTGAAAACAATCGTCTTAAATCGAAGAATAACAACACAATCATTGTTAATCAAGAGTAAAAAACAATCATTGTGAATCAAAGAGTGAAAACACAATCATTGTGAATCAAAGAGTGAAAACACAATCATTGTGAATTCAAAGAATGAAAAACACATTCATATGTAATCAAAGAATTGAAAACACCAATCATTGTAAATATTTCAAAGCATGAAGCACATCTCAGTGCCACAAACACGCTCTGCAGGGACAGAGGTCAACTACTCCACAGTACCGACAACTCTGTCCAGACGGCACGGTGCCAGCCCACTCGCCCCGCTGGTCTAGCCTTCGCCAGGGTCATCCTGTCTGGACGGCCTTCCGGTACTATTCCCGGGAGTCATGGGCTAATCATGTGTCAGAAGAAGAAACTGTATGTGAGAGCTTGCTGCAGAATGTTAGTGGATGAAACAGTATGGAGAGCTTGGACAGCAGAATGTCAGTGGAAGAAACTGTATGGCGAGTTGACAGCAGCATTATAGTGGGAAGACATGTATGGAGAGCTTGACAAGCTGATGTCAGTGGAAGAAACTGTATGGAGAAGCTTGACAGCAGAATGTTAGTGGGAGAAACTGTAGGAGAGCTTGACAGCATGAATGTTAGTGGACGAAACTGTATGGAAGGGCTTGACAGCGATGTTAGTGAAAGAAACTGTATGGAGAAGCTTGAGCAGCAGTATGTCAGTGGAAGAAACTGTATGCGAGACGCTTGACAGCACGATTGTTAGTAAAGAACTCCCCTGAGACAAGTGTTTTGGCCTGAACTCCTTACACTAAGGGGCGCTGGGCTGCAGGAAGCAGTTACGTCCCTTGACGTCTTATGGAATACCCTGTGCGTGCCTGCCCCAATGTGAACACAGCGCAAGCTTCCAAGGATGGTTGCAGAATTACTCCCAGCTGGTTTTGATCGGCAGTTTGAGACTGTGATTTTTCTGGGTCCCCCCCTTTTTTTAAAATAAAACCCACCGCACTTTCAGATGTATCTTTTTCTTATCTATACAGCCCACTAAGACATTCTGTAAAATCAAGTTCTGTCAACTTAATTTATAACTTGTTACACTGTCAGTCAGATGTGTGTCCGTCTCTTTCTTTCCCTTACTGTCCACCCCTACCCTCTCTGGCACATCACTATCTTCCTGTTGTTGTTTGATGTCAGTTACGACAGATGTCAAAGGTAGAATGATCTGAGGGCAACGTCAACCATCCCCTACGATTAACTTCAACTGATCTTTAAAAGCTTACGTAATAAATCCCCAAAACATTACCAACGAATCACAAGACAAAACACGACGCGTTTCGACCTCTTAGGTCTTCTTCAGGCAAGAGAAACAACACTCGTGACGACGAAAACGAAGAATGGGCAATCGCTTATCTTGTGATTCGTTTGTTTGGGGGGTTTATTACATAAACGTTTTAAGATGTGTTTAGATTTCCGCCTGTAGTCGCCTCACTTTGCAATTAACTGTTCAACTAAACTCCACCCATCCAGACACCAAACATATGACACTCACCGTACAACAGGGCTCCAGTCCTCCTCTCTGGTCAGGTACTGTGGGTCAATCAAGGGGGGGTCCTGGGGTCGGGAGGACTGCAGTCTCACAGTGCCCACTGAGCGGGTGCAGAGGGTGGAGGAACAAGACCCCCCGATTCCAGCCTTCAGTCTGGCCTCCTCTGAAACACGGCGTAAAGCTTTGCGTTCACTTTTGGTTTGGCTCCATGGGAGCAGGTGCTTGGCCAGGCTAGCTATCCCGTGACATGACTTGAGAATAGACACCCAGAGCCGGAACAGTGCGTTGGGTTTCTTGAGCACATGTTTAGTCTCCTCCATGTGTGAAAGGACCGGAGGGAGGGGGGGGGTGTAATGTTGCGGCGGTGGGTATGCATGCAATAGCGGGGGGGGGGGGGAGGGGGAGGAACGTATGCAGTGTTGTCCGCGGTGTTGCTCTTTCTTCCACATCCTCCCAGCATTTTTCTTTGTGACTTTCAGCTTTCACAATGTTTCATCAATATTTCATCACTGGACATATGGAGTGAGAAGCCAACTTCATCACACCATCAGAACCTCTCAATAAAATCTTCTCTGAAATGACAGGTAACCGACCATGCCATACTACGTTCACTATCATTCTATCATCAGTGGAGCTACTGTTGCCTATTAGTAGAGGCACAACAAGCACAGTCACGTGCGTCAGTTTACTATATCACTACATGTCAAAATGCAAAAACAAAAAGCCAAAAGAACTACTACAAGGTAAACTGCTGATAAACCAATACGTGGGATCGGGGAGTAGACACAGAGAGAGAGAGAGAGAGAGAGAGAGAGAGAGAGAGAGAGAGAGAGAGAGAGAAGAGAGAGAGAGAGAGAGAGAGAGAGAGAGAGAGAGAGAGAGAGAGATGGGGAGACAGAGAGAGAGAGAGAGGGAGAGAGAGGTGGGGAGACAGAGAGAGAGAGAGGAGAGGGAAGGAGGAACGGAGGGAGAGAGAGAGAGGGACGTAGAGACAGACAGAAAGAAAATAAGAGATAGAGAGGAACCAAGAAAGACACACAGAGAGGCCTAGATAGTTACAGAAGAGCGAGATAGACGGAGACAGAGACAAAGAGAGACAGAGAAGGAGATGCAGACACAGAGAGAGAGACGGAGAGAGACAAAGAATAAGAGCCAGAGAGGAAAAGAGAGAGAGACAGAATTACAGAGAGAGAGAGAGAGAGAGAGAGAGAGAGAGAGAGAGAGAGAGAGAGAGAGAGAGGAAGGAGCAAAGGCAGACAAAGACAGACAGAGACAGAAAGACAGAGAATAGGAGACAGAGAGGAGAAGAGGGACAGGAGATCATTACTGCAGTTCACTGCTCGATACCTCGGGTGTGACTCTCTGAGTGGAGGCCGTGTCCACGATGAAGCTGAACAGGTGCAGCTGAACGTCAGGGTAGTCTGCCAGCCTCAGCTGCTCCGTGCTGCCAAAGAACGCCATGGTGCTGATACCCGAGGGTGCGCACAGTACCCCTGGTAGTGCACAACGAGGCCATTGTCAAGCAACTGAGCCAGGGAATCAACAAAGGGAACGGACATACAGAGGACTGAATGTACGATAAACTAAAGAGATAAGTGAATAAAGCAAAGCTATCAGAATGCCCGGAAAGTTTGTTTGCCATGATCACGTTTAGCATAAAAAGGAAAGTTTTAGACCACCCAGTAATGTGAAAAAACAAATCAGGACATCAATCGTTCAGACCTTAAGATCTGACATTGACGTGTAGGTAATCCATTCTTCAGTCCACGAAGGTAAGATAGCACATGTAAGCACTCCTCTGTTCAGTCCTTGAGGTATGACAACACGCACTGGTCATCCATTGATTGGTCCATAAAGCTTGACAACACATGTGGGTCATCCACTGTTCAGTCCAAGAGGTATGACAAAACATTGAGGTAATCCATTCTCAGTCCACGAAGGTAAGATAGCACATGTAAGCACTCCACTGTTCAGTCCTTGAGGTATGACAACACGCACGGGTCATCCATTGATTGGTCCATAAAGCTTGACAACACATGTGGGTCATCCACCGTTCAGTCCAAGAGGCATGACAACACATGTAGGCAATCCCTTTTTCAGTTAATAAGGCATGACAACAATGTAGGTAGTCCATTGTTCAGTTAATGAAGCATGACAACAATGTAGGCAGTGCATTGTTCAGTTAATTAGACATGACGACAATGTTGGTAGTCCATTGTTTCAGTTAATGAGGCATGACAACAATGTAGGTAGTCCATTGTTCAGTTACTGAGGCATGACAACAATGTAGGTAGTCCATTGTTCAGTTACTGAGGCATGACAACAATGTAGGTAGTCCATTGTTCAGTTACTGAGCATGACAACAATGTAGGTAGTCCATTGTTCAGTTACTGAGGCATGACAACCATGTAGGTGGTCCATTGTTCAGTTAATGAAGCATGACAACAATGTAGGTAGTCCATGTTCAGTTAATAAGGCATGACAACCATGTAGATAGTTCATTGTTCAGTTAATGAAGCATGACAACAATGTAGGTAGTCCATTGTTCAGTTACTGAGGCATGACAACAATGTAGGTAGTCCATTGTTTCAGTTAATGAAGCATGACAACAATGTACATAGTTCATTGTTCAGTTAATGAAGCATGACAACAATGTAGGTAGTCCATTGTTCAGTTAATGAAGCATGACAACAATGTAGGTAGTCCATTGTTCAGTTAATGAAGCATGACAAAGTAGGTAGTCCATTTGTCAGTTACTGAGGCATGACAACAATGTAGGTAGTCCATTGTTCAGTTACTGAGGCATGACAACAATGTAGGTAGTCCATTGTTCAGTTAATGAGGCATGACAACAATGTAGGTGGTCCATTGTTCAAGTTACTGAGGCATGACAACAATGTAGGTGGTCCATTGTTCAGTTACTGAGGCATGACAACAATGTAGGTAGTCCATTGTTCAGTTACTGAGGCATGACAACAATGTAGGTAGTCCATTGTTCAGTTACTGAGGCATGACAACAATGTAGGTGGTCCATTGTTCAGTTAGTGAGGCATGACAACAATGTAGGTAGTCCATTGTTCA
Source organism: Conus ventricosus (assembly GCA_018398815.1). NCBI lineage: Eukaryota > Metazoa > Mollusca > Gastropoda > Neogastropoda > Conidae > Conus > Conus ventricosus. Next base: position 73,188,966 of record CM031605.1, on the reverse strand, counting down.
GTTACTGAGGCATGACAACACATGAATCCAGTCATTCGTCAGTGTCAATGTCTTGACAGCACGTGTAGGTAATCAGCTGTTCAGGCGACTGGAGGAGGGAATGGACAGACAAGGGAGGGGGGGGAGTGGTGATGGACAGACAAGTGGGGAGTGGTGATGGACAGACAAGGGGGGAGTGGTGATGGACAGACAAGGGGGGAGTGGTGATGGACAGACAAGGGGGAGTGGTGATGGACAGACAAGGGGGGAGTGGTGATGGACAGACAGGGGGGAGTGGTGATGGACAGACAGGGGGGAGTGGTGATGGACAGACAAGGGGGGAGTGGTGATGGACAGACAAGGGGGAGTGGTGATGGACAGACAAGGGGGGAGTGGTGATGGACAGGGTTACCAGAAGCAAAGAGAACACAAAGCAGAGGAAGACGTAGAGCTAGGAACACACTGCTGGCATAGAACACTGCTGGCATAGAACAAAGACATTGTTCTGATGCGGCAACGGCCAAGTGCTTTGGTGTTTCTGTTTGATTCATTCATTGGCTTGTTTCGGTCATTTTGGTTTTGTTCATTTAATGTTGTGTGCGTGCGTGCGCGCGTGCGTGCGTGCGTGCGTCCGTCCGTGCGTGTGTTCTTTTTTATTATCATTATGCTTATATATGTCTGTGATTAGACAAAGAGACGCATATGATACCCATTAAGGGACTGAAATTGTTGTCATTGTATTATTACACCCTTTAAAGGGGACTGAAATTGTTGTCATTGTACTATTACAATCATTTAGATTTGTAGTGGTAGTGCTAGTTGCGGTGGTAATAGTAGTGTTGGTAATTCACGTAATAACTGGTGATGGGTTTTTAAGAAAGATAAGAAATTTGCTTATAGCCCAGCCGACCGCAAAGGGCCCACAGGCTTCAAAAACGTTAAAATCAATCACCATCATTTAAAAAAAAAAAAAGAAAAAAAAAAGAAAAAAAAAAAAAACTTTCTTTACATCTCTTTAATGACAACCGTCTGAAACGTACCAGAAACTTCGTTAAAAATTTTTTCTTCCGTAAATCTTAAATCAGATGAAAAATGTTAATCTCTTTCAAAAACTCAAGGATCACATCAGGGGGACTCCCTGAACAGGATCTTCATGGACTCCGCTGTAAAATGTTTGTGTCTCAAAATCGTAAAAAGTCCAACACTCTAAAAGAACAAAGTTTCATTGTGAGTGGTGCATGACATGGAATGCACCACGGACTTCTTCACTCTTTAAAGGTAAGCATGGGGTAAAAATACGAATGGGCCGGTGGGGCAGCCGGCTCAGAACCGTTTCCTCTTTACGACCACCCGACGTAGTTTGGAGGAGTCTTAAGGTTTGAACGGATCTGAAAGAGTTTTTTACTCGTCTGTGTGTTCCAATCCTCCTCCCAGAAGGTCTCCACATAATCTTTAAATTTTTGGGGGTTTCACGTTGAGCAGGGGATAGAAATGTTGGCATTTTTTCTTCTTGTGGCGTTCTTGGGCTAAACGTTCAGCCATTTTCGTTCCCCCCGATGCCAACATGACCAGGAACCCCAAGGAAGAGTAATGTTGTAACCGTCCGCTTTCAACTTGCAAAAAAAAGTACAAAGAAATGTAAAAGTTCTGGATGCTAAAGGGTTTTTGCGGCCAGTACGGCCTCCAAAGCTGACAGCGAATCCGACAGAACCAGAAAGTCGCTCTTTCGAAGATTGCGAGATTATCTTAAAAGCCAGAACCAGAGCAGTAGTTCAGCAAAATAGCCCAAGCATCTGAATGTATATGTTCCAACAGTATCTGAGAAGGAGCCCAGGGCCAGTAGGCTGCACAGGCCACTCCTTCTCAGACTTGGAACCGTCAGTAAAAATTTTTTTCACAGGATGGGAACTTCAAACAGAGCTCAGCATACAATGCCTTGTACGCCAGAGAGCTGGTAGACTCTTTGCGAAAAGCTGCAAGATCAAAACGAATCTCTGGTGTGAAAAAGGTCCACGGAGGTTGATCCGGAAACTTGGAAAAATCGGTTTACTACTCCTAGGTCTAGACCTGCATTCCGCACGTGAGGCTGCATACGAAGACCAAACGGCGGAATCCCTTTTAGGGTTGTTTTTCAAACTTATTTTGGAACGGAGGGTCAAAGACACAGTCATAGGCAGGGTTTCTGGTTCTGAGAACAGTCGGATATAATAATTCAAAGACACCCTGCGGTTTGGACAGTGAAGGTTCACCTCCCTCTGCGTACAGGCTGTACACAGGGGTTTGGTGCGGAACGCTCCAAGACAGAGACGAAGCCCTTGATGGTGGATAGGGTCCAAGAGTTTGAGTAGGGACGATCTTGGGGAAAGCCGTACACAGCACAACCGTAGTCCAGTTTGGAACGGACCAAGACTTGTAGAGGTGCAGCAAAGTTTTCTTATCAGCACCCAGTCGGTGGGGCGCTAGGGACCCCCAAAATATTCAGTGCTTTCTGAAAAAGCAGTTTTGAGGTTTTTGATGTGGCTAAAGAAAGTTAAGTTTTGGTCAAAAATAACTCCCAGAAATTTGGCCTCTTTAAACGCTGGAATGGGAGATTTCCCTACTTGAAGTTCAGGATTGGAAAAAATGACGGAAATTAGGAAGGAATACACTGTGTTTTTGTTGCAGAAAAGGTAAACCGTTTTCCCATCCCCCCCTGATGGATTTTATCCACGCAAAGCTGGAAGCTTGCGGGGAAACACTCGGGTACAGGCTTCCAGTTGCGTAGACAGCGAAATCATCCACAAACAATGAGCAGTCTGAACCTGCTGACTGATTGAACAATGTTGTTGATCTTAATACTAAAGAGGGCAGGAGACAGTATGCTCCCCTGTGGAACACCCAACTCCTCCCTCCTGGACATCGAGGATTTGGTGCCAACCGGGACCTGAAACTGTCGTTCTCCCAAAAAAATTTTGAATGAAAAGCGGAAGATGACCTCGAAAACCCAGATCATGGAGATCATGAAGTATCCCCGACTTCCGGTGGTATCGTAGGCTTCTCCAAGTCAAAGAAAATTGCCACTGCATGCTGTCTCTTCAAAAAGGCGTTCCGAAGTGTAGATTCCAGACGAATCAAATGGTCAACTGTAGTCCGATGTTTGCAGAAACCACACTGTTCTTTCGCCAAAAGGCTTCGGTTTCCAGTTTCCACATGAGTCTAGCATTGCCCATTTTCTCCACAATTTACGGGACACAGCTGGTTCAAAGCTATGGGCGGTAGTTTGATGGGTTAGAAGAAAGATCTTTTCCAGGTTGGGAATTGGAATAATGAGGGCTTTTCGCCAAGAAGGTGGAAAGAAACTGTAGTCCACACATGGTTGTATACCTGTAGCAGGATGTTCAGACCTATTTGCGGAAGATGTTTCAAGAGTTGATAATGGATTTCATCTATACCTGGAGAGGAATCGCTGCAAAAAAAAGGGTAAGGCAGATTTTCAGTTCGTTCAACGTGAAAGGAAGATTGTAGTTTTCCCAATGTTGTCTGACGAAACGTTGCAGGGTGATTTTTCTTTAAGGGTTTTGTTTTTGACAAAAGTGGCTGATTTGTTAGAAAGGAGGAATTCTTTTCAAGGGTTGAAGCAAGCAGATTAGCAACTGCTTTCTTCTCTGTTATTAAAGAATCCGAAAACCCTTGAGATGGTTCACAGTGGGACAGGTGTTCTTCCCTTTGATTTTCTTAATGATGTTCCACACTTTTTTTCTTGGAAATTTTCAAATGTCAGCCTGGAGCAAAGTTTCTCCGGACCGACGTTTACTGACTTTAAAAGTTTTGTCTTGATTTAGCACGGAGTTTTCTCTGATGGGCTCGAGCGTTGGGACCCGAAGGTCGTTGATATACCCGACGCTGAGCCCGTTTTCCGAACTTGGAAATTTGTTGGAAGGGTCTGAATCAAACCAGGGTGTTTTTGGCATTTGAAGTTTATCAGAAGACATGGAATACAGGCTTTAGCACATTTGATCACAGTGTTGGTCAGAGATTAAAGCTGGGTCGGGACATGAAGAAATCAGTGTCCTGGAATTCCTTAGAAATAGTGGATGCAAATAGATCCCGTTTGCTTTCTTATATTTTAGATGTTTAGAGACAGAGACGTGTTCAGTTATCACGGGTTGTAGAAGGACAGGGAAAGGGGTCACTTCCGTGCAGATCGTCATGGACAGACCCCTCATAGTCCAGGACCAGCGAGGGGTCACAAATCGACAAATCAAACACGAAAGTGAACCTGGGGAAGAGTGGAGGTAAGTTGCAGATCTGTCGTTCAGACAACACAAATCCAAATCCGAAAGGACATCCTCAAATAACAGACCTCTGGATGACGTACTGACACTACCCCAAAGAGGATTGTGACCGTTAAAAGTCACCAACAGCAAAAAAGGTCGGGAGTTCTCCTATCAGACTGAAAAGGTCCTGACGACAACCGGGGGGACTGAAGGAGGTAGATAAAGAGAACAGATTGTTACAGTCTTGTGGAGAGTGACTCTCGCAGCTACAGCCTGAAGGGAGGTAGACGAGCGACAGGACTATACAACAAAGTTTTGTGTAGGAAAAGGGCAACACCACCCGAAAAGTCCCAATGTGGATGGTTTGCAGGTTTTTGAAAGAATATTAAGCCAGAAAGAGTAAAGGTCTTTGGCTTTGAATTTGAGTTTCCTAAAGACCCACGACAGAAGGTTTTATAGATTGACACAGAAGGTGCAGCTCCTAAAAGTTGGAATTTAGTCCAGGGATTATTCCAATGGAATATTGTACAAATTCATGGTGCAGAGGGCGAAAAAGAGAGGGGAATCAGGTCATCTCCTCATCAACATCTGCTTCTAAAGGTGTAATTTGTTGTTAATTTCACTGGGCTGTGTTGGTCTTCAGACCTGCTGGAAAGACTTGCCAACAGGTGAAGAAGGTCTGGATTTGGGGAGGTGGAGGTTTCTTCCTCATCTCCACTATCTCCACACGGGGATTGAACTCCCTTGCCCGAGAGCTAAAAAAAAAGGGGTCTTTCTTGCTCCGTTCCTTCCTTCCACGAGCCAGGAAGCCCAGAAACTGTCCTCTGTCTAAACCTCTGTATCGGAATCATGTCAGTATCTCCCCAATGGATTGAACTCCCTTGCCCGCACGGGTACGGGGACATCTGCCCAGCAGCAGATGTTGTAGACTGCTGGGCAGTTGGGGGTGGCGGTTTTTTTTTGCCTCCACCAGGGGCATTCACTTTGGGTTGGGGAGGTGGTGGCCTGCTTACCACCAGAATTGAAAATTTTCTTCCTTGCAATTTTTTTCGAAAACAGAATTCATCAGTCTGGCAGCAGACTGCCGAGTAGGAACTGTGGGAACTTTCTTTAGGGCCCGAAGCATATGAAGCTGTGGGGCGTCGGGACTGCCCAAACCTGTTTCCGGGCTTCAAAAAACGAGATTTTCCCTTTTTGTTTTAACTCTTTGTATTGTTGTTTCCCTGAATCCAAAGAGGACAGTTTCGTGAAGGGGGGGATGGTCGCCACCGCAGTTAGCACAATGTGCCGGATCTTTACACGGCCCATCATGGGTTGCCTGCAGCAAACACCGCACACCTCCTGCCCAGAACAGCGGTCCCTGACATGGCCAAACCTTGGCATCTGAAGCACCTCAACGGGGACGGAACATATAACTGAACCCGGACATTCAGGTAGCCGACTTTGATGACCAGAGGCAGCACAGGGTTGCAGAAATGTCAGAAAAAAGGGTGTTGGGGGCCACTTTTTTCTGCACCTTCTTTACCGTCACCCTGCGCCTCCATCACACCCTGGGACGCCAGCCCCGTTTTGATCTCTGCCTCTGAGACCCCTGATAAATCCCGGAAGCGAATCATCCTTTCGATGAATTCAACTGTTTGTGGGGAGTTACCCTGATCTCCCTGTCACGAGTTTTTTTTTCCCCCTCAGCAGCTGTTCAGATTGTTTTTTTGATCTACATTGAATCAGGAATGAGCCATTCCGCAATCTTTTGATGGATTGAGGGTCACCTGCTAAACCCTGAAAGCCCTTCTGGATAGCAAAAGGGCTCAGACCCTGAAGGGGTCTTTCTTGCTCCGTTCCTTCCATCACGAGCCAGGAACCCCAGAAACCTGTCCTCTGTCTAACCTTGTATCGGAATCACTGTCAGTATCGAAATCCCCTGAAATAGGGGAAGTCCCTTTTCCTTTTCTTTTTTTGGGGGGGATTTTTTTTTGGAAAAGCCATAATAAATTTATGATGTTTCATCTCTCCCTTAACCCACCCACCTGGAGTCCAACTAAGGGGCCAGGGCCAAGAAACCAATGTCTTGCCCCCTTCCAGGCTTCGGGGGGAGATATACGACAAACAGAAAGGGACCAACCTATCCCCCCTGATCATGCTCAACCCCCGGGAACAGAGAGCTGAGCACTGCAGGGGTTTACTTGGCCAGCAGGGGGACTGTCTGTCTTGACCAAGCCCCAAGAAGGGGAGCCGATTAGTACACCCGGGCCAAAGTGTACTCCCTGTCTAGGAGAGGTCCGAGCCAAAGTGATGTGTTGAGAGCGCTGCCCTCTCAATCACCAGGATCTCATTCCCCTCCGACAAGGTCGCCCGCACGGCAAACACGGCGGACCCTTAAAGGAGACCACAGAGAGAAAAGGAGTGTGGGAAAAGAAGACTTAAAGGGGGAGACGGAAGATGGGAAAAGGGCCCAATAAAGGCAGAAAAAAAGAAAAGGAGAAAGGCGGGTTACTCTTAGTCAGGATCCTCACCCTTAGCCAATCTGACATGGGAAGCCCTACCAGGGGCATCAACTCCTTACCACGTTACGTTTAGGCCAGACAGCATCTTAGCTTCTCGGACCTAGAAGCAGTTTAAAAAAAAAAACAGCCTATCTTCAAGTATTGTGCCCCGCCAGCAAAGCCTAAGGGAATCACTGGACGCGCAAGCCCTCCGACCCGAAAGGTCGCAACCCCCAGAGGGGGTGATGAGGTTGATAATGACGATGAATGATGATGATGATGATGATAATGATGATGTTGATGATGATGATGATGATGATGATGATGATGAGATAAATGATGATGATGATGAATGATTATGTTTTGTTGTTGTTTTTATTGTCTTATTACCTCAAGTAGGTTTTGTAGTGCTGGTTTGTAATTTGTAATTTTGTTATGAAATAAAGTATGATTTATTAAAAAAAAAGAAATAAAAAAAAAGAACGAAGAATCTCCGTCCACAGTCCCCCCCCCCCCCCCCCCCCCCCCCCCCCCCCCCCCTTACTACATGTTCCTCAGTGGGGCATCATGCAGCACGAGAGGTCACAGCGGTCAGGCTTGGGGGGTCAGGCAAGGTCCCAGTGGGATGGGATTCCATTTCAGTCAAGGATGGTCATTGGCCGCGACCTAAAGTTAAGCGCCAAAGGGGCATTGCCCAAGAAGTCGGGTATCTCTACACTGGCGCAATTTGTTTTGAGAATTTCTGTTGCGTTTGAAAGTTGATTTCCTCATTTTCTTTTCAACGGCCATCAAGGTACAAGCCAGGGAGTTTCAAGCAGACATTCAAATAAAAGGAATGGGACTTTTTTGGGCGCTTCGAGCTGGCGCAAAGACAGGGTCATGGGTGAGGGCAAAGATAGGGTCATGGATGAGGGCAAAGATAGGGTCATGGGTGGGGGCAAAGATAGGGTCATGGGTGAGGGCAAAAGATAGGGTCATGGGGTGGGGCAAAGACAGGGTCATGGGTGAGGGCAAAGACAGGGTCATGGGTGAGGGCAAAGACAGGGTCGTGGGTGAGGCAAAGACAGGGTCATGGGTGAGGGCAAAAGACAGGGTCATGGGTGGAGGCAAAGACAGGGTCATGGGTGAGGGCAAAGGACAGGGTCTTGGGTGGGGGCCCAAAGACAGGGTCATGGGTGGGGCAAAGACAGTGTCATGGGTGGGGGGAAAAGGGACAGTGCCCATGGGTGGGGGCAAAGTTTAGGTCAGGGTGAGGGCAAAGCCAGGGTCATGGGTGAGGGCAAAGACAGGGTCATGGGTGAGGGCAAAGACAGGGTCATGGGTGAGGGCAAAGTAGGGTCATGGGTGAGGGCAAAGACAGGGTCATGGGTGAGGGCAAAGACAGGGTCATGGGGAGGGCAAAGACAGGGTCATGGGTGAGGGCAAAGACAGGGTCATGGGTGAGGGCAAAGATAGGGTCATGGGTGAGGGCAAAGACAGGGTCAGGGGGTGAGGGAAAAGACAGGGTCATGGGTGAGGGCAAAGACAGGGTCATGGGTGAGGGAAAAGCCAGGGTCATGGGTGGGGGCAAAGACAGGGTCATGGGTGAGGGCAAAGATAGGGTCATGGGTGAGGGCAAAGACAGGGTCAGGGGTTTGAGGGCAAAGACAGGGTCATGGGTGAGGGCAAAGATAGGGTCTTGGGTGAGGGCAAAGACAGGGTCATGGGTGAGGCAAAGACAGGGTAAATGGGTGAGGGCAAAGACAGGGTCATGGGTGGGGGCCCAAACTAAGGGGAAGGTCACGTACGTGAAGACTGTCTGTGATTTCATGGGTGAAAATCCCCAAAACAAGGGAAAATAATTGGTTGGAAGTTGTTTTTTTGATCCATTATCAGTTTAAACGTTAATGCTGGCTCAGATTCACGGAAAAGTCTCAAAGCGCTTTCATGGATTGTATATTTGTATAGTGAAAAATTCTGATTGTGGCGTATGGCCACATAAGTTTCTGAGTTTGTTCAGGGGCAGCCATCTCATTCCGATCAAAGAAAACCAAACGGGTGTCCGTCTGGTAGAACATTTTACCTACAGACGGATTTGTTCATGGAATCATTTTGAAATTTGGTTAGGAAAGAACTGGAAGAAAGGACCCAAAAGATATGCACTGACATTATTGATTTGGGTTAGTGGGCGCATGTGATTTCTATGTAGGTCTTTCATTCTTGGGAGAAATCTTAAAAGGTGGTCCAAATAAACCCCGCCGAACGATACGAATCATAAGACAAGTCTTTTTGGTCACTGTAACCACTTTTCAAGATTTGTTTAAAATTTCCGCCTGCAATCGCCTCCCTTTGCTTCTGTCTTTGGGGAAGTTTTTTTCTTTTTTTTCTTTCTATATGCCAGTCTCAAC
>CM031605.1:73164494-73179761 GCA_018398815.1 Conus ventricosus | reverse complement strand
AAAATTCCCCCCCGGGTGCCCTGTAGCTCACCTGCCAGGCCTCACAAGACATTCACGTGCCCTGTAGCCCCACCGAAAAGGCCTCTAAAGGGACATTCGTGCCCTGTGCTCACTGAGCTCACAAGAATTCACGTGCCCTGTAGCTCACCTGCAGGCCACACAAAAATTATTCTCACGTGCCCCCTGTAGCTCACCTGCAGGCCCCCCACACCAAGGAAAAAATTTCAAGTGCCCTGTAGCTCACCTCGGGCCTCACAAGACATTCACGGCCCTGTAGCACACCTGCAGCCTCAGTCATCTGTGTCAGGAAAGGGAAAGGGCGCCCAGGGAACTTTTCTAAGGCAATGGTCCATAGATGAAAGCTCCCCATGTAAAAAAAGCCGCTGAAGGCCCTTTGAAAGTGTTTCACGTTTTAGGTGATGATCGACATATTATGAAAAGCTGCTGAAGGACTTGTACAGATGTTTCGCCTTTAAAGGTGATGATCCACATATAAAAAGGTAATGAAGGACTTAGCGGGTGTTTCGCCTTAAGGTAAATGATCCACATAGGAAAAGATACTGAGGACTTGTGCGGGTGTTTGGGCTTAAGGTGATGATCCACATATGAAAAGATACTGAAGGACTTGTGCGGGTGTTTTGCCTTAAGGTGATGATCCACAAGGGAAAAGATACGAAGGACTTGTGAAGGTGTTTTGCCTTAAGGATGATCCACATATGAAAAGATACTGAAGGATTTGTACAGGTGTTTTCCCTTTAGGGTGATGACCACATATGAAAAGCTACTGAAGGACTTTTTACAGGTTTTTCGCCTTTAATGATGGTCCATGTTGAACGTGAGTGAGGGAAGTATGCAGATATAAATTGCTATTCGTTTTAATAGCCTTTTAAATTTAATGTAATCTCTTGCCTGCTTCATGTGAGAAGACCTTTAGTTTGTTTACTGTTTTATGCTCAGGTCTGTGTTGAGCTGGTGTTACTAATGTATTCAGCAAACACCTCCCCTCGCCCACATGCGAGGGGCTGTTAGGATTAAGCAGTAAATTTCAGACCATACTGACTGCGGGGTTCTAGTACCCTTCTTTCCTTCCAGTTCCTTCCGTTTTCTCTCCTCCGGGGGCTTCACCCGAAGCTTGCGCTGTTGGGGCCGCGCAGTGTGAGGAGCATGTGGACCTTGCTGGATGGTCAAACCCCCTGTCCGGGACCTTCAGCGACAAGCCTCGTCCCACGGGATGCGTTCTCCACTGTCCTCGGATTTCCCTACAGCTCATGTGACCGTGTGGTTAGCTCTGTGCGTGCAATTTGGGTGTGTTGTGTGTGTCAAGGGTGTTCGGCATTGAAGGACTCTGTTCAAGAACAGACCCGGTTTGGGGCACCTGATTCGACACGGTACTCTCAGAGGACTTTTGGAGAGGACAGGGGTGAGGGGGAACCACATGAAGCACAAAAGGGAACGTGTGTTGGAAATGCTTTTTTATGATTTGGTTATGTTGCGTGCGGTGAAATGCTTGTTTGTGACAATGTGTAGTTGTGTGTGTTGAAATGCTTAATTGTGATTGTGCATGTTGTGTGTTTGGAATGCTTATTTGTACTATGTGTTGTTGGTGTGAATAAATGGTGTATTGTATTGTAATCTTTCTTGGTGGTCTTCTTGCGAGGCGTGTGAGGTCAGTCACTCCCTTCACTCCCACTAGACCGATCCTGTCAGGGCAGACCTCCAGGGTTCGGTCGTGACATTTGTGGGGCTCGCCGGGATGTGAAGGGTTCTGACTGTCTCCCTCGTTTCGTGGAGTGCCTGTCCAGTTTCTGTCTGTTTTGTATACGTTTAGTCAGTTTGTCGGGTTTTGGGTTGTGGGGGTTGGCTGGTGACGCTAGCGTGTAGGAGTCTTTTGGTCCTGAAAGAACATCTGGTGTGACTGTGGGGGAATCGATTGAGACGAAGGGGAATCGACCGCGTCCAGACCTCCTCTTTCCGCCGGGTGCCTCACGCAGTTTACGGCCGTAAGACTTTCCTTTCTTTTGCCACTCAGTCTGCCATTCCTGTTTTTGTTATTTAACCATTTTCCTTTGCCGGGAGGTTATTGAGTACAGGTGGGTGTATCGGACGTTAGTGTCACTTTTTTCTTTTTTCCGGATTCCTTCTGTCATTTTTTTTAATTTTGTTGTTGTCGGTGAGCCCCACCGCACTCTTTGCTCATGTTGTGGAGCGAGGTGTAGCCAGAGGGAGCAGCCTGGACATTTCTCCTTATGTATTATCTTTTATTTTGAATTTTTGGTTGCTCTTGGTTGACTAGTGAACTCCCACAAATCTTGTCGCTCTTGTTTTTTGAGCGCGGGGCCGTGCAGGTAACTTGGTCAGGGAGTCTTTTTGTCTTTTTTCGTTTTCAATAAAGAATTGTACGTTGACATTTTTTTTTTATTTGCTGTTTTTTTCGTCAGTCACCAAGAACGTGACATATCCATGCAGTATCTGTTTTTAAAGTGGAATTGTCTTTCCCCTGTATTTGAGAACCGTAGGATATAGTTGTCATGGCAACGTCCGGTGCTGGTGGTATGGCGACGCGTGCGTCGAAGAAGAAAGGTCTTCAAATGTAGTCCCTACTATTAGTACCCGTACTTCAACTACAGTGACTTCTACTTTTTCCCGTGCTGTAGCCGATAGTCCAGCAAAGTACTTTCACTATTTTCTTCGCTAGGGGATCTTCCTGTTTGAGACCCCGACTGGCACTCCGCTCGGAAGCGTCAATATAGCGAAGCAACTGTGGGCTTCTTTTTGAGTCGCAGAAACCGAAACCCTCTCTTCTCCGTGCTTCCCCTCGTAAGGAGTATGCCCCGGGAGACTTTCCTCATGGGAAAGTCGAGACCCAAGGATGGGCCAAAACGGTCATCCCCCGTGTGGGGAGTGGTGAATCCTGCTCAGGATATTGCCTCTGCCCGATGTTTTTGGAGCGACAGCGACGAGAGATGCTGCCAGGCAGGAAGCCCTCCATCGGGAAGATTAGATCTGCGTAGGGAAGAGGCTGCTAGGCAGGAAACTGCGTAGGGAAGAGGCTGCTAGGCAGGAAACTCGGCATAGGAAGAGGCTGCTAGGCAGGAAGCTCTGCGTAGGAAGAGGCAACGCTGCGTAGGGAAGAGGCGCCAGACAGGAAGCCATCCATCGGGAAGAGTTAGATCAGCACAGAGAGGAGGCTGCCAGACGGGAAGCTCTGCGTAGGGAAGAGATGGAACAACTTCTTTCGCGGACTCCCGCATCTGTAAAATCAGGGGGTTAATCAACAGGCAATGATAGAGTTAGAGGCCCAAAATTAAAGCTTCCAGAGTTCAGACCTAGTGAGGACATTGATATGAACTTGGAGCATTTTGACAAGGTAGCAAGTTCGACCAATTGTCCGAAAACAAAAGGCCATGCACCTTTTCGGGATTTTCAGTGCTGCAAGGAGTGTGTGCTCACTCTAAATGAAGGGGGTCTTATGCAGACATGCAGTTGGCTCTGCGTAAACGTTTCCACCTGACCCCAGAGACGTACAAGGGGAAGTTCAGGTCCATGAAAAAGATTAACGACGAGACCTTCGTGCAGTTTGGAGATGGGCTGCGCAAACGCTAGGGTACTGGCGTCTTTTGGCTAAGCTGGAGCTTGAGGATCTGATTCTCATCGAACAGCTTACCAAAACACCTTTGTCCCCAGAGTTGAGATCCGTATAGGCGAGACAGCACCACGGGATTTCGGGGCTGCGATTCATACCGCTGAGGTGTTTGCTGGAAGCCCGTAGAGCTTATGGGAAATCGCCCAGATTCGGACAGGAAGCCCATCACGGGACTTAGGGGCAGTAAGGCGCCGACGACTGCTAGCGGGTCGAACAAAGGCAGGCAGTTCATCGGGGCCCCTCAGTACCCCGCCCCTGTGTTTTCTTTGTGGTCGTCCCCAGCCACATTGGGAAAGATTGCCCTAAAGCCGCCGGAAACATGGGGCTAGTCCTTTCCAGCTCCTCGTCTCGGCTAACGTGGGTCCATCCCAGTTTCTGGTGGTACAGAGTGTCCAGTGTTTTCTTTTTTGTTGTTGGTTCTTCCTTGGTCGACTCCATCAGGGATTCGGGAGCATCAACACTCTTTTGGATAAGGATTTGGTTTCCCCTGAGGCTCAGGGGGGCGCCAATTATGATGTGTGCGGGTTGGAGGCTGGTTTTAACCTCCACCCGTCCTTCTGTACTTATTTCCATCTCCACCCCCTACTTCTGTGGTGAAGTATGGGCCATCGCGGTGGAGCGACCTCTGTAATTCCCTTCTCATAGGGAATACCATCACCTTCGCAGACGGATGCAGTCAGTCTGTGTCTACGGATCTGCCCGTACAGGCATGTGTGGGAGTTACCACGCGCGCCAAACCCAAGAAACAGGAGCAGAGATTGCGTCTGTTCTACAGCCGATCTCTGACGAGGTTCTGGCCAGGGCCGATCCTGCTACCATGGTCCGTCTTCAGGCCAGGGATTTGGGATGCCCCAACGCCTACGACAACTGGTGGATCGTCCCGCTCAGTCTGCCCGACATGCCAAGGTGAGCTTAAGCTCCACAAGGGGATCCTCTTTAGGGTCTTCACTCAGGCAGATCGGGTTGCCAAGCAGCTAGTCGTCCCCCAAAGCTTGAGAGAATCTGTTCTCCGGCAGGCCCCTGATTCACCTATGGCAGGCCATATGGGGTCAAAGCGGACCTCGAGCGAGTAAGACAGGACTTCTTCTGGCCGGGAGAACTCTCAGGTTAGGCAGTACTGCCGCAGTTGCGAAAGTCTGCCAAAGGACAACGCCTAAGGTCGCTTGAAGCGGTGTTTCCCCTAGGGTCAGTGCCACTGTTGGGGACCATTCAGCAAGGTTGGTGTTGACCTGGGGGGACCTATTAATCCACCATCCGATCGCGGTCCCCGCTACATTTTGGTAGTGGTAGACTCTGCGGGCTCGATACCCAGAGGCTGTCCCGCTTAGGACTATCGAGCCCCTACTATTGCTGAAGCTCTCTGGCAGATTTGGACGCGCACTGGCGTGCCCCAAAAAAAGTACGGCCGGAAGTTTGTACGGGAGAGCGATCATCATCCTCTCCAGTGCCTGGACCGGATCCGGCCAGTCAGTCGTCGACTCATGGGTTAGGCAGTGGAACTGCAGAGTCATGCTTTTACTTTTCGCCACATCAAGGGTCCAGCAATACGGATGCTGACTATCTCAGCCGAGCTCCGTAACCGGTACAACTATTGGGAGGATCAGTCAGAGGGACAATTCCCCCCAGCCGGGTTATGCCCCCCTTTTGGTCTGTGTAGTGACAGTTTGGTGATGTTAACAGTAGTGAATCACCCAAATGGCTCGGATTGCTACTTTCATTGTCTGAAGGCTTGTTTGGTTGATTGATAAATTTTAGTACTATGTATCGCCCTGTATAATTCTATCGTGGAATGTTTGTATTGGATTATCACACTCTGTCGATCACAGAGGGTTGGGTTCGGTCCCATTGTGAATTTGCACATGCGTCAAGGTTCAAAGGAGCACTATCTCGGAGAACAGATGCTTTTTGAAAGGGGGGGTTTTTCAGGAGGCTTAAGACATTGGCCCATCTAGGGTGGTAAATTATTCATTTATTTATTTAAAGTTGTTGTGGTCGTGTATCAGTCCCTTAATGTGGCTGTGGTGTGTTTGCACCTTAATGTGGGTTCAGCTCAGGTTAGGTTTACTTTCTCTCTCTCTCTAATTTCACTGTCCGTGCAATTTATCCTGCAAGTTCACGGGTGGCTGGTACCTTTCTCTTGAACTGGCTGTCTCATCGGCCTCTCACCTGTCTTTTACCTGCCGCACGGGGCAGCATTCCTCTTAGCTTGAGGATTCTCACTCTGTGACGTAGGGGTGGCATGTGGCTACCATCGGTTAGGGAGGTTTTTCTCTTCACTCGAGCGGAAGATGTCCCTGGGAGCGCTCGCTCCGGTTTTTGGTTCCTACCACATCGCCGAAGGTACGGTCGGTACCTTCATCCCTGCAGTCGGCCTGAGGGGAGGGACTCACGTCATCTTTTCCGCATTCTGCTCTGCTGGTCCTCTCGACTGGACAGAGGGCAGCGAGTCGCTTGACTCGCCACCTTCTTGGGTCCCCACGGGGAGCTGGTAAACATCAGTTTCGTGGTTTTGGTTTTTTGTTTTAGCCGCTAGTTCTTCTCTTTTGCGCAAAATTTTCCCTTTTTGGTTTCAAAATTATAAAGAAATATTGTTTGAGACCATTTTTTCTGGCCATTCAAATGATATCCAAAATTCTTTCTCCTTTCAACCCCATCTGTGATGCGGTAGTCGGGGGGATGGGGAGAACCGGTGATTTAGGGTTGGGACTTGCTTGGTCTCGCTCGTCCGCCCCTGTCACAATCACCGGGCTTTTTATTCTTCGGCCACCGTCTGTTTGTGTGTGCAAGGGGAACGAGTTTTATGTTTGCGAGCGTGCGTTCGCATGATTAGTCATTTGGATGCGTGGTTGGAGATTGTGTTATTTTGAAATGTTACTATAAAATGTGGGGATAATTGTGCCATTGAATTATGATTATTTGTAAATGTGGTGGCAGTTGTAAAGCAATGGTTTCTGTATTAGTTCAGTCCTGAGAAAGGAAAAAGTTGAACGTGATGAGGGAAGTATGCAGATATAAATTGCTATTTGTTTTATAGCCTGTTAATTTAATGTAATCTCTTGCCTGCTTCGTGTGAGAAGACCTTTAGCGAACATACCTCATTTGGTTTGTTTACTGTTTTATGCTCAGGGCTGTGTTGAGCTGGTGTTACTAATGTATTCAGCAAACAAAACCCCCCTCGCCCACATGCGAGTGGCTTTTAGGATTTAAGCAGCAAATTTCAGACCGTACTGACTGCGGGTTCTAGTACCCTTCTTTCCTTCCCGTTCCTTCCGTTTCTCCCTCCGGGGGCTTCACCCGAAGCTTGCACTGTTGGGGCCGCGCAGTGTGAGGAGCACGTGGGCCTTGCTGGATGGTCCTAACCCCTGTCCGGGACCTTCAGCGACAACGCCTCGTCCCACGGATGCGTTCTCCACTGTCCTCGGACTTCCTACAGCTCATGTGACCAGTGTGGTTAGCTCGTGTCGTGCAAATTTTGGGGGTGTGTGTGTGTCAAGGGGTCGGCATTGAAGGACTCTGTTCAAGAACAGACCCGTTTGGGGCACCTGATTCGACACGGTACTCTCAGAGGACTTTGGAGAGACGGGGTGAGGGGAACCACATGAAGCACAAAAAGGACGTGTGTTGGAAATGCTTATTTATGATTATGGTTATGTTGCGTGCGTGAAATGCTTGTTTGTGACTATGTGTATGTTGTTTTGTGTTGAAAAAGCATAATTGTGATTGTGCATGTTGTGTGTTGGAATGTTATTTGTGACTAGTGTGTGTTGGGTGAATAAATGGTGTATTGTATTGTAATCTTTCTTGTGTGGTCTCTTTCGAGGGGTGTGAGGTCAGTCACTCCCCTTTACTCCCATCTAACCGATCCTGTCGGGCAGACCTCCAGGGTCGGTCGGACAGTCCATATATGAAAAAACTACAGAAGGACTTGTGCAGTGTTTTCGCCTTTTTGATGATATCCAGATATGAAAAGCTGCAGAAGGACTTTGCAAGCCTTTAGTTGATGTCCTCAAAAAAGAAGGCTCCTAGAAGACTTCCCGCAAGCGTTTTTGGGTTTAAAAGTGGAATCCATGAGTTGGGACTCCTGACGATACTTAAGATCCACATAAAGCGTGGTCACGTGTTGCAATGTGTTCATGAAAGAGAAAGTGCGAGCTGAGTCAAGGAATTATACACATTATCAATCATGGTGCACACTACTGACGACGCCAATTATCAATCACAACACATTGTGGCCCAACACATATCATGCTATACATTGGTCAGATATCCAGACAATTCATGATCATGATAAATAACATCATAATAACGTTATTCATGCATCGATTTAATTTCCTAACAGTTCTCATTGGAATGAATTACAGTGTAAGAATCATCGCGTCATACATCAGGCTAAATATCTGACAATTGTCAGTCACAGTGAATAACAAATTTTCACAATCATTTGGGGTTTCATTAGAAAGACATCTTGACAACATCAGTCATAAAATTCAATATTATAACAATCATTCTATCATAGACCTGGCAAACTGTCCTGACAATTACAGTCATGATCAATTTTCATTGTTTTTTAGTCACTGTCTCACATCCCAGGCCAAATATTTTGATTATCAACAAACTAAATAACATAAATCACATCAGAACAATCACTGGGTCATACATTATTTAAATATCCTATCATCATAAAAAATAATAAATTACGTTATAACAATCACTATGTCTTGATCAAGCTTGATATCCTGACAGTTATGATCATAGTGAATTACATGATAACAATCATTTTGTCATACATCAGGCCTAGTATTCTGACAGTTCTCATTGTGGTAAGGTAATGTTGCTTATAGCCCCGCCGCCGCAAAGGGCCATATCAGGCTTCGCCGCGTTGAAGTTAACTCAGTCATTAAAAGAAACTCATTCACACAACCATTTAAATTACGCCTTCTAAAAGCACACCGTAAATTTTTTTTTTTTTTTTTTTTTGCTGTCCCAACCTCTCGCCACCTCAGAGGCAGTGCACACACGCCGCTCATTCCGACACTCCGTCCACAGCCACAGCCCGGTCGGCCCCGCCGCAGCCCCGCACCGACAATCCATAGGGGGCAGTCAATGTCAAGTCGTCAAGAGGCAACCCACCGGAGGAGACACTGCACTGCTGCCGAGTCACTTCGGTGGTGTTCAGTGGCGCCTGTTCTGATCTAACATACGCAGGACACCACCTACTAAGCCCCCTACTGACGACAATAATTGCTTAGTCGCGGAGCCGGCGTGAGTGAGCTCTCCCTCCAGAGGGCGCCACCACGTCCGTCCAACGACAGCCCCCATGGACTCGCCGATACCGGTGACCCCTACGGAACCAAACCAAGACCACAGACGTGGAGAGGACATCGAAACTGAGGTCACCATGAGAGCAGGGCATGAAGGGCCACAGAATTTGAGACATTTTTTTTTTTAATGCTGATCGATGAGAATGAGGATGATTAAGATGATGCTACGGATTTCCATTTCGGTCTGAGACTACATGACAGGGCTGTACTCTACTACGCTTCCTTTCATAATATATCCCGGCGTCACCGGGCCCGAGAGATACAGGCACCTGCAGTGTTGGTCAGGAAATTTGTAGCAACACTCTCAGAAACGCATCCATAAGTGGATGAAACTCGACTGTGTGGTCCCAGTCTTCCCAACTGAGTCCGCAGCAAACTCAACTCTGGGTAGGAGCCGGTCGGGGCAGAAAAACCCACATGACTCTGATGGGATTCGAACCCACGACCTCCCAGCCGGGAGTCCGCGACGCTAACCACTTCGCCACGGCGGCTGGTGCACACCGTAAATTTTGTTAAAAATCTTTCTCCTGTAAAATCTTAGACCGAAAAATGTTAATCTCTTTCAGAAATTCAAAGATCACATCAGGTGGGGCTTCTCTGAACAAGGTTTTCATGGCGTCTGCTGTAAAAATGCTTGTGTCTCACATCATGCCAGTCCTAACACTCCAAAAGAATGTTTCACTCTGCATGGCATAGAGTTATCAGTAATAATAAATGACATTGTAACAATCATTCTTTTACACAGGTGGCTTAACATCTTGAAACGAAGGCTCACTAGCTGTTTTCTACCTGTTGGCATAAACTGCATAACGCCAAAGAGTTGCATTACGTCATCCCCCATCCAGTCTCCTTTTTCTCCTCCATCTTCTCCAGCCTCTTTCTCCTTGGCATCCTTCCCTCCTCTCATACCCCCTCATCCTCCATCTTGACCCCCCCCCCCCCTCCTTCACCCTCTCTCTGTAGTCCCTTGGTTTGCAGGTGTGGTCAAAGAGGGGAGGGCGGAAGGAGTGGAATGGACCCGGAAGGACAAGGTGGTCAAGTCAAGGCCAGGAAGGAGGTCATCCTGTCAGCAGAGCGGTCGGCTCCCCCCAGATCCTGATGTTGTCTGGCATCGGTCCTAAGAAACATCTGAAGGAACTTGGGGTGAGTGAGGGAGTGAGTGTGTGTGTGTGTGTGTGTGTGTGTGTGTGTGTGTGTGTGTGTGTGTGTGGTGTGTGTCTGTGTGTGTGTTGGTGTGTGTGTGTGTGTTGTGTGTGTGGTGTGTGTGTGTGTGTGTGTGTGTGTGTGCGCGCGTTGTTCAGAGAGAGAGAAAAATCACATTGCATCAGCTAAAACATGCCATGAAGGTAAGGAGGTTTTCACTGTAATTTTATACATGATGTTCTTTTCCTAAAGAAAACAATCATCGCATCATTTTTTTTCCACAAAAAACAACAGCAAAGCTCTAAATGAATATCAAGTATGACGTATCAATATTGACGTAACTACTGTGAAGACTATCAGGTAGCATTAACTCAAACACATAACGAACACCTGTCCCAACCAACTGTAGATCGTCCGCTTCTCTTCTGCGTGTCTTTGCAGACTACAGTGCGTTACTTGTTCACCTGTCTCCGATTTCTGTGTCTCTGCAGATCATAATCTGTTCCTGATCTCAGTGTCTATGCAGATCATCGTCTGTTCCTGATGTCTGTGTCTCTTCAAATCATCGTCTGTTCCTGATCTCTGTGTCTCTTCAAATCATCGTATGTTCCTGATCTCTGTGTCTCTTCAATCATCATCTGTTCCGGATCTCTGTGTCTCTGCAGATCATCGTCTGTTCCTGATCTCTTGTGTCTCTACAGATTATTACATGTTCCATATCTCTGTTTCTCCTCTGCAGATCTGTTCCTGATCTCTGTGTGTCTGCAGATTACATCTGTTCCTGATCTCTGTGTCTCTGCAGATCATCATCTGTTCCTGATCTCTGCAGATCATCATCTTTTCCTGATCTCAAATGTCTCTGCGGATCATCGTCATCTGTTCCTGATCTGTGTGTCTCTGCAAATCATCATCTGTTCTGATCTCTGCAGATCATCATCTTTTCCTGATCTCTGTGTCTCTGCAGATCATCATTGTTGCTGATACCCTGTGTCTCTGCAGATCATCTGTTGCTGATCTCTGTGTCTCTGCAGATCATCATCTGTTGCTGATCTCTGCAGATCATCATCTTTTCCTGATCTTTGTTTCTCTGCGGATCATCATCATCTGTTCCTGATCTGTGTGTCTCTGCAAATCATCATCTGTTCCTGATCTCTGTGTGTCTGCAGATCATCATCTGTTGCTGATTTCTCTGTCTCTGGAGATGATCATCTGTTCCTGATTTCTCTGTCTCTGCAGATCATCATTTGTTGCTGATCTCTTTGTCTCTGCAGATCATCATTTGTTGCTGATCCCTGTGTCTCTGCAGATCATCATCTGTTGCTGATCTCTGTGTCTCTGCAGATCATCATCTGTTGCTGATCTCTCTGTCTCTGCAGATCACATCTGTTGCTGATCTCTCTGTCTCTGCAGATCATCATTTGTTCCTGATCTCTCTGTCTCTGCAGATCGTCATCTGTTGCTGATCTCTGTCTCTGCAGATCATCATCTGTTGCTGATCTCTCTGTCTCTGCAGATCATCATCTGTTGCTGATCTCTCTGTCTCTGCTGATCATCATCTGTTCCTGATCTCTCTGTCTCTGCCGATCGCAGTGTATGGCTAATCACATGTGCGTAATTTTTCATGCAATGCAAAAGGCCGTTACACACACATTACTTGTACCCTGCTCTCTGTTTTCTGCACCTTACAGTGGGAGGTGCGGGGGTGCGGTAGGGGAGGGGGGGGGGGGCAACTTCTCAGTGTCTGATCTCTGTGTCTCTGCAGATCCCAGTCCATGCCGATCTCCCTGTGGGGACAACCCTTCAGGATCACCCGTCCGTGTCTACACTTTCCGTCTCAACTCCTCCGTGGGCATCACTCCGGAGAAGCTGTCCGGCTGGGGGGAGTATCTGAAATACGTCTTGTTTGGAGAAGTAACCACTACAGCTACGTACCTGAGATGGCGGTGATGTGACAGGTGGATTGTGGGTTGCTCTGCTTCATGGGAAGTTGACTTTTGAGTTCATGTATGTTGACTGATCTTCATATTAACGGTGGTGATACGAGGGCTGGATTTTGTGTTGGTTTAGTCGCTGTTATTTTTTTTCGCGCGCGCGCGCGCGCGCGTGTGTGTGTGTGTGTGTGTGTGTGTGTGTGTGTGTGTGTGTGTGTGTGTGTGTGTGTGGTGTGTGTCTGTGTGTCTGTGTGTCTGTGGTGCGTGTTACGTTTAAAAAATTGTGATTAACTGTGTTAATTGATCAATATGTCAGTGGCGATGTGAGCGACGAATTTTATGTCGCTGTGTCTCATGTGCTTTTGTCGTGTTTATTGTTATATTTACTATGTTGCTTTTGTTGTGTTCATTGTTATAAATTTACTATGTTGCTTTTGTCGTGTTCATTGTTATATTTTCTATGTTGCTTTTGTCGTGTTTATTGTTATATTTACTATGTCGCTATTGTCGTGTTTATTGTTATATTTACTATGTAGCTATTGTCGTGTTCATTGTTATTTAGGATGTCGCTATTGTCGTGTTCATTGTTATAATTTTCTGTGTTGCTTTTGTCGTGTTTATTGTTATATTTTCTATGTCGCTATTGTCGTGTTTATTGTTATATTTACTATGTCACTATTGTCGTGTTTATTGTTATATTTACTATGTCGCTATTGTGTTTATTGTTATTTTTACTATGTCGCTATTGTCGTGTTTATTGTTATACTATGTCGCTATTGTCGTGTTTATTGTTATTTTACTATGTCGCTATTGTCCGTGTTTATTGTTATATTTACTATGTCGCTGTTGTGTTTATTGTTATTTTTACTATGTCGCTATTGTCGTGTTTATTGTTATATTTACTATGTCGCTATTGTGTTTATTGTTATTTTTACTATGTCGCTATTGTCATGTTTATTGTTTATTTACTATGTCGCTATTGTCGTGTTTATTGTTATATTACTATTCGCTATTGTCGTGTTTATTGTTGTTTACTATGTCACTATTGTGTTTATTGTTATATTTACTATGTCACTATTGTCGTGTTTATTGTTGTTTACTATGTCGCCATTGTGTTATTGTTATATTTACTATGTCGCTATTGTCGTGTTTATTGTTATTTACTATGTCGCTATTGTGTTTATTGTTATATTTTCTATGTCGCTATTGTCGT
The DNA here is from genome assembly GCA_018398815.1 of Conus ventricosus. Lineage (NCBI taxonomy): Eukaryota > Metazoa > Mollusca > Gastropoda > Neogastropoda > Conidae > Conus > Conus ventricosus. Next base: position 73,166,510 of record CM031605.1, on the reverse strand, counting down.
GTTTATTGTTATATTTACTATGTCGCTATTGTCATGTTTATTGTTATTTGCTATGTCGCTATTGTCGTGTTTATTGTTATGTACTATGTCGCTGTTGTCGTGTTTATTGTTATTTACAATGTTTTTTTTTTAATGCTGATCGATGAGAATGAGGATGATTAAGATGATGCTACGGATTTCCATTCTTGTCTGAGACTGCATGACAGGGTTATACTCTACGCTTCCTTTCATAATATACCCAGCGTCAACCAGGCCCGAGAGATACAGACACCTGCAGTGTTGGTCAGGAAATTTGAGCAACACTCTCAGAGACGCATCCATTAAGTGGATGAAACTCGACTGTGTGGTCCCAGTCTTCCCAACTGAGCCCGTAGCAAACTCAACTCTGGGTAGGAGCCGGTCGGAGCAGAAAAATCCCACATGACTCTGATGGGAATCGAACCACTTCGCACGGCGGCTGGTGTTATTTACAATGTTAATTGACCTGGATCGTGACACCAGCGGCTGTGATGTGAGGGGTGGAAAGTGTGCACATTTATTTGTTGTGATTGCTATTATTGTCATCATTGTTGTTCAAGCAGGCAATACAAATATATCTGCCTTCAAAAGGGATTGCGATGGTTCCCTTTTGCAGCTAGTGAAGAGTTTTCATATCTGTAACTTTTTTTTTTTAATTTCATTTTCCCAGTTTCTCCATCTTCAAACTCCCCTCTCCCCTCCCCTCAAGTCCAAATCTTTGCCAGACAGTTCATTGTTGGCCTGCGCTTGTTTTTTCCCCCACTATTAGATTGTTCGTCTATGTATTTGTCTGACTTTATTCAAGTTTAAAAGGCTGTGCCAGTCTTGAATATAAGTTACTCTGTGTTAGGTTTCCTTATGGGAGCAAAACATACCCCACTTGTTTACTGTTTATCTGTTACTGTTCCCTATCTCATTTCATTTCCGATTTTGCTTTGATTAAATTGAGGTTATTTGCATTTGTTTCTGTCCGTCTGTGTGTTTGTCTTTTGATCTCCCTTACATCTTTGGGTGGATCCTCAGGCGTAGGCTCAAAGACTGTCCCCTACATTTTATATTATTTGCAAAATGTCTTTAATTTTACAGCAACTTTTTTTCCTCCCCACACTTTCGTTTGGTTGCATTTAGTACTCTTCGCTGGCTGCTCTGGGGGTGCTATTGGATTCTTTTTTGCACCCATGGTGGTGAGAACACCACAGTATTATGGACTGTGGTGTGTCTCTATTTGACGCCGGGAGCGCAGACACAACCAGCCGTGTCTCCCTGATGAGTCCCGATCCAGCGGGCGAAAGGCCTCGGAGCAGGCAATACAAATATATCTGCCTTCAAAAGGGATTGCGATGGTTCCCTTATGCAGCTAGTGAAGAGTTTTCATATCTGTAACTTTTTTTTTTTTAATTTCATTTTCCCAGTTTCTCCATCTTCAAACTCCCCTCTCCCCTCCCCTCAAGTCCAAATCTTTGCCAGACAGTTCAGTTGTTGGCCTGCGCTTGTTTTTTCCCCCACTATTAGATTGTTCGTCTATGTATTTGTCTGACTTTATTCAAGTTTAAAAGGCTGTGCCAGTCTTGAATAAAAGTTACTCTGTGTTAGGTTCCTTATGGGAGCAAAACATACCCCACTTGTTTACTGAAAAAGGGATTGCCTACATGTGTTGTCATGCCTCTTGGACTGAACATGGATGACCACATGTGTTGTCAAGCTTTATGGTCGATCAATGGATGACCCGTGCGTGTGTCTACCTCTAGGACTGAACAGTGGATGCTTACATGTGCTATCTACTTCGTGGACGAAGAATGGATTACCTCAATGTGTTGTCATACCTCAAGGATTGAACAGTGGATGACCCACATGTGTTGTCAAGCTTTATGGACCGATCAATGGATGACCATGCGTGTTGTCATACCTCATGAGTGAACAGTGGAGTGCTTACATGTGTTATCTTACCTTCGTGGACTGAAGAATGGATTACCACACTGTGTTGTCAACAGATTATGT
>CM031605.1:73098969-73155494 GCA_018398815.1 Conus ventricosus | reverse complement strand
GATCCACTACATGCCTGCCAGATGTCAGGTTGTTATCAACGCTCGTGGGGGACACACTCGTTACTGACCCTCTCCGTGACACTCATGACACGTGACCACTTTTTGCTTCAGCCAACAATAAGAACACTAAAGCCAGAAACTCAATGGTTGCATTCAATTCATTTCAATGGTTGCAATTAAATGTCAACAACATGAGAGTACATTGAATGGACCCATCGTCTGCGTTTCTTTTGTGGCTCAGTATATATATATATATATATATAATATATATATATATATATATATATATATATATATAATATATAATATATATAAATATATATATATATATATATCTCATAAGCATGTATGTATACATACACACACACACACACACACACACACACACACACACACACACACACACACACACACACACACACACACATACACACAGAAGATATATAATATATATATATATATATATGTATATATATACAGTAAAAAAATGTCCTTTAAAATCCAAAGAGCTCAACCGTCTAGGGAGCAACATCTGTTTAAAATATTTCTAAAATGAAGTGCTAAAATCAACAAGCTTGTTTCGAGCTTCTTGCCTGTAGAGAACGGGAAACACGGATTCAAGCTCACCCGCTCTCAACCGTCTTAACCGGTTTCGAGCGGCCGACCTTGAATCCGTGTTTCCCCGTTCTCTGCCAAGTAAGACTTCAACAACGAATTAAAAAAAATAATCCATCACACATTCTCTTTCAATAACCAAAAAATAACGACCCTACAAACAAACATACTGTGTAGGATTGTCCCGTTTTTAATACTAATTTACTAAACTTTTCAGATTTTAGTTTTTGCTTAATCCTGTGTTTTTCCTGGTCATTTTCAATAAACATCATTTTCACGCAAACATTCATCAAATGCATCTCTGTCTTTCATGTGAAATAAAACTAACGGTCTTTAACTGTTCTCTAAAGTCTTTTAAAACCGAGTTATATTTTTGACATAAAATCCACACACTTATCCCAGCATGTCTTCCACTGAAAGCTAGTTTCGACAAAGTGTTTCTCTTTTTAACTATGTCTCTTTCTGCTGAACAGTCATCTATAATAAATAGCGTTTGCGTTCCTTCAAACAATAAAAAAAAGCGTTCTAGACACTCACTCAGTTTATTGCTGGGATTAACTAAAAATATGTTATCATCAGTCCCATATAAACCTTCTATCATGATATGCTTTGTTCCATTTAAGTGTTGGCAGAAAATCAACAATATGATTAAAATTATAACGATAAACTGTTTGTAACAGGTTGAGGATAAATATTGTTTTTCCACAACCAGTTTGTCCACAAATTAATGAACAAGAGGGTTTTTGTCATAAAGTTTAACTGCTCCATAGTTTTATAACAGAATTTAATCTAATTCAGTTATTATGTTTATCATACTCTCTGTTAGAACTTGTTCAGTATAATAAAATCCTATGAGACCTAAATGTGTAAGATTAATCCAATTCAGTCTGTAAGATTGTTTCTATTTAGTCAACATTAATTTTGCTGCTTGTTGTTATGACCTTAATATCCTCACCATTGTGAAGAACGACGATGATAACTTTAAGGCGTTTAACGTCTAAGTTTTGCCAGCTAATATTAATTCCTTTTATAAGGTCGTCACTAACGCCCACAACCCCATCCCTCTCCACATCTTTAAAGACAGAAATTTCAAATTTATTGTGAACGTGTCTCCTAATTTTCTGCTTGGAAAGAACTGTAATTTTGTAGAAGCTTTCTTTAAAACCGTTTTCTCTTCTTGGAGGATGTACTGTTTTTTCCCATACGGCGTTATTTCAATCTCTTTCCGACTATTGTCGTCCGGCATAAGACTTACATGTAAAGGGCCAGAGTTGAGTGCTTTTCTGAAACTTTTTTGGCGGCTAAAAATGTAAATGGGCTATGAATTCAAATTTTATGTCCCATTCTAAATATGGTTCTAAGTGCCATTTGAGGTCAGGTTTTCGAACTATTTTATATTCATACTGGCCAACATTATTTGCCTCTAGATTGCGCAGTTGTTCTAGTTTAGGAAACTTTTTGCTGTCGCCAACCTCTTTGCGTTTATAATCACCATCTTTAGTGTACTCAAACCCATACAAAGTGCCTATCTCACCGTTCTGTTCAAGTCCCGCACGTCTGCAAGGTCTTTTAATTCTAAAGTTATACACCTCACAGGCGCTAAGTAACTCCCGATTCTTCTGGCCCACGCGACATATTTTTTAGTACAACTAATTATTTTATTTCCAAAACAATGGTGCAGGTTATCACATTTTACAACTTTCCCTGCTTTGTCTGCAATTTTTATATTAAATGATCCGACCCTCCCACAAACTAATTTTTTAAAAAACTGTAAATTAGGGAATTGTATAATTTCATAATCGCAATATGCAGCTTTTCCTGATGGAAGAGCTCTAAAACAGTTGAGGGCCTTCCATCATATAAGTTTTCATCAGTGCTCAGCTCGTCCAAATGAACATAAAGTAATGAATGTAATGCAAGATCGAGCGGATTTTCTCCCTCATAAGTAGTTTTGTTTGGAGTAACTCTAAATCTATGATTGTTAGCTGCAAAGCCAACATTTAGCTACTCTTTATCAAAATAGTAACCCCCTTCTTCTTCAGGCTTGAATGTTAACATTGTTTTTAGATTTGCATTGTTAAGTTTGAGAGTAATGTCGAAGTTACTCATTGCTTCTTTAGTGAGCAAAACCCGTAATAACCATCAGGTATTGTTAACTGGCTAACTTTGGCCCCCGTTTTGTCAACTTTTAGAACCTTATTATTCTCCTTGGCTTTGCTTATATTAAACCATACGACTTTTAAGAATATTTCATGGAGCGCGACCGTTCTGGTTCCGCTTCGTTATCAATAGCATGTTCTAAAAACGAAGGACGGTCTTGAGTTGTTATTGTTACAAACATTTTTTAAACGAAATAAAAATGAGTGCATTTAAATATACTGATGCAAAATATCTGTTGGGCCGCACTACAATCTTAAAAATATAACAACCGATACTCTGACATTTCTGTGGCTCAGTCCTGACGCCTTTCAAGCAAAGGTTAGTACTCCATTAAACAGATATCTTAACCCTCCTAATAAAAAAGACTACATCGCAAAAGTGTGGTTCAGTCATCCGATGCAGTTTTATCAGAACCATTAAACTTTGCTGTGTTTTGTGCATCAACTGGGTGTGGAGTATCGTATGCTGATCATTTAAATCATTCTGATCCTTTGGTGAGGTCGGTGTACAGATTTCATATCTATTACACCTTCAGACGTATTTTGACTGAACTGCAAGCACCATTACCTAATGACAAACCGTTTAAATCCATTTAGCAACAGAATAGACATGAAGGCTTTTGAAAGAATCTGTAACGAATTCAATATTAACATCAAGACAGACTTTAGACAAAAGTCGGATCTTAATCATGGCTTAGCACCCCTTATTATTGGGGCGTGCACATAAGTATAAGTATGATTGGAATCCTCCTTACACATCTTTCTCTTCAGGCACAGCTGTTCACCTCGGGTCCAAAGAGCAAGAGCATAAAACAGCATGGACAAACATTTATCTTAGACACTTCTAAGGCCTAACTAAAGCAGCAATAGAACGAATAAATGACTCTATTCGTACTTACGTTTGGTGTTTGCTAGGTTCACAAGCACAGCAAGATCGAGCATAACTGATCCTTCTACTGGCTTGATGCACAAAAACAGTACTTGGCAAATTTAGAGGATGCCATTAATTCTACAGTTGATTTACCTTCAAGTATAAAAAGGTACCAAGATGTTTTACAATACGCAAGATCAAAAGTAACTTTGCTGTTGGCACTGGTTTATACATGCTAACCTTCTGACCTCAGACTCCAGGTAGGAACAATAATGAACTACAACAATGAAATTCTTGTTGCAGGAAATGAACAGAAGGTTGGACAAAACGACATAAATTCTGAGCCAGTAATATTGCAAGCAGTAAAAAAACAAGATGACCCCCCAAGAATAAGTCATCCAATCCCCGTGCCCAAAGCCCGAAGACCGTTGAAAGACGCGGACTCTGTTCGCGATGACCATGAATATGAAAAGACAGCGCTTGTTCTTGGATTAACTGGCCTAGGATTACTTGGTCTTTATCTACTAAAAATTAACCCAACTATTAAGAGAACTAATGTCCATAAGTGCTCGGCCATAAAGCCAACTACTTTGCTTGCAGTAGACAAAAGCCAGCTAACAACACCCCCTAATATACCCGTAAAGAGTCTATAGCTTTACCGCTAATTTTTTTTAATAAATCCGCAAGATGATCAAGCTGTTTTTTTACCCATGATTTATCAGGCGCGATGGAGGCGATGGTGGTGGAGGCACTGGACTTTGACCACCGCCGCCTGTAATAGCCAACACCAGTGTACTTATTGCAAATCCTAAGGCCGTTATAACGCTTGCTAATGTGACTCCTTGCTCTCTAAACAGTGTTCTATTCTTTCTGCTAGCGTTGTGTCTTCATATAAAATCTTTGATAGTTTCTCTTATTCTGCTCACTTGAGTTCGTAATTGTTCTCGGTTAGTAGACAACGCTTCTAGTCTTGCTGATCTTTCTTGTTCAAGATCTTTTAGTCTTTGGGTTATTCTTTCTTTAATATCAGACCCTAAGTTGGCGTCATCAGCCTCAACGAGTTTTTCTTTTCTCTTTTTATATGCTCATCTATTCACCCATTTTGCTAAATTTTTGTTAATTCGCCTCTAATGGTTCTTAAAGCATGATCAAGGCCGCTATTTCTCGCATGGTAGCGGCGAGTCGTGTATAGTCTTTAATGCTGGTTTCTTCTGAAAAACTGGTTTCTGCTTCATTGCATTTATTAATTCGTCTGCCGATTGATTTAATTCTTAAGTTCCAAGTTTTGCATTTGGTTATCTGTTGGGAGTTCTTGTAGTGTGTTTTGAAGTTTAGCAACTGCATCCTTATCTAATTTTGTTTAGTAATGCCAAGGCGATTTTGATCGCTCACACTGAGCCTTTGTCTAATTGTACTCTTTTTTAAAAACTTTGATGAGTCTGGTTTAGATGTAAGCTGAACAAGTTGTCCTTGTCGCTCCTCACAAACAAATGGTCACTTTTACTTCAAAATCATTAGGGTCTATAAATTCGGGAGGTTCTTGGCCTAAACTTTGGTATAATGATCTGACCTTACTTTCTGTTAATTTCACGCCGCAAAGAGAGCCCCGAGCGATGTTGTACCAAAGGAGTCATTTCACTCATGTCGTCTCCAGGATCAAAATCATCATAATCTTCATCTTCAATGCCTGCCATGTTTCTTTAATAATTAACTTTTTTATTTTGTTTTATAAAAAAATGTCACAAGCATATGGCTCGATCTTGACCCGCATAGAAGACTGAAAGACCCTTGGCGTGAAGGGAAATAAGCGGAATATTACTGTTCCAAATAATCCATCTACTATTGATGCGGATCAAATTCTTACTGTCAAATTTCCGGACCTAGGAGCAGATGAAGTGATTGTGCGGCTCTGCGCGTCTTACTTTCAAAATAGTACTCTCGCTTCAACAACAGACCTAAACAGACAGTTTGTACAGAATCTGGGCGGGCAATCGTTAAGAAAATTTCTATAAAACTTGAGGGCAAGAAATATTATTCTTTACACAATGCAGACATATTTTAACCTATTCTGATCTATGCTAACCGGAATGAAAGGGCTGATCTTGCGTTTCAAGGAATCGAAAATGAAGAAGCACTAAAACATAGAATAGGCGCCGCAGATAATAAAGACGGCAAAAAGTATGTAGCCGTAAATTTTGCGTATGAAATCGCTTTTCCATTCCCTTAGATTTTGAGCTGTTAAAAGCGCATGCGCCATACTTTCAAGGAGCATTAAAAGACAGATTGTCATATGAACTAACTTTTAATGAATACAAACGTGTTATCAGATCAACAGACGCCGAAGCAAAGTACAGCATTTCTGACATCTCGTTAGAGTTTGACGTTGTTAGCAACTCTAATTTAGCAAGGCTGATTGAGCACCAATATCAGTCAAAATTAGCAATATATACGAAAGAGTGATTCATCATACAACATATCCTAGAAGCAGGGCAGACACTATATGGAATTTTAGTTTTAGTGTCGCAGCAAGATCGCTTAAAGGTATTTTATTGCTGTGCGAAGATGAAGAACCATTCAAAAGAGGAAGTGAAAAGTTTATTAATCCTAAAATAACGAAAGTACAATGTTCGATTGAGGTAGTCCTAACCAAATCTACGCTAGCGGGCTTAAACCTATCAGCATTTTGATGAAATAAGAAAACTGTTGGAGCGGGAGGTGTAGAAATCCAACAGTTGACCTTGTGTCTAAAGATTTACATCTTCACAATGTTAGGCCTTGATGATTATTTAACAACAAAATACGGTTTATTGGATTGACCTAAGGTCAACAGAGGATAATCAGTTGCATGGAAGCGGAGAACTGTAGAGACGTAATAAACATTCAAATTGATAAAGAAGAAGAAGCCGATAAACCGCTTAAATGTACATTTGTTTTTAATATATGATGCGCAGCTGAATATTGAAGATAACAGATTAAAAGATATACAATACTAAATTATTTTATTTATAAAAAGCATGTCTGTTCAAGTTTATCCAAATGTGCCTACAGCACCGAGTCGCCAAGAGAAGGATAGTAGAAACCCCCAACATAAAAACCTTCAGATTAACCAACATTACGCAAATGCAACAAAAACTAGAGCAAGACCTTTCAAATACAGCAAAACCAAACGAAGGTATTCTGCTGCCTTAATGCTGTTACCTATGTTAATACTGGAACATCAACTATAAGCGCTCTATCGGCAGGGACAAGTGTAGTCTCTTAGCAACAGGCATAGGCGCACCCGCAGCTTTACCTCTAGGTGGTTTGTCTTTAGCTCTTGGCCTGTGTTCATTAGCTGTAGGTGCTGCTAGCAAAAAATTAAAAACTAAACTCCAAAAGCACACAGCTATGGTTCAACTAATAACAGCTAAACTTAGCTCGTTCAAACTGACAATAAATAAAGTGCTAGTTGACTCGAACATCACGGATGAAGAATTTAATCGTTTTACAGGTCGATTTGATGACTACAAAAGACAAAAGTTGATCTCAAAGAAAGGCGAGGACAAGTTTTTCTCAACAGCCAGACGCCGAGCAGATAAAAAAGGAATGTTTAAAAAAAGTAAACGAGACATTAAACTCTGTTCTAAACAGCTCACAGTAACAACATCGAAGGGTGTTATACTTTAGTTTATGAGTCCAAGCACAAAAAGACCGTTGATATTGATTCTGATTAATTATTTTTTTTTTAATTTAAATAAATATTTTGAGTTAGAAAAGAAACTCAACATGGCTAAGATATATGAAGACCAGACGAATTGTTTGAAGGAATGCTCGAGAAATAGCGTTTGTCAAGAGCTTTAAATGATATTGATTTAGAAGTCATTGATCCAGCAAACGTGCGGGCAAGCGTTGTACATGCTATTTCTCAAGTTCCAAGTAAACTAACAATAGACCCGCCAGTTAAAGTAATGTTAGCTGTTTTAATCGACTATATAACAATAAATGAAGAAAATCTAGAAGTCTGGGTCTCAACTAAACAAAAGACTATTCTTTCTCATAACAACTTAACACCCGGTTGGGCAGACGAACTGCTTACACAGTTTGATGTGGCCGCTGAAGAAGCCAAAATGAAGGCTCTGGTTGGTCAGAGGGCGAAGTTTTAGAGATCATATTAAAACAGGCTAAGTATGCACCGATTGTAGGCAAGGCTTACATTCCGCTACACCCCAGCATTAGTCGCAAAAAGAGCAGTTCTAAACATAAGGAATTCAGACGACAAATGTTTTATGTGGTGTGTTCTCGCAAGGCTGCATCACGCCCGCAAAAACGCAGAGAGAGTGTCTAACTATCACCCTTACATCAATGATCTTAACTTTAGTGGGTGTCCTTTCCTGTTGGTATAGACCAAATTGATCAGTTTGAAGAACAAAAAAAACCAATAACTGTTAATGTCTACACATGGGATGAAGAAACAAATCTACAGCCGATTAAAGTGTCCAAGAACAGTCCAACGATTGGCGAGCCAACAAAAATCATGTCGACTTACTTCTGATGTTTTCGCCAGCGAGGCTACCACATTACACATTGAATACGAACAATGAGTAGATTATTGACGCATACTTCAAAGCAAAAAAATAAACAAGAATTCTGCAGAAAATGTTTAACAAGAATTCCATCTGTTCAAGCCGCGAGCGAACATAAGAAACATTGTATCGGCCCAGTTGACTGTAATACGGAACTAATTACGCCCCCAGAAGGCAGTAAAGTTAGTTTTAAGAACTGGAAACGGATGCAAAATCTCCATATGTTGTTTACGCAGACTTCGAATCACTCATTGTTCCTTATGAAGGACCAACCCCACAGAGACTTCCTAAAACAGCCATATGAGTAATCACCAGATTTGTTCATTGCCTTCATTTTGTCAGGTCGGATGGCGTTCATTCAAAGCCAGAATTATATAGAGGCCTAATGCTGCAGAATACTTCTTAGAACGCATCAGCAAGTGCGTAACGCCTGTTCTAATAATCTGAATTTATCTGAAATCATAATGACGCTTAAAGACCAACAACAGTATGACTCAGCCACACATTGTTGGATTTGTGGTTTAGAACTCAGTGAAGAAGCCAATCCAAAAGGTGGCCTTGGCGGCCACGAGTAAGAGACCATGATCACATTAGTGGAAAGTTCAGAGGAGCAGCGCACAACAACTGCAATCTTCAACTAAAGTTTGAACCAAAGACATGGAAGCTGCCTGTATTCTTTCATAACTTGCGAGTTTACGACTCTCATCTTATAATGAAAGCAGTGGACGATGCTTTCAGGGTGTCATGCATGCACAGTCATCAGAAAAGTACATGTGTTTCACTTTAAATAAACATGTCTTTTTATGACTCTATGCAACACATGATGGTTTCATTAGAGTCACTGGCTATGTCCTTAAAGTCCTGCCCAATAACGGAAGAATATTTGACCCAACACTTTTAGAAAGGGTGTTTAACCCTTATGAGTACATGAACAGTTGGGAAAGGTTTGACGAAGATACACTTCCTCCTAAAGGCGCGTTCTTTTCTAGTCTTAGAGGAAAGGACATCAGTGATTCTGATTACCAGCATGCTCAAGATGCGTGGCAAAAGTTAGAGTGTAAAACGATGGAGACTATCATGACTCCTACTTGATGCTGATACATGTTTGTTGGCGGACGTCTTTGAAAATTATAGAAAGACCTGCGTGAAACATTATAGCCTAGATCCTGCGCATTACATTTCTGCGCCTGGGATGAGCTGGGACGCTTTCTTAAAGTTTACTGGAGTACAGATTGATTTATTGTCAGATTTACCATGATTCAGATGATTGAAAACGGATTGCGTGGAGAATAGTATGGCGTCGCATCATTACTGTAAAGCAAACAACAAATACTTGGACGACTATGATCCGAGTAAAAGGTCTAACTATCTCATGTATTAGATGCAAACAATCTGTATGGTTGGGCAATGGCGCAATCACTTCCGTTACGCAACTTAAAATGCACACAAGCGTCGATCCGAAAACATTCAAAAGGCATTAAAGTGGTTGAACAGTTTAACGCCTGATCAGCAGCGTGGTTTCATCTAGAAGTTGACTTAGAATATCCTCATGAACTCCATGGCCTGCATATGACTATCCATTAGCAGCAGAAAGTCTAAAGATGGCAAAAACAGAACCACCTAAACTTGTGCCTAATCTTCGAGGCAAAAAAAATTATGTCTGTCATTACAGACTTCTAACAATTTTTATTAAGACATGGGTTGAAGTTGACAGCAGTTCATCGCATAATTGCTTTTGATCAAGAACAGTTCATGAAACCATACATCATGAAGAACACTGATCTTAGAACTAAATCCACAGATGCTTCAGAAAAAGACTTTTTCAAGTTGATGAACAACAGCTGTTTCGGAAAGACTATGGAGAATCCGCACAAGCGCAAAGATGTTAGATTAGTCACCAAGAGAACGAAGCAATTAAGCTGACTCAAAACCTAATTATCAGGACTTCAGAAGATTTCATGATCAGCTTTTTGGCATAATGATGAAAAAAAAGAAAGTCAAATTGGACAAGCCCGTTTTATTGGTTTACTGTTTTAGAATTATCAAAGCTTTTGATGTTAGAATTTCTTTATGACTACTTAAGCCCCTGTATCCTGAGTCCAGAGTGCTTTACACAGATACAGATAGTTTTGTTATAGATATCCCTACGAAGACATCTATAAAGACATGGAAATCGAAGTGGCTAAAGGACATGCGGGATGGTAATGATACATCTGATTACCCTAAAGATTCGCCTTTACATTCAATTACTAACAAGAAGGTTTTAGGAAAGATGAAGGATGAATTATCCGGAGGGGTGATTAAGGAGTATGTGGGGTTAAGGTCAAAATGTACAGTATTTCGAGCCAGGAGAAAATCATTAAGAAAGCAAAGGAATATCTCGCAGTGTTGTGCAGTCAAACATATCACATGACAACTACAAAGAAGCATTGTTTGGCAATAAGACTTTCATCATGACAACGTAAAACGCGATCTAATCTACATGAGATCAACACAACTGTTGTAACAAAGAAGTCGTTAGATAGAACAAACACAAAACGTGTGTTTGTTAATCCGAGTTTTCATATGCAATCGGGCATTGGAGGACCGCATAAACAGGAGGGTTTATATTTTTCATCAACTTTTATTATAAGATCAATCATAGCTTCATCCAATTCATTTAAATCTTTTCTCATGTTTGCTTGATGCGTTCGAATTTTTTTTATTATTTCAAGATATTCTTTTTCCCAATTTGGGGGTTTGAGTTGTAGGTGATCTGGATGATTTAGCATGCATTGATTAATCCCCGAAAATGTTTCCTTAATAGCATTACACGCATGAAATGATTCCCGTATCATTTTCAAGGTCTCTTCCTTTACCATTCTTGTTTCGTTCTGCCTTCCTTCTGAGCTTCCATTTTAAACTCAAATATATTTACGTAAATTAACTAAGCAACTGGAACTGTGTCTGGTGGGATTATCTGCAGTTCTTCCTTCACAAAAGATCTTTGAGGAGCTGGTTGTTTTGTTGTGTCAGTTTCTCGTAAATAATACACGGGCGGATTCATTTTTACAATTCTTTTTATTTCATATGGATCAACACTCCAAACTGGATCTGTTGCCCTGATGCGAGTGTCCCCTTCTGCTTCCCCCGGTAAATAAAGGTACCTTACTTTAAACCAAACGGTAATAGTTTGCCGGATGAAGACTCTCCTTCAACAACATTTATTGTTTTTCTTTTGATTGCTTGTACTGGTTTTAGCCCTTTAAATTCTTCATTATTCATTGCGCGCAAAACTGAGGGCAGTCTTCTAACCCATTCTGTGTTGCGAGAATTGTCAATCAGCTCTCTGTGATACTGGTAGGAAAAAAGTCTTTCAGCTAACTGTTTGTTAAAGTTTTCAACTAAAGCCTGTGATCTGTGAACTCCTGGAATGCCTCTTTTGATGGTAACTCTATGTTTCAACAATAATTGATTCACTTGGCCTTTAAATTCTTTTCCATCATCGACTTGAATCATGCGAGGATAAGTTACGGGCCTCGTTGGTATATCAGTTGTATGGCAACAGCAACAGCAGAAGCACTCTTTTGTGTTAATGGTTCCGCATCTTTGTATCTTGAAGCTACGTCAATGACTGTAAGTGCGTACTTAAATCTTTTTCGTCTAATCGTATCAGAGGGTAAATATAGAAGGTCCATTTGATGGGTGTCGTTGGATTGTGTTCACAAAGTGTGGTCTCTGTATTCGTCTAGGCGCTGGTAAATAAATTTGCCAAATCGCTTGTTTAGATAACCATTCTTTTGCTGTTTGTTCACTGACTCCAGCTGCTTGGCTTAGCTTTTTAATTGCTGTTATTCCCTTCCAATATCCTTTGGCGAATAATAGATTTTGTTCATTTTTTACTCAGCCAATATTATGTGCAACAAAATACACAACGGTCATACCAAAGACAATAAACCCGATTTCTTGCATCTTTTGTTTTTCTGATGGTTGATAAAAGTCACTGAATTTTTGGTGGGGGCAATGTTTCGATTGGTTTGCCCGTTACAAGATAATTTTCTTTTTCGTTGTCAACATCTTTAAATGGAAAGCGCTTTCCCTTTTTTTCAGTTGTTATTAATAAAATTTTAAAGCTAATTCTCTGTTTTCAAAGCGTTTGTGCGCGGCTAGTTGCCAAGTTTGTTTTGTTTTTTTCTCTCGCCTTCATCTCGCAGTTTAAAAATGCTAATTACTTCCACTAAAAGCGGCGCATTAACCACACGCCCCCTTCATCATTACAAGTGAAGCTTTTTTTAAAAATGTTTTTTTAATTTACATATTTATACTGTCGGAATTTATTCCTTGCTTGACTAAAATCTTTCGTGGCAAACGAAGTGCATAAAGCAATCAGCTTTGCTGAACCTCAAAGTCTGTTTCCCAAAGATCCCCGGTTTTTTTTAACAGGCTTTTTACAAGCATTGTGATCCTACACTTGGGCCTCCAATCAGCAGAAGGTTAAAGGTTGGGACGTTTTTTTCGGTGCTTTTTTTTAAAAAATAAAAAATTTATAATTTAATAAAAAACATGAATAGCGATGTTCACTACACTAAGGCGGCCTAAACCTTTCCTGAACTTATGAATGCCAATTTTGATGACCAAGCTATTATGCCCAAAAAGGAGGGCTGTTTTTTTTTGGGCGGCAGGGGGGGAAAAAAAAAACAGTTCCCGGGAAACTGAATTCAGATAGAACAGATTCAACAATGTCGCCGCAAGCATTTAAATATAAACGGGTTGAAGCGCAGCGGGGGTCTAAATGGTGAAAAGTGTGGGGAAAAACGGTTTTTGTTTGTACACTAAATATCAGTAGATTTGCTCCCATTGATTCTAAACAAGTCTTACTTTTGTTTAAAACGCAAGATCCTTTTTAAACAAAGTCTTAGAGTTCTAGGAGTGTTTGTATTACATTTGGAACATTGTTTCGCAAAATCATGGGATTAAATTTTTTAAATCAATAGACTTATTTCCCTTAAAAATGAACGACTGGAAAATCGCAGAACAGGAAACCCCTGAATCAGAAAACATTGAATCAAGTCGGAAAGTGACCAGTAAAAACCTCCCCTGGGCGTGTTAAAAGCGGGAAAAAAGATTAGCGGAGTGGAACAAAAAAAAAAAAATTAATTTTACAAAATATAGCCAAAAATGAAAACAAAACCCCGCCAACGCCGAACAATTGATTCAATGCCGCTATAAAAACTCCGTGATTCAAGGCCTACACACCAAAGTCTTCAGGGGATATTGAACTTAAAACGTTGCCTTTTTTGGGCCCCCTTGCTGCTGGGGGGGGGGGTTATTAGGGTTTTAAAATATATACACATGGCAACAGAAAAAAAAAGCAATCAAAAAAACTGAACCGCAAAATAAGAAGACAACAGCACCCCAGAACGTCAACAAAAAAAGTTTTTTTTTTACCATTTTCAGATGGAATTTTTTTTAAAAATTTAAATTTTTAAAATTTTTTTAAAAAAAAAATAATCGGCGTTTTAAAAAAAAATGTAAAGTCAAAAAAATAAAGACATGGGTCTATAAAAGACATTTCCATAGCCCAGAATTGTAATCAATGCGGTTGTTTGGATGTAAAAACTTAAAAAGATCAAGCAGAAAACGCTGAGAAGACATCCTAAAGAGACACTTTTTTGGGGCGGTGTGTACTATTTAGAATCTACTATTTAAGATAAAAACATAGTTTGTTTTTTTTTTTGATAATTATAAGAAACTTGAATAAGAACTTAGTTGTACAAAAGGATGCTTTTTTATGATCTTGGGGTGACTTAATAAAGAACTTAGAAGTTATTTTGATCAAAATTTTTTAAAAAAACTTGAGAAAAAATTTAAATTTAAAAACTTAATTAAGAACTTGGGGTAATTTTAATTTAAAACCTTAATTAAAAAATTGGGCGATTTGGGGGTAGGAGTGTGTGTGGGTACCAGGAGGACGGGTCGTGGGGTGGGGGTGCGGGTGGGGGGGACGTGCGTGGTAGGGAGGACAAAAAACACACACACACAAACAAACAAAAACAAAACAAAAAACAAAACAAAAACACAAAGACAGGACAGTGCTTGTGAGAAAAGTGGGGGGGGCTTTTTGTTGTTCACATTTAAACGTCGTAAATTCAAGACACCACTAAAAGCACCATCAAAATCCTAAATAAAATAATCACAGGATTGTTTCATTTCTATCGGGGGCCCCCAAAAGGCAGCCTGAAAAGGGGGTGTGCAGGGCTTGAAGCAGGTTTTCGTAGAATGTTTGCCAGGCGGTTACGCGAACCGTTACTATTTTTAAAACCCACCAACTTCGCAGACCCCAAACCCCCACCACGCACCCTGCACGCTGTTGGTTGTCCTGTGGCCTCAACAGCCCCCCTTTGGCTACCCAGGGGGTTTACCGAAACCCGTTACATTTTTAGAAGCCAGTCACAGTCCAGGCGAGGTAGAGGGCTTTGTAGGACAAGGGCAGGTGGTTTATATGCTGTTTTGTTTTAAAACCGCTCTTTCCAATGGGCATAGTTCACAAAATTGCCAGCATTAACCGTTCTTTACGACCCGTTAAATTTTTTTCAAAGTTCTTATATTTTAGGTAAAGATTCTTTTTTCCTCTGCCCAAAATTTCCGTTGGTGTTGGCGGCGGAAAAGGGGAGATTTTAGCTTTTTGGGAAAAGTTTAGCGATTCCATGTTTCCCACACCCAAAAATTTTTAATTTAAAGCTGTTAAAAAGGATGTGTGATTCAAAAACTTTTTTAACTTAGAATCCACATGCTTCTAAAAACTGCAGCTATTTTTGTCCCAATGAAAACACTTCTCTCGCAAAAAAAGACCGTCTTCACACCACCCCCGCAGGGGGAGAAATGAAAAACACAGTGTGGGCGGAATGTCGTCACTATAATCAGTGTTTATCTATCTTTGATTGGCCACCGGCATCCCCCCATCGATGATCCGAAAATTGTCATGTCCGGCCACGAGTAGTAATGGATAGTGCAAAGCCCTTAGGTAGGCGGAAACTAAAATTTAAAAAGCTTACCTGCCCCCGGCAGAGCAGGGCTTGACACCCCCCTGACAGAGTTGACATACTGAAAAGAGACCCGATTTTCCCCAAGTTAGCCGGGGAAACGGACACCTTTTGTATATGGGCGGTTCAGTAGGTGTTTTTTCCCCTAGTTATCAGGGGGCGTGTTCGACCGGCTGCTTTCCCCAGTTACTAAACGTTTTTGGTTTTGAAGCCCTTACTTGTCAGAGAAAGGAAAACACGATTCTAGGTCCCCCTACCCCGAACCTAGGTGGGGGGCTGGGGGTGAGTTAGAAATCGGTTTTTTTCCTGTTCTCTAAAGCAAGAAGCGCAGAAAGCAAAATAAATGCGCGCCCTCACCCCCAAAAACGGTTAACAGTCGGAGCAGCAGACCAGTCGGGCTTAAAGGGATCAACCCAAAGGGAGGAACTGCTTTATCTGTACTACAAAGTAAAAAGGGTGTGTATTCGTGTCTCACAGTGGGACCCTTAAAAAAAAAAAAAGCAGCAAAAACCCCAAACCCCAAAATTTTAACGAAGTAAAAATAAATTGGTTTACTTTCCCGCTCCACTTTTCAACGCCTAATTTCCGCAACAGCCACAAAATTGTTTTTCCCCCCAGTGTTTCAGACGCACAAACTTTTCTAAAGTATTGTTAAAACACACTACATTTTCCCTTAGGCAGACGCACCATTTTTTCCACTTTTGTTTTCAGACAGCACTCTTTTCAACATTATGTGCCCCAGAAAAAAACTAAAATTTCAAGATTAATCAAAGAGCCAATTTTTTCCCTAAGTATGTTCGAACCCACATTTTCTCCGATGTGTTCGACAGCACTATTTTCCTTAAATGTGCAACGACAACTTTTCCTACAGTATTTTCAGACGCCTACTTTTCCCAAAACTTTGTGTTCAACAGACAACATTTTTTCCAAACTATGTGTTCAAACAACCTTTATTTTCCTACAGTAGTGTTCGGAAAGCACTACTTTTTCCTCCCCAGTATGTTTAGACAAATTTATTTTCCACAGTATGTGTTCAGACAACCAAAAATATTATCCTAAAGTTGCGTTTATACGCATACATTTTCCCTATATATGTGTTAGGCGTCCTACAGTCTGTCTCATAACACTTTTTCTAAGTATGATTTCAATAGACCACATTTTCCTACAGTTTGTTTCGAAACAAAATTTTTCCCACTATGTTTAAATTTGTCTGCATTTTCCTGCAGAGTTTCACAAAAACTTTACATTTTCCTACAATACTGTTAAATACATCATTTTCCTACAGTATTTGTTCAGTTTTGGTACGTTTTCCTACAGTATGTGTTACTTAGCATTACATTTTTCTAAAAATAGTGTTCAATTGACGTTATTTTTTAACAGAGCATTTTTCATACGCATTACTTTTTCCCACAGTAGTGTTAAATCAATCACATTTTCTCGGTATTGATCAGATAGCGAAGGGCCATTCAGGGCTGTCACCGCGTTTAAGTAACGTACAACAACACACACACACACCACACACAACACACACACACACACACAACACACACCACACCACGCGCGCGCGCGCGCGCCGCGCGGCGCACACCCCTGTCAAAAACAACTTTTAAACGCACACCGACCCTTTAAAAAATTTTCTTTGTGAATCTTAATCAGATGTCAATTTTGATTTTTTCGAAATAAAAGTCACACCAGGGGGAACATCTCGAACAAGGTGTGTGCGAGTTCATGAAGGTAGTGCAACTCGTAGTGCAATTCAGGTGGAACCCCCCAAACCCTTTGAAGGTACAGCCCACTTTCGGTTTTGAGGTACCAGCCGACCAAAAAAGAAGCTCCGGAATAACCACAAACAGTAACAGTGAAAGTGTTCACGTCCGTAGGTGGGCGGTGATGGGTCGCCAGAAACCAACTAAAAATTATTCTTTCAGAAGGTCAAGTTGGATAGTTTTGCTATTCCCAGCCGACTCACAGGGTCATACAGGGTGTCACACGTTGAAGTCAACTCAAAAGTCTTGAGAGAAAAAAAACTCAGCACACAACCCTTTAAAATACACATTCTGAAAAAACATGGAAATTTGGAAAAAAAAAAATTTTCCTTCTGAAATATTAGTCAAAAGAAAAATGTTGATCTCTTTCAAAAAAAATAAAAATAAAATATTTAAATGGAACAAAAAGCACATGAAATGTCAAAAGGGGCCCAAAAGGCCTTTGAAGAAAAACGAGCAAAAAGTCTACTCTGGACCGGCTCATTATCACATGGATAGCAGAGTAAAGTTCATGAGAATGTATGGTTTCCCCTTTTCCTGACTCTGGGACATATGTTGTTGTTTTCTGGGCATCAAATGTTCACCATTAAAAGACCTGAAAAAAGGGGAAGATCCCTTCTTTTTGGGCCCAGCCATGTGCGCAAACCTTTTGAACCCCACAGTTTCTGTCTTGTTTTTGAGATGTCTCAGTCGGCGAGAAAGTGTTTTTTAACTGAATAATCTTTTGATTAAAACAATTATAAGAAATAAATGTAAATTTAAAATCTGATCAAAAAAAAGTGAAATTTTTCCTTTTTCTGAATGATGTGTGTGTGGGGTGCGTATGCACGAACAGCAGATATATCACCAAGCATCAAGGTCGTTAGTTTTTGATCAGTTGGGGATGGGCAATTCTTTTAAATGAAAAATGAAGTAATAAACAGAGTGTGGGCTTGATTTCAAGTTCTAAAGCTGGAGACAAAAAAAAATGAAGGCCTAGGGGTATAAAATTTCCCGGGTGGCTCCCATCAAAACCGATGTTTGCAGCCCTAGCTGAATTAAAAGTGCATGTGACCTTGTGGTAAATGTTATCGACATGACTCTTGCCCCTAGAACTACATGTTGTTACACAGCCCTAGAGGAGATTACACAAAACCCTTTGAAAACCAAAATGTATGAATTTTCAAAATGCATCTCTCTCTCTCTCTCTCTCTCCTCTCTTCTCTCTTCTTCCTCTCTCTCTCTCCCTCTCTCTCTCTTTTCCCCTTTTCTCTCCTTTTCTTCTCCTCTCTCCTTGTGTTACGTTTAAATGTTGTCTTCAAACGAAATTTTCCTGAATTTGATCGAAGGTTGTTTAATTCTCGATTATGTTTTTCCCTTTATTTACTTATGTGCTTTTGATTCTGTGACTTATCTTGAAAAAAGATGCTTTTTGGGGAAAAAAAAAAAGCCCAGTGATACAGAATCCTGTAAAAACTTTTGTTGACGGCTAACTAGAATCGATGTCAAAGGAACCTGCCCACTGGTTTCGGGAATCCTGTAGAAACGTGTGCTGACGGCTAACAAATCGTGTACTAAGGAACCTGTCATGGTTTCGGGAAACCTTAGAAACTGTGTGCTAGGCAAATAAAATCGATGTACTAAGGAACCCGTCACGGTTTGGGAAATAAGGCACAGGAGGGAACTTTGCCCCCTTTGAAAAAACAAAAAACCGCTCTAACTCCAAACGAATGTTGTTTGTTACGAACCGAATTCCCCCAGCAGAAAAGAAGAGAGAGCCACAGAAAAAACAGCGATTCAGACAAGACAAGAACACACAGCAGATATGCGCACGAGCACACAGAACACACAGCAGATATAACAGAAGAGCACACAGAAAACACGCAGTTGACAGCACAGAGCCACAAAACACACAGCAGATAGACAGACAAGCAACAAACAACAGCGAATAACAGCACAGAGCCACAAACACACACAGTATGCAGACAGAGCACACAAAAACACACAGCTTTTGGGAAACAGACGAGCACACGGCAAACAGCAATATAAAGCACAGGCACACAGAAACACAGCAGATTGCAGCACAGAGCACACGGAAAAAGCAGATAGACAGCAAGAGCAACAGAACCACAGCAGATATGAAGCAAGGCAAAAGAACACACAGCAATATGACATCAAGAGCACACAGAACACACAGCAGATATGACGCACAGAGCAACAAAAACCACGCAGACATGACAGCACAGAGCAACAAAACAAACGCAGATATAAACAGCACAGGCACACAGAACACACACAGCATGACACCCAGAGCAAAAGAACACAGCAGATATAAAGACAGAGCACACAAACACACAGAGATATGACAGCAAGCACACAGGCAAACAGCAGATTGATGCACGAGCACCAGAACGACAGCAATTGACAGCACGAGCCACAAAAACCACAGAATAGACAGCACGGGCACACAGAGATATGACAGCACAGAGCCACAGAGATATGACACACAGAGCACAAGAAACACCAGCAGTATGACTGCACAAGCAACAGCAGATATATGCGCACAGACACACAGAGCACCCGCAGACATGAAGCAGAGCACCAGGCACACAGCAGTTGACTGCACGAGCCACAGCAGTTTATGCAGCACAAAACCCCAAGGCACCACAGACATACAGCACAGAGCACAAGAGCACACGCAGATATGACGACAAGCACACAGAGACACACGATATGACAGACAGAGCACCAGAACAAACGCAGAAATGACGCACAGAGACACAGAACACACAGCAGAAATGACAGCAAAGCACAAGAACCACGCAAAATGACACCCCGGCAACAGAAAAAAACAGCGTTGAGGGCCCAAGAGAAAACAAGGAACCTTTTTCTACAGGAAAGAGTTACCTACTTATTTGTTATTTACTTTTTTACTTTTCCCCTGCCTTATGTAAGATTTCCTTTAAAAGCACAAAAAGTGTGGTCACTACAGAGGTCATGAAAATTTTCGTGGTCCTTGGCATGTTTTGGGCCCTGTTTAGAACAGGTAGGGTAAAATGGTTTGCTGTCTGACGTACGATGGCACTCTGTTTCGTGACAGATAGTCATTCCAAAATCAGTGAAAATGGGAGTAGTCGAACTTTACAAAGTTTCAGAAAGACGATGGTATCCTTCTGGCGCCTGAAAAGTTCCAACACCTGATCCTTATACAAAGGGTGGTTAAAAACCCCCCCGATGGGGGTCATCTTGGACACTGAGTGGTGTTAAAATCGTCAAACCCTAAAAGGATAGAAGAATTTATAGGATTTCCGGGTCACATTCCCAGTGGCGGGCTTTGAATTGTGTCGTTTATCGTCTAAAGCCCCACAATACCCAGGCATTCCCGGACGAAAACACGATCGTTCAACATTGAAAGGAACAAAATCTACCTGTATTTCTTTTTATCGCATGATTGACTTTTTATTCCCCAAGGTCTTGTTTGTTTTGTTGGTCGGTTCCTTGTCATTTTCTATGGGGCTTTGTATAGTTCGTTTTTATTTATCCGTTCGCCTAACCCCTTTATAAACCAGAACTTTTTTTCTTCATAAACGGCGAAGTTTGGGATGAAGAACCAGCTGTTCCCCGGCCAAGTGTAAGATTAAGAGTGCCAGCTTTCATCAGGACCAGCAGCCGCCTCTTGAGAAAGCCCTTTTTGTACAGTCCGGAGCCCTGCAAAATGGTCCCAACTCTTCATCCCTTTTTTTTTTTTTTCCCCCAGTGTCTCAGGGTTTTCCAGTCGTTTCATCTGTAACGGCACAAAAAACGCCATTGTTTGATCGTTTCCCAGTGCAAAGTTATGGAACAAGAGGCATCAAATTTTGTTACAGTGACGAGTGTCAAACGAGGGGGAGCCACATGCCAGAGAATATCCCGTCGTGAAAAGTTTCATTCTCTGTTTTTTTTATGGGCTTGCCGTTCTTTCACCGACGTCATGTGGGCAGTGTGTTGGTCTGTGCGTTTTTCAATTCAGTTCCCCTTTTGGGTTTTTTAAAGTCTTTTTTATGCCACTCAATTGACATTATCAAAATTTCAATTTAAAAAAAAAATCTAAAAAAAACCCTCCCACTCGTTTTCTCCATGTTTGTACTTTAAAACCCAATTGATTATCAATTTTTCATAAGTACTCCCTAGTGCATAAATTTGCTGTTTTTTTAAAAAAAAATTGCTCCCGGCGCAAATAACCCCGGGAAATTTCAGCAACATAAACCATTAAGGGAGCATACATCACAAAATTCTTCATTCAAAACCTTTCCCTGACAGGGGTTTGGTTTTACTTTTCTTGTCAGTTATTTATCCAAAACCTTTTTTCCTGACAGTATATGTGGGTTTCTGTGGTTGTTTTTCTTGTCTAGTTCTCATCTCATACCTTTTCCTGACGTGTGTTTGGCTGTGGTTTTTCTTTTCTATTATTATTCAATACCTTTTCCCGACAGTGATGTGTGTTTTGGGCTGTGCGTTTTTCTTTTCTATTTTTTCATTCAATACTTTCTCCCGATAGTTCAGTGTGTTGGTCTGTACGTTGTTCTTGTCTAGTTATTCATCCAATACCTTTCTCCTGACAGTGTCAGTGGTTTGGGCTGTGCGTTGTTATTCAGTTATTCATTCAATACCTTTCTCCTGACAGGTCAGTGTGTTGGTCTGTACGTTGTTCTTGTTAGTTATTATCTCAATACCTTTTTCCTGACAGTGTCAGTGTGTTGGCTGTCGTTGTTTTGTCTATTTTCATCTCAATACCTTTCTCCTGATAGGTTTAGTGTGTTTTGGGCTGTACGTTGTTTTGTTTGTTATTATCTCAATACCTTTTCCTTAGTGTCGGTTTTTGGGCTGTGCGTTGTTAGTTAGTTATTATCTCAAACCTTTCTCCTGCAGGGGTTGGTTGTGCGTTGTTAAGTCTGTTTGGTTTTTGGCGTCGAAGAGACGAAATTGGGACAATTCCTGTGCTGTTTGTTTTTGTATTTAAAAAAAGCTCATTTTTACTCTGCTTTATCTGTTGTTTTTTGCTCTGGCAACGCTTGACTATGGACCGGGTGCAGAATTGATCAAACACTGGCCCCTTTTGGTACCAAAAATGCTCAGTGGGCTGTTGTCATTGCATCCCTGTATGTGAATGGATGTGGTCTTGGATAGTTTTGGCTTGGGTGGATTATCTCAATTTGTGCAGGATGATGTCCGAACAACTGAATGTGGTGCGTTTGGAAACCTTTCAGGGAAAGAAATAACGACACCTTTTAACATACGTTTAGGGAATTTTAAGCGTTGGCGAGGGGATGGGTCCCCCAAAGGATGGGTCAGACAAAGGGGCCACTGAACATCAGCGCGGTTCAACAGCGGTGCAGTGCCTCCCCCGGGGGGGTTTTCCTGTGGCGATCTGTTGGTGATTTACTCTGGGAAGTGAGGAGAATGATCCACTGATGTTGATTTACCCTCGTGGATTGCAGTGGGGGCTGTGACAGAACAAATTGGTGGGCTGGTGGGGGTGGGGGGGGGGGTGGAAGAAAAAGGAGGGGAAAGACGCCCTGAAGGACGGGGAAAGGGGGAAGGGGAGGAGGGGGCAGGGACGGGAAAACGGGGGGATGAACAAAAAATGTCGATTTCCCTTTGTGGTCGTAACTCTAGGGACAGGATCCCAACAGCGGGACTATAAGGGAAAAATGGGACCCCCCCGTTTGGTTTAGGAACGATACCACAGACACAGTTGGTACATCATAAGATAGGAAGTGGGACCCCAACGTTCTGGTTATAGGGCAAAATACAGACGACACAGTTTGGGCATCAAAGATAGGAAGGGGACCCCCCAAAGTTCTGGATAGGACAAGATACAGACGAACGTTGGACATCATAAGTTGGAAGTGGGACCCCCCTTCTGGGCACCCGACAAATGGACGACACCAAATTGTAATATAAATAGGAAGTAGGACCAAAAAGTTTTGGGTATCAGAAAGATACAGACGGGAAAGGGTCACAAAGATAGGAAGTAGGACCCAACGTTTGGCTATCAGAAAGATACAGACAGACACAGTTTGGGACATATAAGATTTGGAAGTGGGGCCCAAAGTTCTGGTATCAGACAAAAAACAGACGACCAGTCGGTACATATAAGATGGGAAATGGGACCCAACGTTTGGCTATAGACAAGATACAGACAGACACACGGGTTGGTAATCTAAGATAGGAGTGGGACCCAAAAGTTTTTGGCTACGAAAGATACAACAGACACAATTGGTACATCTAAAAAGGAAGTGGGGCCCAAACGTTCTGGGTTTAGACCCAAAATACAGAAGACCATTGGTACCCTCAAAAGTTGGAAGTGGGACCCCCAACTTTTTTGGTCATAGGCAAGATCAAAGACCAGTTTTTACAATGTAGGGAATTGGGCCCCAACGTTTGGTAAAGACAAGTGACCCCACGGCTTCCTAGGGGGTTTGGTGGAATGTTAAAAAAGGAAAAAGACGATAAACAAAGGGGCCCCCGAGGTTTTTCACAAAAATTTTAGAACTTTTTCGGGGCCTTTCCTTTTAGGGGGGATTACGTTCTTTTTTTCCCCCCAAAAACAGGCTTTGGGTTTAAGCCAAGTTCGAGGGGAAAAACGTTAATAAGAGAAATGTTTCAGGGGGAAAATGACAAATTAAAATGGTTCTTTTTCCCGGAAAGCCAAATAATTTAAAGTTTGTTTCTGTTAATTAGTGGTGGGCAATTTTCAAAAAAAAAAATTTTCATATTTAATAGGGGGAATCTTTTTTTCATTAAATAAAAAGGGCTTTTTGCCTTCCCTCCAAAACTTTTTCCAATTTTTTAAGAACGTTCTTAACACTGGGAAAAAATTCATGTAAAACACTCAAAAAGAAAAAAGTTCAGGAAAACAATACTTTTACAAAGGGTCGGGGGCATTAGTTTAAAAACCCCCGAAATATATTTTGAAAAATTTTGTCCTGTCAATAACTTGGCCCTGAAAACCTTTTCTTTAAATACACAGCAAAACTTCAAAAACCAAAAATTTTGCAGATTGGAGGGTCGTTTTTTGCAGTCAATCGCAGAAAGAGGCTTTTGGTAAAATTTTCCCAAAACCGCAAAAATTTCTTTAATTTACATCCGAAGGGGAAAATTTTAAAAAAAACATGGGAATTTATTTTCAGGTTGATAAATTAAACAAAAGATCAAAACCAGAGGAAAATTCCCCGGAAAAAAAATACTGTAACAAAGGGGCTCTTTTTGGTTTTTTTTTGTAAAAAGTTTTAATCACAAAAAATTCACACAATTTTTAAATGTTTCTTTGGGTTTTAAAAAAAACGTCGTGTCAAAAAAAAGCGAAAAGGTAGCAATGGTTTATTTTTTTTTTTTTTGGGGCAGGAAAAGGGGAGGGGGAAAAAAAGAGAAAAGAGAAGGAAGGAGGGGGAGGAAGGGAAGAAAGAGAGGGGGGAAAAAAAAGAAAGAAAGAAAGGGGGAGGGAAAAAAAAAATTTTTCGTTTAAATTTCAAAAATTTTTTTGGGTTGCAAAAAAATTAAATCCAAAAAGATCAATTTCCATAAAAATTCTATATTTTTAAAAATTTTAAAATTAACAAGAAAGGGTTTTCTCCCCTGTATAAATTTACGTCACAAAAAAAGGCCTTTCAAAACAAAAGTTTTTTTAATTAAAACAGGTCAGTTTTTTCTTTTCACAAAAACAGAAAAAAATGAAACTACCAACTCGTTTTAAAAAATTTTGTTGTTTTTTTTTCCAGACGAGAAGGGGGGAAAAGGAGAAGAGGGAAAAAAAAAGGGAAAAAAAGTAAAGGGAGATTTGGAGAAAAAGGAGAAAAAATGAAAAAAAAGAAAATTTGGGAAAAAAGATTTTATGAAAAGGATATGATGGAAAAAGGAAGAGAGAGAGAGGAATGGCCTTGTCCCTAAGAATGGGCGTTGAACTTGTAAGGATGTTTGTTAAAATTTTACAGGGTCCCATAGGCTATAACTCATACATATAAATCTAGAAATTTTGAATTTTTAACAAGAAACAAGGCCGTTTATACCAAATTTTTATACAATTTACCTTTTCAAAAAAGTAAGGGAAACCTTGCATGAAACCCAAAAATTTTTTTCTAATATGACACTTTCTCAGTTAAGTTGATAAGGGACCCAAAAGGGGGGAATGAGCTTAGAAAAGGTCCTATTTATGGGGCTCTTTTTTGAAAAACCAAAAATTAAACTTTGTGGTGTTTTTCTATTACTGGGGATGAAAATGGCAGGAAAATCATTTTTGGGCCTAGATGTTGGTGATTTTATTTTGGGAAATTTTATTGTGGCTTTGAAAATAACTTATTTTTAAAAGGTGATCTTTGTTATACCTATCTCATGATGTCAAAAGTGAAAATTTCCTTTAAGTAAACCCCCCCCAAAAATTCCGGAAAAATATGCAATGCCTATGATAAGTTGAATCTTTAAAAGGGATAAGATTGATGGCATGATGACTTTGAATGGAAATTTGGATGGGCTCTATGATGGCAGTTGACCCATGATGGCGTGATGATCTATGATGATAGTGATGCTCTATGATAAGTGATATTAGATGTTGATGACTTATGATGGATGATACTTATGATGGAATGATAAATTTTTATGGTGTGAAAAAGTGGAGGACTCTTGATGGGAGTGATGACTATGTGGCATGATGCTATGATAATGGTGTCTATGATGGAGTGATACTTATATGGCAGGATGACTTTTATGGGGGTGGGCAGTGATGACCTATATGAAAAATGATGACCCTTTTGATGGCAAATACTCTTGAGGATGTACTTATGATGCATGATGCTTTGGGCAGTGAGCTTATGATGGGGATTACTCTTGTGGCGTGATACTCTATGAATTTTAGACTCTTATGGAGTGAGGACTCTATGATGGAATGATGCTTTTGAGGAAGATAACCCTTTTGAGGCATATGTCTATATGGCAGGATATTTTGATGGCTGAACTTATGTGATAGTGTGGATCCGGTGTGATAATCTTTTTGGGGATAAAACTATGCCCTGATGTGGCCTTTTGGAAAATTTATGGGGGGGCTTTTTTGTGAAATGGTGGCATGATGGCCCCCCTTGGGGGACCCCCCCATGCCCGCATATGAATTTTGAAATGAACCTGTTTTTTAGTGGTTGAAAAAATGTATGTGAATGGGTCAAGATTATAATTTTGACCAGAAAAAGGCACAAAATTTTATTTTGTGTAAAATTATAATTTGGGATGACTAGGTTGGGCAGGATGAACATGGAAAAAGCCTTTGTGGGGTGAAAACCATTGAAAAACCTTTTAAAAAAATTTTATGGGTTGATTTACCTTTTTTGAAAAAACATGTACCAAAAAATCCCAAAACCCAATTTGATGACCTTTAAGATTCATGTGGGAAAAAACTTTATGAAAAGGAAATTAGACCTTTTTATGGGCAGTTTTTGGAACCATGGGAAGATTATATGGGTTAAAAAAAAGTTGTGAAAATCTATATGGAGTGAGAAACCATGGATGGCCCTGGATTGATTTAGTTTTGGTGAGAAAAAATTTTTTGAAAAGGATAAGACCTTTTTAGAGGTAAGGAAAAAATAGAGGCAAAGGATGACCTTTTTTTGGTGGTGGAAAAAAAATATGCAAAGGTAAAACCTTTTTATTTTAAGGCAGTGAGATCATGGATTGTTACTTGTGGTGGAAACTTAGGAAGGAAAAAAAATTTTTTTATGGGTGAGGGAAAAATCTATGTTCAAAGGGTGGGCCCTATAGTGGTGAAGAAACCAGATGGTGGAAAAGACCTTTAATGGGTGAAGAAATTTAAAAAGATCAAGACCTTTTTATGTGGTTTGGGGCTTTTTAAAAAAATGGTCCTTTCGGGGGGGGGGGAAAAATGGAAGTCTTGCCATGGTTTTCCCCCCACATTGATGCCGTTGGGGCCCTTACCATGGGGCATAGGGAAAAAACCAAAAAAAATTTTTGAAAAACTATTTCAAAAGAAGGACTAAGGGGAACAGAAGATGGAAAGGTTTTTGAACTTCGAAAATTTACCAAAAAAAACAAAAACAGTGCACAAAACTTGGGTCCTTTACAGCAAAAAAAAAAAAATTTTAAAATTGGGACAGACAAAACTGAAAAAACAAAAAAAAGGAAAAAGACTCACCGTTAAACAGGGGGGAAAACATACTTTTGGGGGAAGGAAAAAAAGGGGGGGGGGGGGGGGGGGGGCTAATGTGGTGGGGAAAAATTTTTAGGGTTTTTGGTTAGTTTTTTTGGTGGAGAACTTTTTGATTTTTGGAATGGGAAGATTTAAAAAAGGGAAAAAAAAAAAAAAAAAAAAAAAAATGGTGTTGTTTTTGGGGGGGGGGGGGGGGGGGATTTAAAAAGGTCAAAAAAAAAAATTTGTAATGGAGGTTCAATACTTATGGTAGTGAAATTTTTGTTGAAGGTTGGATTTTGTTTTGGTGACAAAACCCCTGTAATTTGACAAAAATCAAGCCTTTCATGTTGAAAGAACCCCAAATACCCAAAAAGGATCACCCCCCCTTAAACCCCCTTTGGGAAAAACCAAAATTTAACAGGGAAAAACCCCCCAAAAAACCTTTATGTGGGGGGAAAATTGTTAGACTGGTTAAACACTAGGGGAAGAAACTTGAAACAGATCCAAACCTCTTTGAAGAAAAAGTCCCCCCTAACTTCAAAACCAAAAAAACATGAAAGTAAATTTTGGACTTCATTTTCAGGGGTGAAAATTTAAACCCCCAAAAAAGAACCTTATTTAAATGGTTCCCCCAAAATAAAATTAAAATAAACCAAAACAAAACTTTCAATAATTGGAAAATTTCCAAAAAACCAAAAAAAAAAAAAACATACACCACACTTAATACACCCCACCACCACATTTCCCTTCACCCTTTTTCCTTCATACAGTAGGGTTACAGCAACCCCTCCATCTATCTAATCTTAATTTTGTTTTGATCCTTCCCCTTAAATCCCCCCCCCCCACACACACACACACACCTTTCTTCTCCTTTTTTTTTTTTTTTTTTCATTATTATCTATCCACCATTACCACAACCATCACAAAGATATCATACCATCCTAATAAACTAGACACACAACCCTATCATATCACACACACACACCTCCCCTGACGCAACCCCCCCCCCCCCCCCTCTGTTTCCTCTCCCATAATCCCCCTGGCCTCATGTCATTTTCGCCTTCATGGACATTAACGGATGAGTCATTTTTCATTCTTTTTTGTTTTTCGTAGTTTGTACTGTCCCACATGTTAAATGTGATTTATTTTTTCGCCTGATGAAGACCCAAGTGGTTGAAATGCATCGTGTCTTGTCTTGTGCTTTGTTTGTCAATGTCATTGGCGGTAAGTTCTAAAACTCTATTCCTAATCGATCAAGACGTTTACTGTGTGGTGAAATTTTTCAGAATATAACCGAACCGGTGATGTCGTCACTCGTGGTCTAAAAGCTGACTGAGTTATGTGTAGATCAGACATATGCCGAGCCTTGTCCCCGAGTAACTCTTCCCATTTGTGGTCGTATTGATGAACTTACCTATCTGTCAACTTTGCCCCCCCCCCTCCCAAGCTCAGGCTACTGCAGTCTCATGGTTCAGCAGACGTAGTGCAGCGTGTATGGACTTGCCTGAACGCAGCGACACCTCCTTGGTGAAAACTGAACACAGCTGTGCATGTCGATTGACGTTGTTTTCTTCCATCTTGTGCAAGGATGACTACTCTGATTAAAAGCGTAACATTTAATTAAAAGCATAAGCGAGACTTACCTTGGTAAGTTGAAGGTCATGCTGGATTCCATAGAGGATGGTTTACTGATATGGAGGGAGATATGAGAGCCGTGCATGCGTAAGACCGCCATACTTCAGAGTGAGAAATACACCATCTGTATAAAAATGATCTAAAATCTTTTGTTGATAATAAAATTTTTCATTTCTTGGGCCCCAATTTTTGAAGTCCCCTTTCTTTACCAACCCCTGTAAGGGAATACCTGTAATGTTTTTTCACTTTTAAACCCATTTTTTTATATACAAGCAAAAACCAGCCCATTGCGATTTGATTTTTAAAACCCCCTTCTAAACTGGACTGGGAGGGCGGGGATTTTCCCCTCCATTCAGTAACCCCCCTCTAAAGGAATCCAGCATGGGCCTTCAACCCCTTTCCAAGGGAAGTCTGGCTTTTGCTTCTAATGCCCTTTCGTTGGTTTTTCAGATATTCCGGAAAATTTTGAGATTCAGAGTAGGCTTTTTTTTGGGTTTTTGGTTTTTTTTAAACAAATACACATGAAATAATTTAAAAGTTAGGTTTTTTAAAAAAGATTCAGCCAAAATTTTACTTTATTTGGCTCAAAAAAATTTTTGGCACTTTGCCGTTCCTTGAAATTTTTGGAATTTTCTTTTAAATTTTTCCCTTTTAGGGAACCTTTTTCCCCAAAAATTTTTAAAGGTAAAAACAATTTCAAAAACACTGAGTTTTTGTTCACATGTTTTTACATTTGTTTCCACCTTTTCATAACTAAAAAGAAAATATTCATACCAGACCGAAACCCGCCGAAAAATGAAAATTTTTCAAAAAATGTCTGGTCTTTACATTATGATAAAAAAATTTAACACAGCATGGTTTTAAACACCCTCTTTTTCCCCAGTCTAAATGCCCCTTTGCATGGAAAATCTATTTTTACTTCAAACCCCTTATAGAAAATATCTTTTTAATTTTTTTTGATGGCCCCGGTCCCCCCTTTTTTTTTCACCTTGGACAGGACGGAAATAAAAATTTTTAAAAATAGACTCCTTTGACCCTCCAGCTTTCTTTAAAATGTCAACCAAAGAAACACCACTTTTGCCATGGCTGAAGCACAACAGTTTGAAAACTTTTTGTGGAGCAAATGGTTTTTTCCAGCATCCCAAAATACAAAACTTCATCCACCTACTCACGGGGTCATGAGAAAACCCGGGGGTTTTGGGTTTGACAAATGAAAATAATATTTTTTCTTTATCTCTCATGATTTTTAATTTTTTTTTATAAATCTTTTATTGCCTGCGAAACACAAAAAGGTTTTGTCTCAAAAGTTCGGAGTTTTGATCATTCTGGTTTAGGGCCTTTCCCATTTTGTTTCGTACCAAAAAAACACATCCCGATAAATGAAAGTCAACCCCTGCTTTTTATCCCAAATGAATTGTTTGAATTCTCTGTTTTGTTGTCAACAACAAAAGTGCACACAGTTTCAATGTCAATGCCTTAAGAGTAAGTTCTTGAACTGGCTTTCTTCTGCTTGAAATAATCTAATAAAATGTTCACATCCCATGTTTCAGCATACTTTGTACTGCGTTGTCAATTCAAAGAACCTTTCATAAATCTAATTACAGAGGGATGTGAACCTACTGACCCGCCTTCTGTTTTCACAACTGCTGAAACTGCACTATGGGCTGTGTTATAGCACTATAGCCCAAAGCATCTGTGTATAACTGATACTGCACTACGGGCTGTGTTTATAGCACTATAGCCCAAAGCGTCTGTGTATAACTGAGTTACAAATTCTAAAACTACTGCTACAGAGGTCTGAAAAGGATCAATTTTCCTCGCAAGACAAAACCTTTTCCATCTTTCCAAGTATGTTGCATACTGTTTCTGTGTTGATTTCCCATGAAGCTCACATGATTAACTGAAAGTTTCTCCATGTATTTCCTGTGCTTCGATGATTCCCTGAGAGTCTGGTGTCATTAACTGCAACTTTCTGTGAAGGGGGTGTTGCTGACTTGAATGGGGTAACTGCAGCACAGATGTCCTTTTGGTAGAAGACATGGCTGTTGAATCAACATGCATAGCATCTGAGGAAACCAGCAGGCTGTTGGCCAAGTGGTTAGGATTTTGGCCAGAGTGGTTGGGTTAATAATCCTTCTGCCTCGTCCTTCTCCTGCGTTTCAACACCTGGATCTGGTCTGAAAGGTGAAACAGATAAATGAGAGTCTGGTTCCATTTGACAGTGAACGCATCTGTTGCAAAAGCTTCTGGATCTGGATGCCAGGAAACAGAAGGCTTGAGCTGATAATTCAAGCGAGATGCAAACATGTCAATGTCAAGCTTTCCTAGAGTATCCACACCCTTTGAAAAATGTTAGGGTTTGATTTCCATTCTGTATCATTACTAAATTTTCTTGACTTCATGTCTGCATCTTTATTCAGAATTGCTGGGATATGTGCTACTGTTAACCAGATATTGTTTTCTTTGCACCAGAACCAAACCTTTCTTGCAACAAAGTTACGTTCTTCAGAATGGGATCACCCATTTTTTTCACATATGCAACATCACATGTGTTGCCTGTAAAATTTTCACATGTCTGCCTGTCCCACTTCATTTCTGGAAACTTTTCAGATCATATCAATGGCAAGCAGTTCAAGCACATTAATATGCAGATTCTGTTCATTTTCTGCCCATCTGCCGACTGTCTGCTTTGATCCACACACTGCTCCCCAACCACCAGAGGTTGAAGCATCTGTGCCAATTTCTGCAACAGGGTCTTCCCTACCCAAATGAAAACAACATGTTGAATGTTCTCAATCCACCATTGGAGTTCTAAGTGTCCTTCATGTGACAGCTCCATGACTGCTTCAAATTGCCTTTATGCTTTTTAAGAGCAATGCATTTGTCTTTTCCCAGTGACCTGTAGTACAGTGGTCTCCCTGTACTGCAGGAAAAGCTGTAACTAGCTGGCCTATGACCTGAGCTAACTCTCTGATTGTGACAGTGCTTCTGCTTTCACGTCAATGCAGGCGGCCAGAATGTTCTCCTGTCTACCTGTTGGAAGAGTGACAGTCATATTTTCTGAATTTAATACAAATTCTAAATATTTTATGTTTTTCTTAGGTTTTAACACAGACTTTTCTTATGAACCACAAAACCAAGTGTTGTGAACAATGCAACAGTTTCATCAATCTTCTTTTGACATTCCTCTGGACTGTCACCTTGTAGATATCTATCATCAATGAAAGCTGCAGACAAGTGACCTTGGGCTCTTAGAGCTGCATAGACTGGCTTAAAGGAGTTTTGTGAAAAACCTTGAACAGGACAATCCATTTGGCAAGCAGGTATAACAGAATAACTGACCTCTCCATTCAAATTTCAGAAATTTTCTAAATTGAAGATCAATTGGTACTGAATAATATGCATGCCTTAAATCCACATAAGCCATGTAACAATCTTTCTTCATCAACCCAGTTGCTGATTGTAAATTTTCCATTTTGAAATGTTGATACTCTACATTCTGATTGAAATCATTCAAATTTAATATCAACCTATATGTACCATCTGACTTTGGTGCTACAAAAATAGGTGATATAACTTGTCCTTCTTCATTCTTGGAATGTTCAATTACTTTCATATTCATCAATTTCTCAATTTCTCTGTCTGTTTCTTCAATTAAATTTCCTTGAATTTGATTTTTTGTTAAATTTTGACTCTGTGGCAAAACAGTGAGCAGAATCGTTGTACCTACAACCATTTCAAGAATGAAAGGATCAGATGGCAGTTTCTCCCATTCAGGTAAATATTCTTTTCACCTGCCTGCCTGAAAAGACTCACGTCCTTCAGAATTCACCTCCTTCAGATGGCTCTCTGCACTGTTTAGACATGTGGAGGGAATTTTGGTGGCATCCCCTGCCACGAGGTCTGAACTGACCTCTGCTTCGCTGAATGCTGCCCTGCCTCGGCCCCAGTTCTGGTGTCTTCATCGGCCTCTCTCGGTCCACATGAAGTGTTTTTAAGGGTGAGTTGGAAAAAAAATTCCTCCCTACTTTTGACTGAGTGAAGTCCCTAACAAGTTTTGATGCACTCTCAATGGTGTGCAAGGACGCATTCAGATCATCCCCAATACTTGATCCATGATTGGGTCCTCATTTGACCCAAGCTTTTTGTACTTCTGATTGATGTTTGGTCCACTTAAAATCTTAGCTCGTCTGTCCAACGACATTTCGTGTGAGGCTTGCAGAATCAAAGCCATGGCATCGCTGTATCCTTCAGCATTTCATTGTCCACCCCAATCACTCTGTCACATATTTCGGCCAATATGCTGCTGCTCTGGCACTCATCTTCTGTTGTTTCTGTACTCTCAGATCACTTACTCTACTGCTGAATTCCAGGCTTTTCCAAATTTCCTGGTTCACTTTGGGAACTGACAGGTTGAAAATTTCAAGCCTGATGTGTTTTTTTCCCTATTTTCTTTCAGTTTATCTTCCTCTAACTTTCCCCTAGCCATTTTATTCAGAGTGCTTGTCAAGGCCTCGTGTTGCAGTGGTGGTCCCACTTGTTCTTGATTTCTGTACTCCTGCTCTATCTCTTTCAGATTGAGCGCATCAGATGAGTCATCATTGCCATTTTGTGATTTTTCTGATTTTCTGAATCTTTTATAGTATTCCGGATTTCGCTGTCAAAATGCTCATCAGCCTTCTTTTTTTCTTCTTGGGGGCGACCACAAAGGACCGATCCCCCATCTCAGACCCACCAGCATGATCCTGGTCCTGGATGTCTTTATCTATTTCGTCTGCTGTATCGATGCCTTCTGAATCGGTGCGAGTCCGTCTCAAGGCTTTTACCTTTCCCAGTTTCCAATGAATTCCAGCAATTGCTGTTGTGTTGCCGCATTTCATCCTTTCAGCCGTAGGAATGGCAACCGATTCTATTTTTCCACCCCCTTCCATTAGGAGCTCTTTTCGTCA
Organism: Conus ventricosus; assembly: GCA_018398815.1. NCBI lineage: Eukaryota > Metazoa > Mollusca > Gastropoda > Neogastropoda > Conidae > Conus > Conus ventricosus. Next base: position 73,121,765 of record CM031605.1, on the reverse strand, counting down.
TGAAAAACTTCCGACGACGAAGGCGATCTTGCCATATCCAGCCAAACCCCGTGGTCAATTTACTGTGCCCCTTTTGTTCAATTTTATCTTAACGATTGACGATACGCTTTTTAAATTACTACAATACACTGCTAAGCGATTTATATTAGAGCCTATTTGACCTTCTGATAATGTCTGATGGTGCAGGATTTTTTATTTCACTCACTCAGACCTTAGAAAGAAAACCTCACATGGCGGCCGGAAGCATTTGCGATATGACGGTCTTACGCACTGATGGCCGAAACAGAAAGAAGAATCCAGGCGTTTGAGACCAAGTGCCTGAGGAAACTACACCCCATCTCCTACAAAGAACACAAGACCAATGATTATGGGCGGAACCTGGTCACCAACCTAGTTGGGCCCCACGAACCACTTCTGGCAACCGTCAAACGACGGAAGATGGCATGGTTTGGCCCCCGTCATTCGTCACAACACCTCTCCAAAACCATCCTTCATGGTACCGTTGAAGGAGGGCGCAGACGACGACGGCAGAGAAAGAGTTGGTCCGAAAATATAAAGGACTGGACCAAAATGACCATACCAGTTCTCACGACAGCTACAAACAGAAGAGCCTGGAGAGAAACGGCGGCTGCCTCGTCACGTCCCCCTAACGACCCAGCGGTCTGGAGAATGACTGACTGACTGACTGGTCTTACGCATGCACGGCTCTCATATCTTCCTGAATATCCGTAAACCATACAAAATGGAATCCATATTTGATCATCTTTTAGTAGTGTGTCCTTGAATTAATTCGTATATTTCTAATCCAGCTGGAACTTACACAGGTACAAAAAGCACTGTCTAGATAAAAGAAAAAGAATACGGAAAAAAATGTCATCAACCTTTCAGACACGAAAAGTATTCATGAGAATTTATCAGGCAATTGTGCAGGAGGGCTTACACACAATTTTTGCATTTTTCATACACTCACCTGAGTTGGGGATCCACCACAGTGGAGGGATCTTTGGGATCCCCCCTCCTGCACGTGCCAGTGGGGTGATAAACGGTGATAGCAGTGTGGCGGATGTGACATCGCCAGTAGTCGTCACTGTCAAACACGTGCTGCTCGCTGCACGCCTTCACGGCTTCATCATTGTACTGAGCGTCCAGTGCGCGCATTGTGGGCGTGGTCATCAGACGTTGGCACTCACGTATCCTGTGGGAGGTGGACATTGTATTTCAATTGCTGTTAGGGCGTCACTGCTGACATTAATGCATTAGTCGTCACAGTAACAAGGACATGTACCCAACATGTTGCAACAGCATTGAAATGTACCCTTTAGTTGTTCAAGCAATATGAATGTACACCTTTTGGCTGTCAGTGCAACCTGAATGCTACCATTAGTTTTAGAGCAACATACCCATCTATCCATCGGCTGTTAGAGCGACATACACATCTAGCCATCGGCGCTTAGAGCGACTTACACATCTAGCCATCAGCTGTTAGAGCGACATACACATATATCCATTAGCTGTTAGAGCGACATACACATATATCCATTAGCTGTTAGAGCGACATACACATCTATCCATTAGCTGTTAGAGCGACATACACATATATCCCTCAGCTGTTAGAGCGACATACACATATATCCATTAGCTGTTAGAGCGACATGGACATATAACTTTTTTCAACCTTGCAAGATAGGTTCTTTCTTCTACACTAAAAAGTACAAAAGATAACAAAGACGGGGTAACTACATCGCAGTTAATAGATTACAATACATAAATGGGGTAACTACATCGCAGTTAATAGATTACAATACATAAATGGGGTAACTACATCGCAGTTAATAGATTACAATACATAAATGGGGTAACTACATCGCAGGTAATAGATTACAATACATAAATGGGGTAACTACATCGCAGTTAATAGATTACAATACATAAATGGGGTAACTACATCGCAGTTAATAGATTACAATACATAAATGGGTAACTCATCGCAGTTAATAATTACATACATAAATGGGGAATAACGCAGTTAATAGATTACAATACATAAATGGGGTAACTACATCGCAGTTAATAGATTACAATACATAAATGGGGTAACTACATCGCAGTTAATAGATTACAATACATAAATGGGGTAACTACATCGCAGTTAATAGATTACAATACATAAATGGGGTAACTACATCGCAGTTAATAGATTACAATACATAAATGGGTTAACTACATCGCAGTTAATAGATTACAATACATAAATGGGTTAACTACATCGCAGTTAATAGATTACAATACATAAATGGGGTAACTACATCGCAGTTAATAGATTACAATACATAAATGGGGTAACTACATCGCAGTTAATAGATTACAATACATAAATGGGGTAACTACATCGCAGTTAATAGATTACAATACATAAATGGGGTAACTACATCGCAGTTAATAGATTACAATACATAAATGGGGTAACTACATCGCAGTTAATAGATTACAATACATAAATGGGGTAACTACATCGCAGTTAATAGATTACAATACATAAATGGGCTAACTACATCGCAGTTAATAGATTACAATACATAAATGGGGTAACTACATCGCAGTTAATAGATTACAATACATAAATGGGGTAACTACATCGCAGTTAATGATTACAATACATAAATGGGGTAACTACATCGCAGTTAATAGATTACAATACATAAATGGGCTAACTACATCGCAGTTAATAGATTACAATACATAAATGGGGTAACTACATCGCAGTTAATAGATTACAATACATAAATGGGGTAACTACATCGCAGTTAATAGATTACAATACATAAATGGGGTAACTACATCGCAGCTAATAGATTACAATACATAAATGGGGTAACTACATCGCAGTTAATAGATTACAATACATAAATGGGGTAACTACATCGCAGTTAATAGATTATAATACATAAATCGCAGTTAATAGATTACAATACATAAATCGCAGTTAATAGATTACAATACATAAATCGCAGTTAATAGATTGCAATACATAAATCGCAGTTAATAGATTACAATACATAAATGCATGACTTGAAAAATACAACAGCAAACAGTGACGAAACAACAGAGACAAAGAAGAGACAAAGAAGAGACAAAGAAGAGACAAAGATGTCGCTACTAACATTCAAGCAAATTTACGTAATGCATACATGTATACAGCCAGACTGACAGACAGACACATAGACGCACATGCATACAAACATACGTGTATACGAACAAACATGCTAATATATACACCGATTCTACACCCTACATACTTTCATTGCACCAGATATTTACATTTAAACAGTGCTACTTTAACGAAAAAGAGAACGACGAAAGAACGACATTTCTCTATGTGGTAGCCATTATTTTTCAAAGTCCTGTTTTCTTCATTTAACAGAAACTGATACTACTGTTCCATGTCTATATCTCAGCTGACGTTGGGATGCTGGATCAGAGGTACTGCATTCTGAAATTCATCGCTTTAAATGAAATCTTGACTGAAGGCAAGATTAATCAACTAGTTTATCCGTTGTGATATTTTGAGTTGTATCAGAAGTACTGCATTCTGTAATGCATTGCTTTAAATGAAATCCTGACTGAAGGCAAGATTAATCAACTGCTTTATCCGTTGTGATATTTTGAGTTGGATCAGAGGTACTGCATTCTGTAATTCATTGCTTTAAATGAAATCTTGGCTGAAGGCAAGATTAATCAACTGCTTTATCCGTTGTGACATTTTGAGCTGTTGCAATTTTTTTTTTCAAAGGCAAGATTTGCCATTTCTGTTTGCAACACTCTCAAAAGATTACTCAAAATGTTGGAAAGCACGGTAGTACCAGAACAAGGAGGGAAGTCGTCTCTCTTCCCAGGTACAGAATGTACGTGAGGGGAATCAGTTATGCTACACATTGACAAATACTTTCCAGCCGGAAGAGTTATTTATTGAAATCATTTTTGAAACCACCTCAGCTGAACATCAGTTGAGGACTTTAGACACTTTGAAGAACTACCCTCTCAGCCATTCCATCAAACTGGGGTGCCATGTCGTAGCTGCCATTGGTGTGGCCAGCTTCCCTGCAAGCACTCTTGTCAGTGCTTGATTCCATTTTTGGATGCAGTGCCACGCACCACTGTCCCAAGCGTTTCCATGTGCAGTAATCTGTTACCTTATTTGACTTGATATAGTTAAAGGCCCGTATAATTCCTTCATACATTAGAAAGTCGTTCTTACCATCTGCTGTGGTGAAGTGGTTAGCGTCACCGTCTCCCGGCTGGGCGTCGTCGGTTCGATTCCCATCAGAGTCATGTGGGATTTTTCTGCCCGACCGGCTCCAATCCAAAGTTAGTTTGCTACGGGGTCAATTGGGAAGACTGGGACCACACAGTTGAGTTTCATCTACTCATGGATGCTTCTCTGAGAGTGTTGCTCAGATTTCCTTACCAATAATGCAGGTGTCTGTATCTCTCGGGCCTGGTTGAATCCGGAATATGAAAGTAAGTGCAGACTAAAGCCCTGCCGTGCAGTCTCAGACCAGATTGGAAATCCGTAGCATCATCTTCATCTTCTCATTCTCATCGATCAGCATTTTAAAAAAACATAGTTCTTGTGATAACAGATTTTTTTCTCTAGATTTGTCATGAGCAAGTAAATCCCTTTTTCCCATTAAGCAAACCTTAACGTGGCATACAATTGCATCCAACAACTCCTTCACAAAGATATTTTTTGTCCCTTCAGATATCTTTGCATCATGGTAGGTATGTTCAGCAAGAAATCTGTAAACACACTGTCAACAGTGCATTCCTCATATCATTTTCTATAGCGCTTAGCAACCAAAAAAGAATGGTCATTTTATTTTAGCTTAATGTTGATAGCATATTCTCAACCAAATCTATATCTTTACCATTACTTTCTGGACTGATGCCTGGGTGACTTGGTGGTGTATGTGAACGAAATTAGAGCAGCACTGGCATATGCATGTTAAACTGAAGTGGTCCACTGCAGGTAATTTACCGTACAACATGGGCACCAAATCCTCCTCTCTGGTCAGGTACTGGGGGTCAATCAAGGGGGGGTCCTGGGGTCGGGAGGACTGCAGTCTCACAGTGCCCACACTGAGGGGGCGGAGGAGGGTGGGCAGACAGGACACCCCGTTGTGGTTGACTCGGGCCTTCAGTCTGGCTCTCTCCTGAAACAGCGTCAGCGTTGTGTTCACTTTGTCACGGCTTCTCTCTCAAACATAACGTCAACTTTGTGTTCATTTTGCCACAGTTCTCTCCCGAAAAAAAGCGTTGGATATATGTTCATTTGTACTGCTCTTCTTTGACATACAAAATCATCTTTAAATAAGAATGTAGGGTTCTGCAAGTACGTTGTGATTCTGAGTCCTATAACCATTTTTCTAAAGCATCATCTTTGTGTTTGCTTTGTCCCGGATGTCGTCTGTCCAAAGGGTGACCTTTGTGTTCTGTTTTGGCTCTCTTTTAATATACAGCATCAGCTTTGTGCTTAGTTTGTCACGGATCAAGGATGTATGAAAGATGCGAGTTGTCAAAAGAAAACACATTTTCAGAGCTAATGACAGAAAGGGGAGCCGGAATAGCTCAGTTGGTAGAGCGCCTGACTCGTAATCTTGGTGATCCTGGGGTTGTGGATTCGAACCTCCGCCGAGGCGTTTCGGTACAGGGGGATTTTTCCCTCGGAGTTAACATTGGTACTGACTCCATTCCCCATACAGTCCTTCGAATGAGACTATAAACCGAGGTTCCGTGTGTGAACGCACGCATAACATCTTGCACACACGTAAAATCCATCACCAACTTTCGGAAGAGTAGGCCAGTTTGGCCGTTGGTATGGATGACACGTTACACATAGCATGCACCCTGCGTGAGAAATGGAAAGAATGAAGGAAGTAAGGAAAATGACTGATCGATATTGAACGATACTGACTGGATGACACGGGAAACGACTGAATGAAGCGCCAGCTGGCAGCTCTTCAGTCGGCACTACCCAGGTAGGCAGCCCGTTGTGTAAACGAGTGTTGATTGTAAAGCGCTTAGAGCTTGGCCTCTAGCCGAGAATAGGCACTCGGTGCATAAGTATTCATTATTATTATGATTATTATTATTATTATTCTGACGCAGATGTGAGCACGTGCTTTGAAAATAGAATCAGATCTGTTTGAAGCAAAACATTGTCAGCACAACACATGCGTATTGAAGACGATGAATGAAGCTGGTGAATACCTTAGATTTAAAGGCAATTTAATAAAAGATAAAGTCACTCACCGAGTGCAATTTAAGGGTTTAAATTCAGTAATACCACAGATATGGTTCCAATTCTTTTAAAGCTGTTTTTAACACTGGCGTGCCAGCAAAGGACAATGCTTTCACCACCACAGACACCGAATGGTGCCATGAGCAAGTTCTGATTCACTTTTTATTTGTACGTGTATTTTCTTCGCAGCTGTCTTCCCATATTTGCGTAAAACATGAAATAAATGTATACTGTATTATCTTCAACATACAGACTGAAGGATTCGTTTTGTCAAGAGTGCCAGATTCATCGTCTTCTTTCCCCGAAGTTGGAGTATGGCTGCCTTAATGGCGGGATAAAAAAACGGTCATACACACAAACCTCCACTCCCTTTGTTGGGTAGATGGGATTGATCCTTGTCTGTCTATACAGGGAGTGTCCGCAGGAGTATCAGCCTGCGTACGCAGAAGAAGAAGAAGTAGAAGAAGAATGGTCTTCTCATTACTCGGGACATTCTTATTATCAACTGGAGTTCATCATTATCGTCATCATCATCATCATCATCAGTCCATCAACCCTAGGGACTTTGGGGCACCATTTGAACTGATTATTCTGGTAAATCCTCAACTGTCCTCCGCTGTTCTCTGGGAATCATCAAAAGTCGGTCCTGTTTTGTTGTTGTTGTTGTTGTTGTTTTCTCGATGTTGTCCTTCAGCCTCTTGTTTGTCTCCCCCTTCCGTTCCCTGGCACAGTATTCGACAAGATGGGGGTTTTGCCAGACTTGATGATCAAGAGATGCGACAGCACCTTTAACCAGTTTTGTTTCTTGATTTTGTCAGCAATAAAGAGCTGATGGCTACCTCGGTTCTTTATTGGTGACATGGTCTTTGTAGGAAATACGTAGAATATTGTTTACATGGAGTTACTAAAACTAAATCATAGAGATTTTAACGCTTGTGACCACAGGTGACCTTTATGTCTTTTGAGATGTGATAGTTGGTCTTGAATTAAACATCCCTTTATGGCAAACCGTTTGCCGACCATCACGGCAAACTGTATGAAACATTCAGTGTAGATAATTTGTGTCACTTTAATTCTACTTGCCTAAACATTTAACAGCTTGGAAAAAAACCATCTCATCCTGCCCTATTTCGATTTCCCATCAGTTTTCAAACCGAGTCCTGTGTTCAAAGGTTTGTTTAATAAAAGGCATCCACGAGCTTTCAAATCGCCAGAATGAACGTGGTGTACCCATAAAAGGCATTTAGCCTCTTCTTTCAATGAAGAAACAGAACGAAGATAAAAGCATTCCCCATAGTATGTGCTGTTAAACATCTTGGATTTTGTGGGCTACTAAACGCGTGCTTTTTCTTTTTTAATGACTTTCACACACACACACACACACACACACACACACACACACACACACACACACACACAACACACACACACACACACACACCACACGCATGTACACACACACACACACACACACACACACAAGAAGAGAGAGAGAGGAGAGAGAGAGAGAGGAGAGTAGAGAGAGAGAGAGAGAGAGAGAGATGAGAGAGAGGAGAGAGAGAGAGAGAGAGAGTGCCACTTCTAATAGTTTACTGTATTCACACAAGTGAGTCAAGCATGGCTAAACGGCCACAACCGACTCGTTAAGGGAAGGCAGGGGTGAGAGGGTGGGGTGGGCTTGGGGTCATAATTACCATGGACTATCATTATCATACCTCATATATGCAAGAATCTCTGTGTGAAATTAAAGCGGCTTTGACGAAGCTGTCCACGATTGAGGACGTTCATCAGCTGAGAGAAGAGATGGAGAGACTTAGAACTTCAATGACAAACAGGATTGAAGTACTAGAGAGCAATGTTATGGACCTACAAAATGAAAATGACAATCTTTCCTCTGAGGTTTCTAAAACTCGTGCGGAGAACGCAGAACTCAAAGCACAACTGGCCGAGATTTCGAAAGAAACCAGCTCTCTTAGAAGTGTGCAAAACGACAACGAAAACACGGCGGTGTCGTATAAATATACTGTCGCTCATAAAATCGTGTCGCAGCGACAGTATTTCCCGGGAAATACTGCAGCTGGTTCATGAAAAATTATCGCTGCGACCATATTTTCACAGAAATGTTAACTCTAGCAGTAAGATTTTACGTGAAAATGTGTGTCGCAAGCGACAGTATTCACTGACTACAATATTTCACAGTGTCCTGTCGCAAAAAGCTGTCGCAAAATTATGCTGCGACCATATTTCACAGGAAATGTTAACTCTAGCAGTAAGATTTCACGTGAAAATGTGTCGTAAGCGAAAAGTTTTTCACTGACTACAATATTTCACAGTGTCCTGTCGCAAAAAACTGTCGCAAAATTTCGAGCGACAGTATTTTATGGACAGCTACAATAATCTATGGGACATTTTTTCGTGAAAAGTTGTCGCGCGACAATTTTTTCCAGCAAATATTGTCGCTGCAACAATATTTCACGTGAAATGCTATCGCTGCGATACAATTCCACGGCGACAGTATTATATACGACACCGGTCGTGGAACGTACGTGTGTACGGGATCAGAGAGGTGCAGGAGGAGACAGCAGAGGACTGTGTCAAGAAATGTGTTGAGGTGTTTTCTCAAAACTAGGCGTCTCTGTGTCGGCAGCTGATGTGGAGGTGGCCCACCGGTCGGGGAGGATGACCACGGGAGGCGCGAGGCCGCGCCCCGTATTACACCCCAAAAAGACGCCCGCCCCAAAAAGACGCCGGTGTCTTTTTGGCCCCCTTCAACACACCCCAAAAAGACGCCCGGAGGACCGGCGTCTTTTTGGGACTGTGCTGTCGATATTTTTATTTCATGACCAACTTTTGACTTATATTTTTATACGAAGCTGTGTCCCAGTCTACTCCCGTCTGATCGATGATCTCATCAAAATAAAGGCCGTTGCGAAGCTATGGGGTTGATGCCGAAGGCTGAAGAAACGTAAGCCCGAAGGGCTGAGAGAGTGCTCACACATCACTTTCTAGGCGTCTTTTTGGGGTGTGATGTAGCCCCCAAAAGACACCGGCGTCTTTTTGGGGCGAGGCGTCTTTTTGGGGTGTGATGTGGGGGCCAAAAAGACACCGGCGTCTTTTTGGGGCGGGCGTATTTTTGGGGTGTAACACGTATTAATTTTTCGCTTTTTTTCACGGAGGAAGCGCGGAAAGGTGTTTGACCGCCCGGAGAAAACTGAAACAGACCGGAGTGACTGTAGCAGACCCAGGCCAACTACAAGCTGTTGAAGAAAACCAGTGCCCACTCTGCAACGATGGCTACTTGGTCACTTGGTCATCAAATGGGAAAATACTGGCAAAATTGAAAAATGGAAAGACACTGAAATAGATTTTAAGATGGACATCGATTCCTATTTCAGGAGAGAAATGGCGTGAGTGTATTGAAATGATCATGTATTCTTTTTTTGATGTAGCGAGCGTGTGTGTGTTTGTGTGTGTGTGTGTAGTGTGTGTGTGTTTTGGTGTGTGTGTGTGTGTGTGTGTGTGTGTGTGTGTGTGTGTGTGTGTGTGTGTGTGTGTGTGTGTGTGTGTGTGTGTGCGTGTGTGTGTGTGTGAGTGTGTGTGAGTGTGTGTGTGTGTGTGTGTGTGTGTGTGAGTGTGCGCGCTCGCGTGTGTGCGAGTGAGTGAGTGAGTGAGTGGTGTGTGTGTGTGTGTGTGTGTGTGTGTGTGTGGTGTGTGTGTGTGTGTGTGTGTGTGTGTGTGTACGTGTGTGTGTGCCGGGGGGGGGGGGTTGCGTGTGTGTGTGTGGGGGGGGTGGGGGGGGGGGGGGCGGAGAAGGCATATACTTATTGTCAGTCTATTTTTCAGCACATGAAGTTAATAGTCCTTTTTTCAATCTCATTTTTCTTTATTCATTTATTTTGTCGCCCCCTTCCTCCTCTCTCTCTCTCTCTCTCTCTCTCTCTCTCTCTCTCTCTCTCTCTCTCTCTCCTCTCTCTCGCTCTCTCTCTCTCTCTCTCTCTCTCTCTCTCTCTGCCACCCCCATCCCTCCGCCATCATCTCTCTCTCCCTCCTTTTTCCTTTCCCTTGCCGCACGGACCCACACAAAGAACCTCATGAGTTCAGACGTATGCATAAAATACCCTCTAGGTAAAATGCTCTTGTGATGGTCTGTGTTTTCTGTTTCATCACTGGGCTTGGTTTTTCCTTACAAAAAAGAGAATTTTCCTTTGGGTTTGTGCCGTGAATTTACTACTTTCTTCTTCCCCTCTCTTTCTCTCCCCTCTCTCTCTCTTCTTCTCTCTCTCTCCTCTCTCTCTCTCTCTTGACCAGCTGCTGAGTGGCTCAGGGGCCCAGAGCCCCCTCAACTCCCGTGGGGACTGGCGCAGTTCTGTTGGGCCCAGATATGCACAGCCCAGGCCTCAGCGACAGTGCCATCAGCAGTGAAAGGGGAAAAGCCTTCTTTCCCAGTCCCGGAGGGTTTTCCAAAAGGTCATGCTAGCTTCTGCAATCATGCCTGCCAGAGGACGACCCCTTAAACCCGTCATCGTCACGCAACAGGAACGCAGAGGTGTGTGGGGCATGGGTGTGCATCAGGGACCACATGCGTCTTCACCACCAGCGTGGGACCCAGATGGCATTGTACCAAAAGCCATTCTGCCTAGGGGGAAAGGGAAAAAGCAGCCTCCTAAAAATTTGTTTGCTACAAAAAGGGCAGACAGCTCGGCACAAAGAGGTGCGTGCCCCAGGCCTCCCCCCACTGGACGTCTTCCTTTCCCCGTTTTTGCATCACCGCCCCCGTTCCTCCCCCCTCCATTCCCCTACTCCCGCATGTTCCCAACAAACTTCACACATCACAGCCCTCTAACCCCGAAAACCCTCCTACTCTTCCCCATTTAGTGGAAAAAATTTTGGCGGTAATACCGTTTGCTTGAATTAATTTCCCAAAAAAAATCATTTTAAGTGCTTTGAAACTTAAATTTTTTCCTGAACAGCAGCACTTTTTTTAAAAGTTTCCCCCTGGGGAAAAATTTGGTTTTTAAATTCATTTGAAAGTAGTGTGTGTGGGTGAAAATTTGGCGCGCCGCGAGCAAGCATCGCTGCGCGTCTTTTGGGCCAAAAACATCCCCATCACTAACAAGTATTGGGGTTTTTTGGGTTTGGCTCTAGCATTCAGCGCCGTTGGGCAAAACCTAAACTTATTTTCATATGAAAAGGTGTTTTTTTCAAAAAATATTTGAAAATAGCAAATCAGCAATTAATAAGTTTTTTTCCCTGTAAGATAAAAAGGGGGTGGGGTTGGGGAGGGGCACGATTAAAATATAGGGGGGGGGGGGGGAGTGCAGGCACAATGGTGAGCGTAGGGGTGATGCTCTCTAGGTGAACTGTTGCCCGCATATTCTTGTTAAAAACCATAAGCTTATATTTACGAGACCATTAGAAGAAAAACACACAGAAAAAGGCTTTAATGTAACAAAAAAATGGTTGAAAAAGTGTACAGACATGACAATGAAGCAAGGGGAGAATTTGACATACATTATTTTTTGTAATTTATTTCCTCAAAAAAATTTCAACTCCGTCAAAATTTTTTTTCATGTAAAAAACACACGAAATAAAATTATGAAATAGTAACCTTCCTCTCTCTTCTCCTCTCTCTCTCTCTCTTCTCTCTCTCTCTTCTCTCTCTCTCTCTCTCTCCTCTCTCTCTCTCTCTCTCTCCACCACACAAACACACCCAAACACACACACACAACACACATTGATCAATACCACACCCACACATAGGGAAAACAGCAATAGGAATAAAAAATTTAAACCCGAAATTTATGAAAATAAAAAGCAAAGGTCAAACAAAGAACTTAGTGTTTAAACATGAAAATTTAACATCAAAATGAAATAGCTTTCAAATCGTTCAGGTAAGAGTCAAAAAAACAAAAAAAAACTAGCAAGTGTTGCTTTTGTTTAAAAAAACATTAAAGAAATATTCGTTAAAAAACCCAAAAGCAAAATTTACTAGCAGCAAAGTTTTACTATATTCTGGGAGCATATAGGGGTTTTTCTTTCCCTCCGAAGTTTAGATCAAAAGAGCAACAGCAAAAAAAAAAAAAATAAAAAAAATTTTAAATGAAAAAAAAAAAAAAAATCAAATAAATGAAAAAAATTAAAAATTTAAAGTGAAAAAAAATCAATTTTAATAAAATAAAATAAAAATAAAAAAAATCCGTTTTTGATTTTCTCAAAAAAAAATTCAAAAAAAAACCATAAAAGTATGTACAACCCCAAGTAAAGATTTGGGAAAACATAAGCCCGTTTACAACCATCAACATCTTTGTGATATGTTTCTTTTTTACGAATTTATGAAGTTTTGAGAACCATCCCTTTGTTTTTAACTAAGATCATATTTTTTTAAAAAAATAGAAAAAATATGATTAAAATTCCCCCTCCCCCCCCCCTCTCTCTTCTTCTCTTCTCTCTTTCTCTGCACACACCACCACAACACACACCGCGCGGCACGCGCGCGCGTGCGAACAGGTTTAAAAAAGTAGAAATTACATTTCTTCTTCTATTGAACATTGGTCACGTCAGAAAATTTTCAGGTTTGCGAGTTCATTCCTGCACGTCCCAAGCGTTGTACGACCCGCCCAGTCGTCGACAGGTGATTGGGGGGTTTGAAATCTGCTTTCAGTTGCATTTGCGTGTGGAGGGGCCCCCCCTTTGGGAGAACTCGATTGCCCCGTGGACGGGACCCTAAGCCTGCTTAAATGCCATCCCCAATCGAGTGGATCCAAGTTAAAATGATCCGTCCAAGATGAAACCACTCTTGGCCTGGAAGTTTGTCCCCATATGTGAAAACCCTTTTGCAGTGATGCGGTGGCAGTTTGCTTGGATTTTAGAAAACCCTGCGATGCCCCTTTCTGTCGTATTGACATAGCGGAGGGTTTTTATGGATCAGAAACCTTTCCTCCATACGAAAACACCCGAGATTTTCTCCGCGGCTAGTACCTCCCCTCGGGTGCGTTGGTGAAGGAAAACAAGCTTGCACACGGAAGAATCTGGTCGGAAGTTTTTTCAATGGCTGAGTTTCCGTAGAGTGGGTTTAACACTTTAGGGGTCTTTGAAGTAGTTACTAATGTTTCTTGGTGACGTTCTCCGAGTTTTTAACCGGTTTTGAAAAGAAAAAGTAATTCAGATTTTTGGGCCATTGAATGATGATATTTTGAAGAAGAAGTGTAGACTCAATTATCACTTAAAAAAAAAACAAAGCAGCAGTCCAGACGGTATTTTGCCTGAATTTCAAATCGTCGAGGGTTTGTTGTTCCTTTTCTTCTGCGATTTTTTAAAAGCTGTTTTTTATCAGGTCAGTCCCGCAACTTGGACCGGGCTTCATACACCTGTCATAAGAAGGGTAAATTTCACAAAACCGACAACTATGAGGTCTCACTTTTGAATTAAATGGTAAAATTTTACGTTGCATGTCAATAAAAGACTGTCCTTTTTGGGTTGAAACTAAAGTCTGTAGGAGAAAATTTAAGTGGTTTTCGGGAAAAAATTTCAACCATCATCACATTTTTACTCTTTTTTTGATGGTTCAAAATACCTATTAGAAAAAGGGAAAATTTTTTGTTGCTTTCATTGACTTCCCTAAGGCTTTCGACTTAATTTCACACGGAAAACTTTGGCCTATATTGCGAAAATCTGGAATTAAAGGGAAAATGTTATTGACAATCCAAAGCATGTATAAAACTGTAAAAGCTCGAGTACGCTGTGGGATCAAGATGACGGAAGCATTCACTTGCTACAAAGGCTTAAAACAAGGCGAGGTTACCAGTCCGCTACTTTTTTCTCTGTTCATTAACGAACTGGCCACAGGAATAATTGAAAATGGACGACACGGTATTCAACTGAACCCTGACATGATTGAGCTGTTTATTTTACTTTTTGCGGACGACATTGTACTTTTGTCAGACACGGTTGCTGGACTTCAGAACCAGCTCAGTGTTCTTGCAATTAAGGCATCTGAATTAGATTTACATGTCAATCTTGACAAATCAAAAATAATCATTTTCAGGAATGGTGGCTATATTTCTCGACGTGAGGCATGGACATTTAACGGCCTTCAATTGGAAGTAGTAAATTCTTACAAATACCTAGGGTTGTTTTTTAGTACCAGATTATAGTTCTCTAGGGCTCTGGAAGACATGGCGACTAAAGCCAAGAAAGGTGTTATTGATATATTTAAAACTTTATGGAAGATGGGTGACTTTTCGGCCAAGATTTTTCTAAAGCTATTTGATGCTCAGATAAAACCTATCCTTCTATATGGCTCTGAAATTTGGGGACTGGCTGGATCTTCTACATTAGAAAAAGTGCACATGTTTGCCATGGGCAGAAATAACGTCAGATAAGGGCTGAGAATAAAGGGTAAAAAGAACTGGTCCAAGGACAGAGCCCCGGGGAACACCATACAGAAGAGGAGAAGGGGATGATTCAGCACCATTAACGATTACCGTCTGTGTCCTGTCAGAAAGGTATGATGTGAACCATTTGAGAACCTTATATTGTCAAATCCAAAAGTAACCTTGAGTCTCTTGAGTAGGATAGAGTGGTCAAGAGTATCAAAAGCAGCACTGAGGTCAAGCAATGCTAGAAGGGAGACCAGTTTATCGTCTGATTTACAAAGCAATGATAATGATTTACAATGATAATGTGGTGGTGTGTGGCTAGATGATGTTGATGGGTGATGCTGAGGGGTGAGGCTGTAAGATGTAGTTTCAAAAGGGGTGACTGGGTAGTATTGTTGGCAGATGTTCACAGATAGTAACGACAGGAGGTAATGGTATATGAGGTTGATGAGATATGTTTGAACAAAAGATGCAGATGGCAGAAAATGAGGTGTACTGTGGATGAATGACGTTGACAGATGACACTGATCGATGATTTGATGGGGAAACTGATGGGAGATGTTGGATAGATTAGTGGAGTAGATGAATGTCTCGGTGGGTAGTACGAATCAGATATATGGATTTATGGTTTTAAATTTAAAAGGAGGTAGATTGGCAAGATAATGTTGACCGAAACTGAAAAAGAATGTGGATGAATTTTATTGATTCTTTAAGGATTGATGATGTTGATATGTAATAAGATTTGATCATATTGATTTTTTGAATTGGATGATCTTTAAAGCCGAGGTTGATCGGCGACATTGATTGGCAAGACTGGTGGAAGATGATGACATTTCTGTATACAACAGTGAAGATTACACGAAAGAAGAACCATTTGGTTTGAAGATAATGTAAACTCTCGCTCTCTCTCTCTCTCTCTCTCTCTCTCTCTCTCTCCTCTCTCTCTCTCTCTCTCTCTCTCTCTCTCTCTCTCTCTCTCTCTCTCTCTCTTTCTCTGTGATTAATGATTATGGTCAAAAATTACTTAGTTTATGTACCGGTTTTGATCTGTATATTTTGAATGGTGTTTGTTTAGGAGACACAGACGGTTGTTTCACTTATATAGCTCCCTCTGGAAACAGTGTTATTGATTATTTTATTTTCTCTACTTCTTTGTGCTCTCTACCCAGAAGACTTGTTGTTCATGAAAAAATTCACTCAAAGCACATGCCTGTCGAATGCGTTGTGATGTGTAACCAGCAAACGGATGATGCTGAAGTTAATGACTCGCCTATCTTCAAACTAGTTTGGTCTGAAGATAGGCGAGAAGACTTTCTATATCAAATTAATTTACCAGAAAACAAAACCTCGCTTGAGCAAGCGAAACAGTTATTGAAGTAAAAATGGACAGTGCACTCGATTTGTTTTTACCACCCTAAAATCTGCCGCCTCTTGCATGTCTGTAAAGCAGGGTGGTGGTAGGACCATCAAAGGGAATGTATGGTTTGACTCGGAGTGCTATGAAAGTCGAAAGAATACCAGAAAAGCACTACGCGATTTCAAACGTTTACAAAAAGAAAACCCCACAGAGGATGGACACGAATACTTTGAGAAGAGAAGGTCATATAAAAAGCTATTGGAGGATAAGGAGAAAACATACAAAACGAAATGTAGACCAGAACTTGAACAGAATGTAAACGATCCAGACAGTTTTGGAAAAATATAAAACATTTTTCAACGAAAAGTAGAAAGGTTGGTAATTTATTATGGATGTAAGTGGTTGCAACACTTTAAGAGGGTCTTTGAAGTAGATACTAATGTTTCTATGGATGACGATTCTCCGAGTTTTGAACCGGATTTTGAAGAAGGAAAATGATAATTCAGATTTGGGACCATTGATTTGATGATATTACTGAAGAAGAAGTAGTAGACTCAATTAATCACTTAAAAAATAACAAAGCAGCAGGTCCAGACGGTATTTTGCCTGAATTACTCAAATCGTCGAGGGATATAGTTGTTCCTTTTCTTCTGCGATTTTTTTAATGCTGTTTTTTCATCAGGTCAGTACCCAGCAACTTGGACCGAGGCTATCATACAACCTGTGCATAAGAAGGGTAATCTGCACAAACCTGACAACTATAGAGGCATCTCATTTTTGAATTTAAGTGGTAAATTGTACAGTTGCATAGTCAATAAGAGACTGTCCATAGGGGTTGAATCTAAAGGTTGCTAGGAGAAATTCAAGCTGGTTTTCGGAAGATCATTCAACCATCGATCACATTTTTACTCTTTTTTCGATGGTTCAAAAATACCTTTACTTAGAACAGGAAATTGTTTGTTGCTTTCATTGACTTCCGTAAGGCTTTCGACTTAATTTCACACGGAAAACTTTGGCCTATATTGCGAAAATCTGGAATTAAAGGGAAAATGTTATTGACAATCCAAAGCATGTATAAAACTGTAAAAGCTCGAGTACGCTGTGGGATCAGATGACGGAAGCATTCACTTGCTACAAAGGCTTAAAACAAGGCGAGGTTACCAGTCCGCTACTTTTTTCTCTGTTCATTAACGAACTGGCCACAGGAATAATTGAAAATGGACGACACGGTATTCAACTGAACCTGACATGATTGAGCTGTTTATTTTACTTTTTGCGGACGACTTGTACTTTTGTCAGACACGGTTGCTGGACTTCAGAACCAGCTCAGTGTTCTTGCAATTAAGGCATCTGAATTAGATTTACATGTCAATCTTGACAAATCAAAAATAATCATTTTCAGGAATGGTGCTATATTTCTCGACGTGAGGCATGGACATTTAACGGCCTTCAATTGGAAGTAGTAAATTCTTACAAATACCCAGGGTTGTTTTTTAGTACCAGATTATAGTTCTCTAGGGCTCTGGAAGACATGGCGACTAAAGCCAAGAAAGGTGTTATTGATATATTTAAAACTTTATGGAGATGGGTGACTTTTCGGCCAAGATTTTTCTAAAGCTATTTGATGCTCAGATAAAACCTATCCTTCTATATGGCTCTGAAATTTGGGGACTGGCTGGATCTTCTACATTAGAAAAAGTGCACATGTTTGCTTTGAAAAAGCTGTTAAATGTCAGCCCAAGGACATCAAATGACATGGTACACGGCGAGACTGGACGTTATCCTTTATACATTTTTCCCTTTTTTATCATGCATTAAGTATTGGCTAAGACTTACAAGAATGGATCGATCAAGACTTCCGCGTAAATCATATGATATCCTTTTGATATTGTGTGATCAAGGTAAAATATGTTGGGCGTCACGGGTTCGGATACTTTGTTCAATTTGGATTCGGTTTTGTTTGGGGGCATCAAGGCGTAGAAAACATGCGCGGATTCATGAGCGCATTCAAGTAAAGACTGGTTGACTGTCATAGTCAAAACTGGGAAGAACACATTCAAAAAAGCAGTAGATTTGGTGTTACGTTCTTTTAAATCTCTCTGTCGCTGGAATCTTATTTCACAGTTGTTAAAAATAAACACATCACAGATGTTTTGATTAGGTTTAGAACAGGTGCCTCTGAATTACGTACTCATAAAATGAGATACGCTCCCGTTCATCAAAATGATTTGAAATGTCCTCATGTGATGCTGGCTCGAAGATGAATGCATGTTATGTTTTACTGCAGGTCTTTGAATGATTTACGGAGAAGTACATTCCCTCTCGGTATACAAAGCATCCCATGATAGAACCTGGAAAGGTTAATGCAAGACGATGAGCATCTCCATGATTTAGGACGTTTTATTTACTACTCAAACAAACGTCGTGTATCACAGGTGTAATCATATTATTAGCTATTATCGTATGTAACTGTTTAGCATTTGTGTTCGCCGTTGTTTGCCTGTTTGTTTGCTGTTACAATTTGCATGGTACTATTCGGAAACAGCTTTTCAGTGTGTGTATGTATGTGTGTTGTGTGTGTGTGTGTGTGTGTGTGTGTGTGTGTGTGTTGTGTTGTGTGTGTGTGTGAGTGTGTGTGTGTGTGTGTGCGCGCGCGTGTTCGTGCGTGCGTGCGTGTGTGTGTGCGTGTGGGGCGTGTGTGTGTGTGTGTTAATAATACAAAGGAGTTTGCATGTAAATTGTAATGGGTCGGATGACCTTCTACAATAAATCATCTTGAGTCTTGAGTCTTCAGTCTCTCTCTCTCTCTCTCTCTTCTCTCTGTCTCTTCTCTTCTCTCTCTCTCTCTCCCCTTTTCTCTTTCTCTCTCTCTCTTCTCTCTCGTTCTCTCTCTCTCTCTCTCTCTCTCGGGTCGCGCGTTCCGCATTGTTCCTCTCCATGCTCCTCTCGCTCGTTCCGCTTTGCTCTCTTTCTGTCTCTCTCTCCCTCCCTCACTCTTTCTGTCTCTCTCTCTCTCTCTCCTCTCTCTCTTTCTCGTCTCTCTCTCCCTCCCTCTCTCTTTCTGTCTCTATCTCTCCCTCCCTCTCTCTTTCTGTCTCTATCTCTCCCTCCCTCTCTCTTCTGTCTCTCTCTCCCTCCCTCTCTCTTTCTGTCTCTATCTCTCCCTCCCTCTCTCTTTCTGTCTCTATCTCTCCCTCCCTCTCTCTTTCTGTCTCTCTCTCTCCCTCCCTCTCTCTTTCTGTCTCTATCTCTCCCTCCCTCTCTCTTTCTGTCTCTCTCTCCCTCCCTCTCTCTTTCTGTCTCTATCTCTCCCTCCCTCTCTCTTTCTGTCTCTATCTCTCCCTCCTCCCCTCTTTCTGTCTCTCTCTCCCTCCTCTCTCTTTCTGTCTCTATCTCTCCCTCCCTCTCTCTTTCTGTCTCTATCTCGCCCTCCCTCTCTCTTTCTGTCTCTATCTCTCCCTCCCTCTCTCTTTCTGTCTCTATCTCTCCCTCCCTCTCTCTTTCTGTCTCTATCTCTCCCTCCCTCTCTCTCTGTGTCTCTATCTCTCCCTCCTCTCTCTCTTTCTGTCTCTATCTCTCCCTCCCTCTCTCTTTCTGTCTCTACCTCTCCCTCCCTCTCTCTTTCTGTCTCTATCTCTCCCTCCTCTCTCTTACTCTCTCTATCTCTCCCTCCCTCTCTCTTTCTGTCTCTACCTCTCCCTCCCTCTCTCTTTCTGTCTCTATCTCTCCCTCCCTCTCTCTTTCTGTCTCTACCTCTCCCTCCCTCTCTCTTTCTGTCTCTATCTCTCCCTCCCTCTCTCTTTCTGTCTCTATCTCTCCCTCCCTCTCTCTTTCTGTCTCTCTATCTCTCCCTCCCTCTCTCTTTCTGTCTCTACCTCTCCCTCCCTCTCGCTTTCTGTCTCTCTCTCTCTCCCTCCCTCTCTCTTTCTGTCTCTATCTCTCCCTCCCTCTCTCTTTCTGTCTCTACCTCTCCCTCCCTCTCTCTTTCTGTCTCTCTCTCTCTCCCTCCCTCTCTCTTTCTGTCTCTATCTCTCCCTCCCTCTCTCTTTCTGTCTTATCTCTCCCTCCCTCTCTCTTTCTGTCTCTCTCTCTCTCCCTCCCTCTCTCTTTCTGTCTCTATCTCTCCCTCCCTCTCTCTTTCTGTCTCTCTCTCTCTCCCTCCCTCACTCTTTCTGTCTCTATCTCTCCCTCCCTCTCTCTTTCTGTCTCTATCTCTCCCTCCCTCTCTCTTTCTGTCAGCAGACGTATGGAGCTGAACTTTGGGGCCTTTATGATTCTGCTGCTTATTGTGAAAATGTTCATTTATTTGCGCTGAAGAAGTTTTTACGAGTGAGCATGCGAACACCTAACGATTTAATCTATGGCGAAGTAAACAGATATCCGATATATTTGAATTCTGCTATCAAGTGTATACGTTATTGGCTAAAAAATAACACAAATGGAAATCTCAAGGTTGCCAAGGAAAGCATATATATATGTTATATGATTTGGATGCGAGAGGAAGAGTAAATTGGGTTTCAAATGTGAGGGTTAGATTATATGAACTTGGTTTTGGTTTTGTGTGGTTACAACAGGGTGTCGGAAATATGAATGATTTCCTTCGGATATTTCGGAATGACTAATCGATTGCAGATGGCAAGAATGGTCATGTCATATTCAAGAAAGCGACCGTTTTGCTTTTTACAGACAGTTCAAAAGTGTGCATTGTGTTCCATCATATCTATCAATTAAAATGGACAATCATTAAGGTATATTATGACAAAGTTCAGATTAGGTATTTCTGAAATTTTTGTTCATTATTATCGTTACAGGAAGCATAGCAATGTGATCTTCTCTGTCCGTTGTGTAAAAATGCCGAAGAAAATGAGGTCCACTTTTGTGTTCTGCTGTCCTATTTTGAATGATCTGAGGAATCAATTGATTGATCAAAAATATTCTAAGCATCCTTCTTTATTTCGACTCTCATTACTTATGGCATCCACAAACGAAGCCACTATAAAACGTTTTGCTGTTTTCTTGTACAAGGCGTTTAGGATTAGAAGTATAGTATGCAGTTAAGAATTAATTGTTGTGTATGTTTGATATTCAGTTAGTCGATTACCTGTTGCACTTTGATGAATATTTGATTTATTTGCTCCTGTTTCTTTTTCGAAAAGATTTTTTCACATTACCCCCTTCATTATGGGCTAGGGCCTATATGAATAAAACATCCGTATCCGTATCTCTCTTTCTGTCTCTCTCTCTCTCCCTCCCTCACTCTTTCTGTCTCTCTCTCTCCCTCCCTCTCTCTTTCTGTCTCTATCTCTCCTCCCTCTTCTCTTTCTGTCTCTATCTCTCCCTCCCTCTCTCTTTCTGTCTCTATCTCTCCCTCCTCTCTCTTTCTGTCTCTCTCTCTCTCCCTCCCTCACTCTTTCTGTCTCTCTCTCTCCCTCCCTCTCTCTTTCTGTCTCTATCTCTCCCTCCCTCTCTCTTTTCTGTCTCTATCTCTCCCTCCCTCTCTCTTTCTGTCTCTATCTCTCCCTCCCTCTCTCTTTCTGTCTCTATCTCTCCCTCCCTCTCTTTCTGTCTCTCTCTCCCTCCCTCTCTCTTTCTGTCTCTATCTCTCCCTCCCTCTCTCTTTCTGTCTCTATCTCCCTCCCTCTCTCTTTCTGTCTCTCTCTCTCTCCCTCCCTCACTCTTTCTGTCTCTCTCCTCTCCCTCCCTCACTCTTTCTGTCTCTCTCTCTTTCTGTCTCTCTCTCTCTTTCTGTCTCTCTCTCTTTCTGTCTCTTCCGGTCTCTCTCTCTCTCTTTCTGTCTGTCTCTCTCTCTCTCTGTCTGTCTGTCTGTCTGTCTGTCTGTCTGTCTCTCTCTCTCTCTCTCTCTCTCTCTCTCGTTCGCTCGCTCGCTTGTTCCGCTTTGCTCCTCTCCATAATAAACTTTGATAAAAGTATTGCAATAAGATTTTTGCTTTTGTTATCTCTCCCTTATATTTGTCAGTAGGAATCTAATGCTGGTAAGCAAAAATCTGGATGGTGATGGATGCTGCTGATGGATAAATGTTGACAGGAGATGTGGAAGAATGACCTTGATGGATAGTATTAGAAATGATGTCAAAGTGTTGAGTGTTGGTTATGTTTGCAACATATGATAATAGGTGAAGCAGATTATTGCTGTGCATGAATGATATCCATGGATAATGTTATTAAACTACGTTTGTGATTAGATGTTTTATAGAGAATGCTGATTGGAAAGTCAGCTCCATTTATATGAGCAGTCAATTGCTGACATTGACGGAAGGTAATCATGGATGATTTGGATGAGATATGCAGGATGGGTGGTGTTGTTGTTGTGAGGTTGATGTGTAGTGAGGATGGATGGAGTTGGCGGATGAAACAGATTGATGACTTGGGGAACATTGATATATGGAGGGTGAGAAAGAATGTTCCGACAAGGTCATATTAACTAGTTATATTGATACAGGATGCTAACTGATCAGGTTGATTAGTAATATTGCTAGAGGTGGTCGGGTGAACTCCAGGCGGGATGTTGATGGCATCTGATTATGTTGTTATATTATATTGATGTCTGAGTTGACAGATCAGGTTATACAGAGATGTTGAAGTGCTTCTGATTAATGTTAGCGACGATCTGATCCTCTTTTTCGTATGTACACAGTATCGTTCTATGAAAAGTTTGTCACAATTAATATACGTTAGACAGGCGCGGGTCATGCGCGCGCCCGGCGCCGTCCCCCCCCCCCCCCCCCCCCCCCCCTCCTTTTTT
>CM031605.1:73076650-73092969 GCA_018398815.1 Conus ventricosus | reverse complement strand
ATCAATATAAAAAAAAAAAAAAATTGTAAATTCAGTCTGTTATTCATAGTCCTTTCTAATCGTAAAACCTGATCTTCATTAAAGCGAATAGCTACTCATCAGCGTTGGTAGAAACAGTCAGATTAACATCATTCAGGAGCCATATTATCAACTAAAATGGTAAACAACTTTATAACCGGTTGAGGCCAAGAATCTGTATTTTACTGATGGCCTGCCCACGCTTTCTCGCATATTTATACGCTCAAAAAGATCAGTAATTAATTCTTCAAACCTGCTCTTTAACTCTTCTCTATCAGACTCCCGCTCCCAATCCAACTCGTACAGTATATTAATGCTCTGTGGCTATTTCAGCCTTCATTTTTTAAACCAGATAAAAGCAACAATTAAAAAATAATTAACTAGCCGTTCCTCTTGTTTTACGCAAGAATAGAAGAGAAATCAACAGCAGGTAGCTGACTGAGTGCTGCCGCTGCACGCTTGTGCTTGGGCCGCCTCGCGGTTTGTTTTGGCGTGACTCATGTGTGACGTGATCGTGGGCGATCGTTCCAGAAAAATCTATTGTTGCAATATGCATGTTCATGTGTGGGGTTACTCATATGTGACGCGATTGTGGGCGATCATTCCAGAAAAATCTATTGTCGCAATACGCATGTGCCGCCGCAGAGGTAGATTTCATCATTCTCTCACTGACTGTCGTGTGAGAAGGTTGTGTTTGACTGTGCTCCTACTGACTACTGTATTTTAGCTGTTATTTTAACAATGGCTGGTAGGAGAGAGTTTACCGAAGAACAGGTTAGTGCTATTAAAGATCACAAGTTTTACTTTAACTGCATGTTAGAGTATTTGTCAAAAAGAACTAGGTGAAGCATGTTCTCTACCAGTGAAACCCAAAAAAGAAGCATTGCTTTTCTAGAAGGCAGAGAAAAGGAAAAAAGCGAACCGACTGCTTTGGAAATGGCACGACTATCTTGAAGACTTGTTGGTTAAGGAAGATGCAAAAATTGAAAATGACATTAGCGAACAAGATGTGGTCGATTATCATAAGTGTTTAACTGTTGATGAGATGCTTCCCTTTCTAAAAAGCGGTGCTATTTGATAAAACAAAATAAAAGCAAAACAATCCATCACGCGTTGATTGTTGGACGCTGGCTTGAGACAGCTAAAGCCATTTGAAAGAAAACAAAACCGCTTCAAACATGGCGTTCATTTCTTAAGGCGCAGGTGGGCATGTCTGACTCATATGCACAAAACTTATTCAGCTTTCAATATGTTTTTACAACTATCCCAAATTCCACAAGCTGGGGACCAGCATTGCTGAACTGTGTAGCAAACGTCAAAGTATCATTTGGCTTATGCAACTGAATAGCGATTTTCGGGAGTTCTGGCAAACAAACTAGATAGGGCTAGGCAGACCTTAGTACATCTTCCAGTATGGAGAGGAGTAGTGTGTGGCCAGCACTATCTCCATATAAAATGCTCTAAATATACAATGACGGATGTACTACTACTGGCGATTAGAGCCGCCATAAAAGCTCGGCTACAGCAGTAACTGCTGTAACTCTGGCAAAGCCAGTTGCAAGCCTGGTTGGAAAAAGAGGAGCACAGCAACGGTCTAGACCAAGCGATCTCACAAGAAACGTTTGACCTAGTTTACAGGCTAGCAATTAGGTCAAACGTTCTTGTGAGATCGCTGGGGCCTACAAAGCAGTGCAGTAAACTAGGTCAAACGTTCTTGTAGATCGCTCAGGCCTACAAAGCAGTGCAGTAAACTAGGTCAAACGTTCTTGTGAGATTGCTCGGGCTAGTTGAATAAAGGCTTTACTTAGCCAAGGGAGAGAATGTTAATATGTTTGTTCACGATCATCAAATCTTATCTTGCACGTATAGCCCCCATTTTAATTAACGATTACGTCAATTTTTGGCGTTTTTTTGCTGTTAATTTTTTTTAGAAACGGTTTTAAATTTTTGGCAAAAGTCAACTGGAAGGACGGATTTGTTGTTGAAAATGGGGGTTTTCCCGTGCAAGTGAGGGGGTGGCGGAACAAAATTTTCTTCCCCCCCGCAAAGCGGCCCAAAAACGCCATCTTTTCCACGCAAACAACCACCAAAGTGCGCTAAACACCCCCAAAAGGGACGCTATGAACACCCCCAAGTGTGCTATGAAAAACCACCAAAGTGACACATTGTCAGCGCCCATGCTTCTATGAGGGGTTACCTCTTGATACTTATACTGACTGTACCTTTGGTTGTGACCAAGGGCGCGACAGGAGGATCTGGATCAGCTGTGTCTTGGGGTGGGGAGTGGGAGGCTTGACAGAAGGGCAAGGCGAGCCCCACAGAATGCCGAGGACCCTTTGACGAATTTCCCGGGGGGGAAAACGTGACAGACAAAAATGCCAGAGGACGACGTGACGGAAAGACAGAGGACGAGTGACAGTAATGCGAGGACGACGGCGAAAAGCCAGGGGACGATGTCAGTAAGCCAGAGGACACATGACAGTAATGCCGGGGACACTGACAGTAATGACAGGGGACACGTGACAGAAAATGGCAGAGGACACGTGACAGTAATGCCAGGGGGCACGTGACATAATGCCAGGGGACGACGTGACAGTGATGCCAGAGGACGACGTGACAAAAAGAGAAGGAGCGGGACGTGATGCCAGAGGACGACGTACAGTGATGCCAGAGCACGAGGTGACAGTATTGCCAGAGGACGACTGAAGTAATCCAGACACACGTGACAGTAATCCCAAAGAGGAACGTGACGTGGTACCAGAGGACGACGTGACATAATGACAGAGGACGACGTGAATAAGGCAGAGGGACGTACAGTAATAAAGGGCGACTGACATGCATAAGCAGAGGACGACGGACAGAAATAAGGGACGACGTGACATGATGACAGAGACGACGTGACAGTAATGACAGAGGACGAGGACAGTTAATCCAGGGACACGGGACTTTGGACATAAAAGACAGAGGGACACGGAAGAAATGACAGAGGACGACGGGGCAGTATGCCCTAGGACAGTACAAAAAGGAGAGGACGACACCCACCCCCTTCAGATCCCAGAGGACGACGGACGACGATGGAAGTAAGAAAAGAAAAGACGTTCATTTTTCCAAGGACGAGGACTGACAGAAATGGCGGGACACATGACAAAATGCAGGGGACGACGTACATGACAGTTTCCCAAAGGGACGACTGACATGAAGAAAAAGGGGGCAGAGCCGAAATGCAGTAATGGCAGAGGAGCCGTGACAGTAATGCCAGGGGACGAGTGACAGTAATGAAAAGGACGAGTGACAGTAATGCCAGAGGACGACGGACAGTAAGGGACAGAGGAACTGACAGTAATGACGGAGGACGACGTAAAAGTAATGGCAGGGGACGACGTGCATAATGCCAAGGACGCGTGACAGTAATGAGGGAGGACACGTGACAGTAAGGGGCAGGGACGACGGCCCCCCCGTGATGCCAAAGGACGACTGACAGTAATGCCAGAGGACGACGTGACAGTATTGAGAGGACGACTGACTGACAGATTACAGAGGAGACAGACAGAAAAGGCAAAAAGACTGACAGAAAACCCAGAGACGACGTGACATGAACCGATTCCCAAGGACGACTTTACATGACAGTAATGGCAGAGCCGACGTGCAGTAATGGCGAGACACGTGACTTTAAAAGCCAGAGGACGACGTGACAGAAGACGGGGGACGACGTGGGGAAAAGGAGAGGAGACGTGACGAAAGCCAGAGGACGACGTACATGATTGGAGGACGCTACAGAACCGAGGACGACGTGACTATTTGAAGGGGACGACTGACAGTTTTGACGGGGACGACTGACAGTAATTAAGAGGACGCGTACAGAAAGCCAAGGACACGTACGAAGGCAAGGACGACGTGTAGAAAATTGGCAAGGAGACGAACAGTAATGGGGGGAGGAGACTGACAGAAATGGAGAGACGACGTGACGAATGCCAGAGGACAGTGACAGTTGCCGAGGACACGTGACAGTAAGGGCAAGGACGACGTGCAGAATCCCAAGGAGACCGTGACTTGATCCAAAGGGGTCGACGGAAGTAATGGCAGGGGACGGGTTCAGAAAGGGCGAGGACGACGTGACAGTGATGCAAGGGACGCGGACAGTAATGGAAAGGGGGACACGTGACAGAAATGGCAGGGGACAAACGTGACAGTGATGCCAGAGGACGACGGAAGTAATGCCAGAGGACGACGTGACATCCCAGTAATGACAGGGACGATGACTGTAATGCCAGAGGACGACGTGACAGTAATGGCAAGGACGACGTGATGTTTTGGCAGGGACGAGTAACAGTAAGGCGGAGACGACGTGACGTAAGGGGCAGGGGACATGACAGAAATCCCAGAGGACGAAGTGACAGTAATGCCAGAGGAGACTGACTGGTGCCAGAGGACATGACAGAAGGGAAAGGGGACGAGTGACAGGATCCCAAAGGGGACGACGGCGTAAGGCGAGGACGACGTGACGTAAGGGCAGAGACGAGTGAAGTGTGCCAGAGGACACGGACATAATGACAGAGGCGACGTGACATAGGCAGAGGCGACGTGACGAAAGGGGCGGGGGACGACGTGAAGTAAGGCAGAGACGACGAACAGTAAGGGCGGGGGACGACGGACAGTTGCAGGGGACGACGTGACAGAAACCCAGAGACCGGACAGAAAATGCCAAGGACGACGTGATGTGGCCAGAACGACTGACAGAAATTGGCAGAGGACACGTGACGTGATCCAGAGGACGGACGTACAGAAATGGCAGAGGCGACGTACAAAAAGGCAGAGGACGACGTACAGTGATGCCGGGACGACGTGACAGTAATGACAGGGGACGACGTCAGTAAGGCAGAGGCGACGTACAGTAAGGGCAGAGGAGACGGACAGTAATGGCAGAGGACGACGTGACGTGACAGTAACGCCAGGGGGAATTGAAGGAAGAGTCACAACACACTAAGGGTTTTAGATGGTGCGGGCGTTTGGTCTAAGATTGATGTTGTTTTTTTAATTCCCAATGCTGTGGCCAACACACCCGAACATTGCAACCACAGAAACACCTTACAACCCTGTGTCAGTGCGCATGAGAGTAATTAAATCGATTTCCCATAAATTCCAAGACGGGTGGGGCATATAATTTACTAAAAAAACAATGCATCTCCTCTCACAAAGTTGAACCCTGGCCTCCCCAAGGGCAAGTCATAGCGTTTAATGGTTTGTTCATTTTGTCTCTCGTTAATTTAAAAAGGGAACATTACTGAGCTGACTATGACAGAATTTGGGGAAAGGGGAACAGGTGTGTTCCAACGATCTCATTGACTTGTATTTGTGTCCTAATGCATGTCCGGATCAGCACCGGGATCTGGGTTTTGGCACATGATTACTCCCAAAAGACAAAAATTATTGAAAAAACTTGGGGAAAAAAATATGGACAATGTTTCTTAAAAAATTTGTTGAACTGTAAAATTTGGGTTCGTAAAAAGGATTTGGACCTATCAGATTTATGTACTCAAACCTGATTACTCGAAAATCTAAACCCGTTTTGACAAAATTACAAATTTAGCCCCGAAAGGAAATCATGCGGTTTACGTGGATCCCATTGAAATCCGGATAAAGGGGAATCCATAAAGATCGCAAACCTGGCGGTCTGTGGGTCCCTGTCCCTTTTAGTCTTTCTTCTTCCTAAAATACTGGGTTTACTCAAAAACGAGTGGGCCCAGCCGGGATGTTAAAAAAGTAAAATAAAATAACATAAAAAAAGTGCGACATTAGCGTTGGCCCCGGGCAAAATTTTGGGAAAAGGGGTCGCACTCGAATTCAAAAATAAAAAAAAAAGGCCAAATTCAGGCCCCCGGGGAAAAGTAAAAACAGGGGGGTAAAATGAAAATCGTCATATGCAGATCCAAAACTGTCGAAACAATTTGGTTTTTTTAATGAGATTGCATTTGTGGCAAACTTGATGGCACCCGGGAGGGTTCCACCCGACAAACGGAAAAAAGAATGTAATGGCGTCAAAATGATGCAGGATGGGAAACATTACCGCCCTCCTGGGGCTACTTTATTCAATACTAGTTGTTCCCCTTGGGAAAACAATTTCTTTTGCTCGCCTTTTAAAAAGGGTTTTGTTTAATAAAAGCTCCCTCTTCAAGGGTTTCCTTCTAATTTTTCCCATTCTTCCCCAGTATCCCCTTTTCTCTGAGTTTCCCTGTTACGAACCGTGCTGCTCTCTTTTTAATCTTTTCAAGTTACAAAGTCCTTTGTGGTAAGGGTCCCAAAATGAGCAAAACCATACAGTACGGTCTAACCAGTGTTTTGTACAGTCCCCTCCCCTTAAACCTTTTTGGGCAGTCTTGATATTCCTGAAAAGAAAGCTAAGATGTTATTTGCTTTCTTTCTCTATAAATTTTAATGTTCTTTTCCATTTGGACGACTACTTTTTAAAAATTTTAAAATTTTTAGAAGTTTTTTTAAAAATATTTTTTATAAAAAATTGTCTAATTTTTTCCTTTTGTTCAAAACCCCTTCTTAAAATAAATTTTTTTTTCCAATTTTATTTGTAAATTTTTGTCTTTTTAAATTGATTTTTTTTTTTTCTTTATAAAGGATTGAAAAAGCTTTTAAAGTTCCCCCGGTGGTTTTTTTGTCATTTTTAAAATTTAAAAAAAAAAGGGCCCCCAAACAACCCTTTCAGAAAATGGGTTTAAGGGGATGAAGAAATTTCCACCAATTTTCTTTCCCAACGGAAGATTTTTTTACCCTTTTAGAAAGAACCCCCTAATTGTTTTTTTGAGACCCCGAAACCTTATAAACTTAGAAAAAAAAAAAAAAGCCTTTTTTTCTGCGGAAAATTCTAAAAAAAAGTTTTAAAAATAGTTTAAAAAACCCTTCCTTTAAAAACCTGCGCGTTTTTTAAGAAAATTTTTAAGACCCCCTTAACACATTTTTGTTTCAAGTAGTTTAGCGAAGGGAAGAATCAGGTCTATTTCCTGCTTTTTGTTTCACCCCTTTTTGAAAAAAAAAATTGCATCTGCCCCTTTTGGTATTTTCTTTCCGTGAAGTTGTAAAAAATTGGTAACCTCCTTTAACATTTGGCCTAAATTTTAAAAAGCTTGCCCAAAAGCCATGGGACCATAGTTTTTTTTATTTAAAATTGGTCAGTCTTAAATCTCCTGCTTTTTTTTTTGATTTTTGATTTAGGGAAATTTCATCATCTTTATCTAAGTTAATTAAAGTTTTGTAATTGGAAAACTAAAAAAATCTTGAATAATTTTGGGGGGCCCCCTTTGGGCCGATTAGGTTTTCGGGGTTTTTCAGTCTAATCCCTTGTTTGTTTTACTTTTTTAAGCCAAAATTTTTGTTTTTTTCACCTTAAAAAAATTAATTTAAAAATTTTGGAGGAAAGTCAATTTTCTTGTTTTTAATTTTTTTTACCTAACCTAAATTTTTAATTGGGTGTTTCAAATTTTTTGAAACATGTTTTTCCTTTTTTCAAAAAACCTTTGTTTTTGATAAAATTTTGGGGGTTTTTGTTGAATTATTTTTGAAATTGTTAACCCTAATAAATTTCCAAAGGGTTTTTTACACTTCCAAAGGTAACTACATTATCTTTTAAAATGGATCAAAAAAAGACGATGCCTTATCCCCCAAATTTTTTAAATCTTTTGGGGTTTGATTGAAGGTATTTAGGGGTTTTCTTCTAAAATTTAAAGTTGTTTTTTATACACCCAGGCCTGCCATTACTTTCCAAAAACCCCAAAAAAAAAATAAATCCCGGAAACCTTTCCCCCAAAATTTGTTAACTGGCAATCCAAGGGATTTGGGGCCAAAAAAAAAATTAAATTTTTTAGTATTTTATTACCAAGTGGGAAATTAACCCCAAAAACAAAATCTGGAAATTAAAAAATCCAAATTGCCTTCCTTTGGGAAACAGTTAGAAATTTCCTCAAAAACGAAATAATTTTTACTGATTGGGGGTTCGTAAAAATCCAACAATCAAATTTTATTTTAAAATTAATCCAAAAATAAAATTTCCCTTTTTAAACCCTTTTAAAAAAAACACACTGGGGGTTCTTAATGGCAACAAGACTTTTCCCCCCCCTTTTTTCCCAATCTTCCTTTCTATAAAAATAAAATCCTCCATTAAATTTTTACTGCAAATTTCCAGTTTCTAGCCAAATTTCTGTTCCAATTACAAAACAATTTTTTTTTTCAGGACAAATACGAGTCTTTCCTTTTTTCTTAATAAGAGATTGAAAATTTACGACTAGCATTTTAAATTTATCTTTTTCTCTTAATGATTTGGGGTTCAGGTTGCCTTTATGATTTAGGATTTTTTTCAGTTTTTGAAACAGGGGGGGATTCAAACTTGGACAAAAAATTTAATTTTCTTTTCGGGTCGGTCGGTGGTGGGTAAAACGGGTTTCTTTCGAGCTGCATTTTTTTAATAGAACCAAAAAATCTTTAACTAAAATTTGGAAGCCCCCAGTAAAACAAGCCCTGAAAACCTATTCATAATGCTTCATAAACAAATATCAAGGGCAGGCAGTCTGTAAAGAGATAGCTCTTAGTCTGTAAGGTCTTCATAGTTGTTAATGCCTTGTAAAAGCACAGTTTAAAGGGGGCCAGGATACTTAGGGGACACCTCATCATCGTAAAGGGCTGCAGGATATGTCTTGATCCGTGTTAACAATGCAACTCGTGGTGGTTTTGTGTGTGTGTGTGTGTGTTTTGTGGTGTGTGTGTGTGTTGGGGGTGTGTGATGTGTTGTTGTGGGGTTTGGTATGTTGAGTGGTTGTATGATGTGTGTGGTGTGTATATGTGTGTGTGTGTGTGTTGTGTGTGTGTGCTTGGGGCCCCGCGGTGCGTGCGTGTGCGGGGTGTGGTGTTTTGTGACGTGTGTGTTTGTGCGTGTGTGGTGTGTGTGTGTGTGTGTGTGTTGTCTGCTATTGGGTGTTTTGTTTTGTGTGTGTGTGTGTGTTGTGAGAAGGAGAAAAGGAAAAAAGGGAGAACGTGTGTGTGTGTGTGTGTGTGTTTGGGGTGTGTGTGTGTGGGGGTTGTGTGGTGTGGGAAAGAGAAGAAAGAGAGAGGTGTATGTGTGTGAAGAAAGAGAGGAGAGAGAGAAAAGGAGAGAAGGTGTGTGTGGTGTGTGGGGTTGTGTGTGGGGTGGTTTTGGGTGTGTTTGCCCTTCCGGGGGTTTTCCCGCCATTTCAGTTACAAACTGTCGCATGCCCCTTTTACTGTTTATCACAAGTCCCCCATTAAATTTTGTCAGTGACAATTGATAAACACTGTGGTGTTTTATCAAAATCCAAATGTTTGTCATGACTATTGATACAGCAGGGTGTGTTGTCAAAATCCTACTGTTTTGTCAGTGACGGTATTGATGACAGCACTGTGTGTGTTGATCAGAAATCCTAATGTTGTGTCAGTGACGGTATTGATGACAGCACTGTGTGTGTTGATCAGAAATCCTACTGTTGTGTCAGTGACGGTATTGATGACAGCACTGTGTGTGTTGATCAGAAATCCTACTGTTGTGTCAGTGACGGTATTGATGACAGCACTGTGTGTGTTGATCAGAAATCCTACTGTTGTGTCAGTGACAGTGTTGATGACAGCACTGTGTGTGTTGATCAGAAATCCTACTGTTGTGTCAGTGACAGTATTGATGACAGCACTGTGTGTGTTGATCAGAAATCCTACTGTTGTGTCAGTGACCGTGTTGATGACAGCACTGTGTGTGTTGATCAGAAATCTACTGGCCTCGAGGCAAAGTGCTGGGGGGTTCCTCCAGTATCAATGGCATGGTGTACGTCCGGGACAGTCGCCATGACTACGACAACTGGGTCAAGGTCGGTGCTAAAGGCTGGAGCTACAAGGAAGTACTGCCCTACTTTCTGAAGTCAGAGGACATGCGGGACCCTGAATTCCAGAACTCAGGTTGGTGTTTGAGAAACATACAATAAACAAATCTTTAAAAACAATTTGCGTACTGTATTCACCAAACATGAACAATGAATCACAAGGCTTGTGATTCGTTTGTTCATGTGTGGCGGATACAGTACTTAATTTTTTTTTAAAGATTTGTTTAGGTCTCCGCCTGCAGTCGTCTCACTTCGCAATCAAAGGAAATATTTGGTTTCGGCGTCCACTGATGTGAAGATCTTAATGCAGGTTTTTCAGACTTTCCTGATAATAAATCCACAGGCCAAAGTCGTTTTTGAAAAACTGTTTGCTGCACCTGAGATTCTGCTTGTGTGTGTGTGTGTGATAGCTGGATGAAGAGTGGGCTGGCGTAGCTTGATAGCACGGGTAGAGGGACTACTTGGCTTTTGGGAGTGGGGGAAGGGGTTGCTTTTTTTTTTTTTTTTTTTGCTGTCCCAATTTCTGCGCCACCTCAGAGGCAGTGCACCCACGCCGCTCATTTCGACACCCGTCCACAGCCACAGCCCGGCCGGCCCCGCCGCAGCCCCGGCACCAGCAATCAACAGGGAGCAGTCAATGTCAAGTCGTCAAGAGGCAACCCACCGAAGGAGACACTGCACTGCTGCCGAGTCACTTCGGTGGTGTTCAGTGGCGCCTGTTCTGATCTAACATACGCAGGACACCACCTACTAAGCCCCCTACTGACGACAATAATTGCTTAGTCGCGGAGCCGGCGTGAGTGAGCTCTCCCTCCGGAGGGCGCTAGCACGTCCGTCCAACGACAGCCCCCATGAAACTCGCCGATACCGGTGACCCCGACGGAAGCATACCAAGGCCACAGACGTGGAGAGGACATCGAAACTGAGGTCACCATGAGAGCAGGGCATGAAGGGCCACAGAATTTGAGACAATTTTTTTTTAAATGCTGATCAATGGGAATGAGGATGATTAAGATGATGCTACGGATTTCCATTTCGGTCTGAGACTACATGACAGGGCTGTACTCTACGCTTCCTTTCATAATATATCCTGGCGTCAACCAGGCCCGAGAGATACAGGCACCTGCAGTGTTGGTCATGAAATTTGAGCAACACTCGCAGAAACGCATCCATTAAGTAGATGAAACTCGACTGTGTGGTCCCAGTCTTCCCAACTGAGTCCGCAGCAAACTCACCTCTGGGTAGGAGTCGGTCGGGGCAGAAAAAACCACATGACTCTGATGGGATTCGAACCCACGACCTCCCAGCCGGGGGTTGCTTTCTTTACTTCCAAACAGTCTTGCCTTGATGCTGAGCTTGTGTTGGATATTATTTTTCATATCAAAAATCCGTCTTTTTTGACTGGTTGTATACACAGAGTTATTTCTGTTGATAGCAGTTTTTTATGTGTGGTAAAATAAACGTTCATTAAATGTGTTCCATCACAAGAATGTTTCCATCTTCAATTTTGAGTTTACCAGAAAGGCCATGGCTTTTGATGCTTAATAATGGAATATTGAATCATTTTTTCTCCAGAATACCACCAGACAGGAGGGCCCTGAAAGTGGAGGTACCACGAGCTGATGAACTGACGGAACAGCTATGGAAGCGGGACAGGAGCTAGGGTATCCCCTGGTGGATGCCAATGGAGCCTCCATGACAGGTAGGGAGCTGGCCTGGGTTCTGCTGTCACGTGTCTCAATTCGTTCCAACCTGTGCTGGTACAGCCATGGATTGTTTCTTTATCGTTGTCGTCTGTTATGACTTTGTTCCAATCTGTCCTCGGTTTACTGTTCATTTGTCTCATTGTAGTCGTGAATTGGTATTACTTTAGATCCATCAATTTCCTTATTATTATCACTTTGTCCCAGTCTATCTCTCTCACGAGCGTCTTGTTCCATCCTGTCCTTGTATTACTGTTCATTTGTCTCATTCTGGCCACGAATTGGTTTAACCATTGATTTGTTTGTATTGTTGCCATCTGTTATGACTTTGTTGCATTCAGTCCTTGGAATACTGTCCATGTGTGTCATTCTGGCCATGAATTGTTGGTATAACCATTTTTTTTAATTGTTGCCATCTGTTACGACTTTGTTCCATTGCGGCCTTGGAATGCTGTCCATTTGTCTCATTCTGGCCACGAATTGCTATCACTTTGGATCCATAAATTTCCTTCATGTTTTCACTTTGTCCCAGTCTGTCTATCTATCACGAACGTCTTGTCCCATTCTGTTCCTGTAGTATTGTCTGTTTGTCCAGGATGTCGTGTATATCAATCACCTTGTGTCCATTTCTGTGCCTATGTCCATAACTTTGTCCCAACCTGTCAGTGTGTTCTTGCCACTTTCTCAACTGTGTCCATTTATCACTGCCACTTTGCCCCATTCCATGAATAACTTCTACTTTGTGGCATCTGCCCATCCATTACTGTCCTGTTCTGTCTATGTGTTAGTATGTCATTGTCACATCTTGTCCCTGTACTAATGTCACTTCGTCACTTCTGTCCGTGTTTTTCATTCATTTTTGTTCCAATTTGTCCGTGTATTACAATTGCTTTGTCCCATTTTGTCCGTGCATGACTGCTACTTTGTACCATTAGTTCTATGTGTTGCTGTCTTTTTTTGGGTCCCATTTAACCGTGTATCGTTGTCATCTCGTCCTACCTGTCCGCGTATTACTGGCATTTTGACCCATGCAGTTCATGTACGGCAGTCACTTTGTCCAGTTCTGTCCAAGTGTTGCTGTTACTTTCTCCACTTTGTCCGTGTATTACTGTCCCTTTGTCCAGTTCTGTCAATGTGTTGCTGTCACTTTCTTCCACTTTGTCCGTGTATTACTGTCACTTTGTCCAGTTCTGTCAATGTGTTGCTGTCACTTTCTTCCACTTTGTCCGTGTATTACGGTCCCTTTGTCCCATTCTGTGCGTGTAGTACAATCACCGTGTCCCATGATGTCGCAGCTCCAGCACAGAGTCCACATAGAGCGATCACACTCCGGCCACCAGGAGACAACCCACCAGAAGAGACTCTGCACTGCTAGCGAGTGGCGTGGGTGGTGTTTAGTGGTGCATGATCTGACGCAGAAAGGGGGGCGGGTCCTGTGGGATTTTTTAAAAGTCTCACCATAGAGTTCATGAAGACCCAAGTCACCCTGGGCCAGGGTCCACCACGTCACATCCAGGCCCTTTCTCCATCCTGTAGTACACAGAGCTAACTTGAGGAGGAGAAGGAGGGGGACAGTGATGATGAAGATGATGATGATAATGATGAGGAGGAAGAGGAGCAGGAGCAGGAGGGGCAGGAGGAGGAGGAGGAGGGGGACAGTGATGATGATGAAGATGATGATGATAATGAGGAGGAGGAGGAGGAAGAGGGGCAGGAGGAGGACGAGAGTGATGATGATGATGATGATGATGATGATGATGATCATGATCATGATCATGATCATGATCATGATCATGACGACGACGACGTTGATTATGATGATGCTGATGACAATGATGATGATGATGATGATGAGGAGGAGGTGATGATTGATGATGAGATGATGATGATGATGATGATGATGATGATGATACTTGTGAAGGTGGTGGTAGTGGTGGTGGTGGTGATAGTGATGATTTGATTCAAAGGGTTATGAAGCCCCGGCCCAAGGGCAGGGGGCCGTTTAGCACTCTGGCCTTTCTCC
Source organism: Conus ventricosus (assembly GCA_018398815.1). Lineage (NCBI taxonomy): Eukaryota > Metazoa > Mollusca > Gastropoda > Neogastropoda > Conidae > Conus > Conus ventricosus. The sequence continues at coordinate 73,079,338 of CM031605.1, read as the reverse complement.
TTCCTGTGTAACGACCCAACGCACGCGTCGTCAAGCCCCTGTCCAAAGGGTTTGGGGGGGAGAGGAAGAGGGGGAGAGAAGGAGGAGAAGAAGGAGAGAGAGGAGAGAGAGAGCGCGCACCTGAAAAAAACGCAAAAAACGAACAATTTGAAAACAAACACTCAGGCAAATGCAAGCCAGAAGCAAACCAAAGAACCGACCAACAAAACAACCAATAACCAACAAAAAAAAAACAAAAAAAACCCGGGGAAATTTTTCTTTTCTTTACCCCTCAATTTCTTTTTTTTAGAGGTGTTTTGGTCCCGTGGTTGGGGTTTTGGAATAGGGAGCTGACAGTGAGGGTTCAAACGATTCGTCAGGGGTTGGGGGTTTTTTTCAATCTTTGAGTAAAATGATACCTGATGCGTTCAGGGTGGAGGGTAAATGATACCCGATTTCAGTTCAGGGAGGAGGAGTAAAGTGATGCAGTTCAGGGATGGGGAGTAAATTTTCCTTGCAGTTCAGGGAGGGGGAGTAAAGTGAGCAGTTCAGGGATGGAGGAGTAAAGTGAGCAGTTCGGGATGGAGGGTAAAGTGTCTTTGGGTGGAAGAGTAAAAATGATGCGTTCAGGGATGGGGGGTTAAAGTGATGCGTTCGGGATGAGGGGTAAAATGTACCTATGCGTTTAGGGATGGAGGGTAAAATGATGCAGTTAGGGTGGAGGGTAAAGTGATATGTGCAGTTCGGGATGGGGGGAAATGTGATACATGCAGTTCAGGGATGGAGGAGTGTGATTTTAGTTAGGGATGGGGAGAAAGTGATGCGTTCAGGGGGAGGAGTAAATGTGCAGTTGGGAGGAGGGTAAAGGATACTGTGCAGTTAGGATGGGGGAGTAAAAGGGTACCTGAGAGCTCGGGATGGAGGGGGTAAATGATCGTTCAGGGTGGGGGAGTAAAAGGGTGCAGTTCAGGGATGGAGGGGGTAAAGGCGCAGTTCAGGGGTGGAGGAGTAAAGTGATACTGGCAGTTGGGATGGGGGAGTAAATGTTCCCGATGCTTTAGGGATGGGGAGTAAAATGAGGTTCAGGGATGGGGAAATAAAGTATGGGCCCCTTCAGGGATGGGGGTAAGTGTCAGTTTGGGATGGGGGTAAAGTGATGCAGTTCAGGGTGGAGGAGTAAAGTGATGCAGTTCAGGGGTGGGGGGGGTAAAAATGATGCTGTTCAGGGATGGAGGGGTAAAGTATGTGTTCGGGGTGGAGGGGTAAGTGATGCAGTTAGGGAGGGGAAAAGTAAATGATGCGTCCCGGGATGGAGGAGTTTAAAATGTACCCGATGCAGTTGAGGGGGAGGGAGTAAAGGATCCTGATGCGTTGAGGGGGTGGAGTAAAAGTGATACCAGATGCAGTTCAGGGAGGAGGGGTAAAAGGGTGCAGTTAGGGATGGAGGGGGAAAGTGATACTGATGCGTTCGGGATGGGGAGTAAAGTGATGCGTTAGGGATGGAGGGGGAAAGGATGCAGTTCAGGATGGGGAGTAAAGTGATACAGTTCAGGGATGGAAGAGTAAAGTGTGAAGTTCAGGGATGGGGAGTAAAGGATGCAGTTAGGGATGGAGGAGTAAAATGATACCTGATGTAGTTAGGGAGGAGGGTAAAGTGTACAGTTCGGGATGGAGGGTAAAATGATACCCGATGCGTTAGGGATGGATGGTTAAGTGAACCTGTGCAGTTCAGGGAGGAGGAGTAAAATGATACCTGATGCATTTCAGGGGTGGAGGAGTAAAGTGATGCGTTAGGGGGGGGAGTAAAGTGATACGTTAGGGAGGGGGGTAAGGATGAGTCAGGGATGGAGGGATAATTTTTTCGTTCGGGATGGGGGTAAAGGGATACCCCGATGCAGTTTGGGGATGGAGGATACGTGATATTTTGCGTTCGGGATGGGAAAGGGGTAAATGATGCAGTTCGGGTGGAGAGTAAGTGTACCTGTTTTCAGTTCGGGGTGGAGGGGTAAAGGGATGCGTTTGGGAAGGAGGAGTAAAGTGTATCTGATGCAGTTTAGGGTAGGAGTAAAGTGATACAGTTAGGGATGGAGGAGTAAAGTGATATCTGAGCAGTTCGGGATGGAGGGGTCGTGTACTGTGCCGGTTTTAGGGATAAAGGGTAAAATGGGTGCAGTTTGGGTGGGGAGTAAAAATGTACCCGATGCTGTTCCGGGGTGGAGGGTAAGTGATACCTGATGCGTTCAGGGTGGAGGAGTTAAGTGATGGTTTAGGGGTGGAGGGGTAAAGTGAACTGATGCAGTTCGGGATGGAGGAGTAAAAGTCGTTCGGGTGGGGGTAAGTGATGCAGTTCAGGGGTGGAGGAGTAAAATGATACGTTCAGGGTGGAAGAGTAAAATGATGAAGTTTGGGATGGAGGGGTAAAATGATGCAGTTAGGGATGGGGGTAAAGGATACCCGTGTAGTTCAGGGATGGAGGATAAAGTGATCGTTCAGGGATGGAGGGGTAAGTGTACCTGATGCGTTCAGGGAAGGATGAGTAAAAGTGATCTGATGCAGTTCAGGGAGGGGGAGTAAAAAGATACCTGAAAGGGTTAGGGTGGAGGAGTAAAATGTGCAGTTCGGGTGGAGGGTAAAATGTACGTTAGGGATGGAGGAGTAAAGTGATGGTTCGGGATGGAGGGGTAAAATGATGCAGTTCGGGTGGAGGAG
>CM031605.1:73031650-73071650 GCA_018398815.1 Conus ventricosus | reverse complement strand
GTGGATGCCTTTTATTAAACACACCTTTGAACACTGGAGACTCAGTTTGAAAACTGATGAGAAATGGAAATAGGGCAGAGCGAGATGGTTTCTTCCAAGCTGTTGAGTGTTTAGGCAAGTAGAATTAAAGTGACACAAATTATCTGCACTGAATTTTTTCATACAGTTTGCAATGAAGGTCGGCAAACGGTTTGCCATAAAGGGATATTTAATTCAAGACCAGACTATTACAGCTCAAAAGACATAAAGGTCACCTGTGGTCACAAGCGTTAAAATCTCTATGATTTAGTTTTAGTAACCTACAAAGACCATGTCACCAATAGAGAAGCGTATCAAAGAACCGAGGTAGCCATCAGCCTTTTTCCCGACAAACCAAGAAACAAAACTGGTTAAAGGTGCGGTCACATCTCTTGATCATCAGGTCTGGCAAAAACCCCATCTTGCAGGATGCTGTGCCGGGGAACGGAAGGGGCAGTCAAACAAGAGGCTGAAGGACAACATCGAGAAAAAACAAACAAAAACAAAACGAAACAATCAAACAAACAAAAACAGGACCGACTTTTGATGATTCCCAGAGAACAGCAGAGGACAGTTGAGGATTTACCAGAATAATCAGTTCAAATGGTGCCCCAAAGTCCCTAGGGCTAATGGAATGATGATGATGATAATGATGATGATGATGATGATGATGATGATGATGATGATGATGATGATGATGATGATGATGATGAACTCCAGTTGATAATAAGAATGTCCGGGTAATGAAAAGACAATGAATCCTGGCACTCTTGACAAAACGAATCCTTCAGTCTGTATGTTGAAGATGATACAGTCTATATCTATTTCATGTTTTACGCAAATATGGGAAGACAGCTGCGAAGAAAATACACGTACAAATAAAAACTGAATCCGAACATGCTCATGGTACCATTCGGTATCTGTGGTGGTGAAAGCATTGTCATTTGCTGGCACGCCAGTGTTGAAAAAAAAGCTTTAAAAGAATTGGAGCCACATCTGCGGTATTGCTGAATTTAAACCTGAATTTGCACTCAGTGCGTGACTTTATCTTTTATCAAATTGCCTTTAAATCTGAGGTATCACAAGCTTCATCCATCGTCTTCAATACGCATGTGTTGTGCTGACTGTTTTTTGCTTCAAACAGATCTGATTCTATTTCAAAGCACGTGCTCACATCTGCGTCAGAAATCCCCTTTCTGTCATTCGCTCTGAACATTTGTTTTCTTTTGACAACTCGCACCTTTCATATATCCTTGATCCGTGATAGACTAAACATAAAGCTGATGCTGTACATTAGAAGAGAGCCAAAACAGAACACAAAGGTGACCCTTTGGACAGACGACATCCGGGACAAAGCAAACACAAAGATGATGCTTTAGAAAAATGGTTACAGGACTCAGAATCAAAACTTACTTGCAGAAACCTACATTCTTATTTAAAGATGATTCTGTATGTCAAGGAAGAGCAGTACAAATGAACATAAATCCAACACTTTTTTTCGGGAGAGAACTGTGGCAAAATGAACACAAAGGTGACGTCATGTTTCAGGAGACAGCCGTGACAAAGTGAACAAAAAGGTGACGTCATGTTTCAGGAGAGAGCCATGACAAAGTGAACACAAAGCTGACGCCATATTTCAGGAGAGAGCCATGACAAAGTGAACACAAAGCTGACGCCATATTTCAGGAGAGAGCCATGACAAAGTGAACACAAAGATGACGTCATGTTTCAGGAGAGAGCCAGGCTGAAGAACCGAGTCTACCACAACGGGGTGTCCTGTCTCTCCACCCTCCTCCGCCCCCTCAGTGTGGGCACTGTGAGACTGCAGTCCTCCCGACCCAGGACCCCCCCTTGATTGAGCCCCAGTACCTGACCAGAGAGGAGGATTTGGTGCCCATGTTGTACGGTAAATGACCTGCAGTGGACCTCTTCAGTTTAACATGCATATGCCAGTGCTGCTCTAATTTCGTTCACATACACCACTAGGTCACCCAGGCATCAGTCCAGAAAGTAATGGTATGATATAGATTTGGCTGAGAATATGCTATCAACATTAAGCACAAAAAGTGACCATTCTTTTTTGGTTGCGAAGCGCTATAGAAAATGATATGACGAATGTACTGTTGACAGTGTGTTTACAGATTTCTTGTGAAGGAGTTGTTGAATGCAATAGTATGCCACGTTAAGGTTTGGTTAATGGGGAAAAGGGATTTACTTGCTCATGACAAATCTAGAGAAAAAATTCTGTTATCACAAGAACTCTGTTTTTTTTTTTAATGCTGATGATGAGAATGAGGAAGATGAAGATGATGCTACGGATTTCCAGTCCGGTCTGAGACTGCACGACAGGGCTTTAGTCTGCGCTTACTTTCATATTCCGGCGTGAACCAGGCCCGAGAGATACAGACACCTGCATTATTGGTCAGGAAATTTGAGCAACACTCTCAGAGAAGCATCCATGAGCAGATGAAACTCGACTGTGTGGTCCCAGTCTTCCCAATTGAGCCCGTAGCAAACTAACTTTGGGTAGGAGCCGGTCGGGGCAGAAAATCCCACATGACTCAGATGGGAATCGAACCGACGACGCCCAGCCGGGAGTCGGTGACGCTAACCACTTCACCACAGCAGATGGTAAGAACGATTTTCTAATGTATGAAGGAATTATACGGGCCTTAAACTATATCAAGTCAAATAAGATAGCAGATTTACTGCACATGGAAACGCTTGGGACAGTGGTGTGTGGCACTGCATCCAAAAATGGAATCAAGCAGTGACAAGAGTGCTTGCAGGGAAGCTGGCCACACCAATGGCAGCTACGACATGGCATCCCAGTTTGATGGGATAGACTGAAAGGGTAGTTCTTCAAAGTGTCTAAAGTCCTCAACTGATGTTCAGCTGTGGTGGTTTCAAAAATGATTACAACATATAACTCTCCCGACTGGAAAGTATTTGTCAATGTGCAGCATAACTGATAGGCCATGGGCCCCCACGTTGTCGATATCATCTGGGTGGGCAAAGGATGAGTGGTGGCAATTAATTGATCCCATCCCGGTAATGAAGAAAATAGGTGATAACCATTTCAGACGAGTAGCTTATTGTCTTTTTCTCAAGGTACCCTATTTTGGAACTTATCGTTACATTAAAAGTACTGGAACCGGTCATTATCGTACTATTTTGCCTTTTGTTTCTGAAAAAAATGTAACAAAATATATGACATACTAATTTTTTTAGTGCATTGAATCAGTAAATAAATTCTTAATTATCTATATCAATATCTGGTTATTTCTTTGGAAACAAAGAAAAGAAGCATTGATGCACCAGTGCCACTGTTGGCAACATACAATGCTGGGGAAAGAGTTGGGCCACCACAGAGCAAGACAGCAGAAGCTGAGACAGCAGAAGCAACCCAGTCAGTCAGGAAAAAGAACCTTGTGTGAATCATGGCACGTGCGTCAGGTCAAGAAGACCAATTTTTTGTGGCTGGACAGGCTTCAACATTCTGACCCGACTTTGCAGGACAGTCAGTCAAGACAACATTGGCTACCTGCCTACCATCAATGCTCCAGCAACTCAGTTGTCAATAGAACATGAAGTTCGCTGCCAGTCACTCTCCATCATGCAGTCCGTGGGTCTGTCAACGATTGTCTGCATATTTGACTAGGCTTTGTACGCAAAAGCTGTAGCGATTACCTGGAAAACACCCTGACAAATTTCAAGACACAATCATCCTGAGGCTTGGAGTGTTCCACACAATCTGCACACTGCTGTCCACCATTGGAAAACGCTTCCAAGATGTTGGATTGAGGGATCTTTGTGTTGAGTCTGGCCTGATAGCAAAAGCTTCTGTGGCTGGTGTGATGGATGGCAGAAGGTACAACCGCGCAGTACGCCTTCACAAGCTGGTGTACGAGGCTCTCCTCCGACTGGCATGGAAAGGCTTCCTCACCTGGATGGAAACCACACCCAAGTGACCTGGTACACCTGGATGAAACACTTCAGATCACAAATGATTTCTGCAAAGATGAGACTTCCCTGACCCAAGTGCTCAAGAACAAGGCTTGTGCTCGCATCATTTCCTTGTTTGACATCTACCTGCAGTTTCTCAGAAGTGGTAATAATGGTCTCTCAGCCTTCTGGATGTCCTATTTGGACATGGTGAACATTCTCCTGGGCCTGATCCGGGCATCACGTGAGGGGGACTGGTGCCTTCACCTGGCATCTGTTCGTGCAATGATACTTTGGTGCTTCGCGTATGACAGGCTGAATTATGCACGGTACCTGCCGTACAACTATGCACAGATGTCACAGCTCCCCATCCCACACATCCAGATGTGTACAGTGAATTCATGCATGGTGGGGTACTGTGTTCAGCTTGGCCCGACAAACCCCTTTGAAAGAATCCCAGTTGATCAAACCATTGAAGAAACTGGTAACAAAGACACACAGACACTTGGAGGGACAAAGGGATTCAGCTTGAAAGCAGGAGCCGTTGCCAAGTACTACCTCACCGTAGATTGTAGAACTGAGTATCTCAGAGCACTGAGAGCCATGACAGAGTCCGGGCTGTTCAAACTGCCCCACAGAGACACACACGTGCCTAGAATCAAGAAAGATGAGAGGGATGTTCAATCTTTTATGGACCTCCTTGAAAACAGCTGGGTCAACCCAATGTCTCCTGAGGAGCAGGACCTAATGGGCCTATCCACTGGCACCACTGCAACTCCTGATGTTACAAAAGATCTTGTGGAGGCACATCAGTCAGGGAAAGTCGGTACCAGAGTTTCAAGCAGACACGACTGGATGGAGGCCCACCAACAGTTAAATACATTGAAGAAGCTGAACCTGAAGACATTCTCAAGTGTTGGCAAAAAGAATGTTCATGGTAAGAAGGTGCAAAATGTCATGAAGGCAGACCGAAAACTGTCTGGGCAAATGATTTGGGTGGCTGGGAGAAGAAAGCTACATATGAGGGATGTTCTGAGTCACCCTTTGGGACCTCTTCCAATTCCATGATCCCTTGCCAACATCGACTGCTCCCTGCGCAAAACAAACAAATCTGCCCTTGCCGTTGAGTTGGAAAAAAGTCTCTCCTGTGCTGAGGACACCCCAAGACCGACAGCCTGCCTCATTGACGGCATGACCCTGGTGCATAGAATGAACGGGAACAACAAGACTTTTGCACAGCTGACCGAGTCTGCCCTCCACCAGGTTCTGAATGAAGGTGCCCACAGCCAACAGATTGATGTTGTGTTTGACGGCTATCGTAAGACATCAATCAAAGATGCAGAGAGATGCAAAAGGGGAGCTGCCACCAGCACAATACTGTACAATACTTTCAGGAGACCACAACATCCAGCAGTAGAGAAAATTCTTATGTAGTCCAGGAAACAAAAGCAGCTTTATCAAATTCTTGGTGGAGCAATGGAAACAGCCAGATCACGGACAGAAACTGAATGGAAAGATAATGTACATCACATGCGAGGAAGCCTGCTTCCGATTGACAGACGATGCCCTTGTGGAGGTCCCAGAGCTGTTATCAATTCAAGAAGAAGCCGATACGCGCTTGCTGCTCCATGCCTTGCATGCTGCAAGGTCGGGCTCAAAAGCTGTAGCCATCACAGCTGAGGATACTGATGTCATGGTTCTCAGATCTCTGCTTAGGCCTCCAAAAGGACATTCCCTGCCACATTTATCAGAAGCGTGGTACACAGAACCGCACACGATTCGTGGACATCACCAAGCTAGGGAGGGCACTAGGAGACAGCATCTGCAACAGCTTGATAGGGCTGCATGCCTTTACAGGCTGTGACAGTGTCAGTGCCTTTGCTGGTCGTGGGAAGCTAGGCGCCCTGAAGCTGCTGAAGAAGGACACCTCCTTCCAGGACACTTTCTGTCAGCTAGGCCAGTCATGGGATGTTTCCCAGGGACTGTTTGAGAGGGTCCAGCAGTTCACCTGTCACATGTATACAGCAGGTAGCAACACAACAGAAGTGAATGAACTGTGCTACCAGTTATTCTGTGCCAAATGTCCAGTCAAGTCCAGTCAACTTCCTCCATGCAGAGAATGCCTGTAATCATGCACGTCCTTTGAGCTAACTACCAGGCTGCAATTGGGAGGTGCTCCCTGCAGAGTCAGCCTGTGGTACGAGATCCCACAGAGAGTGGATGGATCTATGACGGAGGTGGCCAGCTAGCCTCACACTGGATGCACACATATCCTGCACCAGAGGTGGTCTTGGAGCTTCTTGCCTGCAAGTGTACGCGCTCTTGTGTGTTGCCGAACTGCTCCTGCTTTGCCAGTGGGCTACACTGCACAGATCTCTGCAAACTTCAAACCTGCAGCAACCAGAAGCAAGATGATGACCCTCAGTTTCGACTTGCAGACTCAGACAGTGACAGTGATAAGATGTCTGACGATGAACTGTGAAAGTTGTTACTTGGCTCTGTCTGCTGATTGCGCTGTAGCAAGCATGCGGAACTCTTTGATGAACTGAAATGTGTGAATTACACCAGCATTATTTTTAGACAACGTTTTAATGAATCCCTTTTATCACCAAAATTAAAACATTGGATGCAACAAAGAGATATCTGTAAGAATATGTTTAAGATGGTCGCTAAAATGATTGAACCTTTTAAATCTGGCAAGAATTGCCTTACGCAATGGTTTTTGTTCTATTGTATGGACAAATGACAGTGTTGTTACAGCATTAATGTTCCTGGAACATGTTCTGATTGTTATTTGCTTCTTATTCATCACTAGGAAACAACATCACCCTGTAATGTTACATATGTCATAACTCGTAACTGTGTTCGGTAAGTAAGGGGTAGGGTCATTCAGGGGGTGATAACCACTACTAAGCTACCATTCTGCGGTGGTTATCACATCAAAACATAAACTACAAACATATAGCTAATAGAAAATAGCAACCAGAACTTGCCCACCCAGATGATACCGATATGTGAAATTTAGGGTCTGGGCCCATGGCCTATGATTCTCCTTACGTACATTCTGTACCTGGGAAGAAGAGACGACTTCCCTCCTTGTTCTGGTACTATCGTGCTTTCCAACATTTTGAGTAATCTTTTGAGAGTGTTGCAAATAGAAGTGGCAAATCTTGCCTCTGGAAAAAAAATTGCAACAACTCAAAATGTCACAACTGATAAAGCAATTGATTAATCTTGTCTTCAGCCAAGCTTTCATTTAAAGCGATGGATTACAGAATGCAGTACCTCTGATCCAACTCAAAATGTCACAACTGATAAAGCAATTGATTAATCTTGTCTTCAGCCAAGCTTTCATTTAAAGCGATGGATTACAGAATGCAGTACCTCTGATCCAACTCAAAATGTCACAACGGATAAACCAGTTGATTAATCTTGCCTTCAGCCAAGCTTTCATTTAAAGCGATGGATTACAGAATGCAGTACCTCTGATCCAACTCAAAATGTCACAACGGATAAACCAGTTGATTAATCTTGCCTTCAGTCAAGCTTTCATTTAAAGCAGTGAATTTCAGAATGCTGTACCTTCGACCCAGCATCCCAACGTCAGCTGAAATATAGACATGGAACAGTATTATCAGTTTCTGTTAAATGAAGAAAACAGGAATTTGAAAAATAATGGCTACCACATAGATTTCTTTATAAGTGAAAATAAAAAAAATATGCATTCTTCGCAAATAGCGCATTAGTTTAAAATCTCTGTCTGTCTGTCTGTCTGTCTGTCTGTCTGTCTGTCTGTCTGTCTGTCTGCCTGTCTGTCTGTCTCTCTCTCTCTCTCTCTGTCTCTCTCTCTCTCTCTCTCTCTCTCTCTCTCTCTCTCTCTCTCTCTCTCTCTCTCTCTCTCTCTCTCTCTTTCTGCTATATTGACTGGCATATTTTCCATGTTCTTTCTACGTTTCCCCCTTTTCCTCAGGGCTTGGTGGGAAAAAAGCATGAATAATTTGCTCATTTGCAAAAAAGTAAAATGTCGTTCTTTCGCCGTTCTCTTTTTCGTTAAAGTAGCACTGTTTAAATGTAAATATCTGATGCAATGAAACTATAATGTACAATGTAGAATCGACGTATACATTAACATATGTTTGTTCGTATACACGTATGTATGTATGCATGTGCGTCTATGTGTCTGTCTGTCAGTCTGCCTGTATATATTTATGTATTACGTAAATTTGCTTGAATGTTAGTAGCGACATCTTTGTCTCTTCTTTGTCTCTGTTGTTTTGTCGCTATTTGCTGCTGTTGTATTTTTCAAATCATGCATTTTTGTGTAGTAATCTATTAACCGCGATGTAGTTACCCGTTTTTGTAATCTTTTATACTTTCCAATGTAGAAGAAAGAACCTATCTTGCAAGGTTGAAAAAAGTTATATGTCCATGTCGCTCTAACAGCTGATGGATATATGTCCATGTCGCTCTAACAGCTAATGGATATATGTGTATGTCGCTCTAACAGCTGATGGATATATGTCCATGTCGCTCTAACAGCTAATGGATATATGTCCATGTCGCTCTAACAGCTAATGGATATATGTGTATGTCGCTCTAACAGCTTATGGATATATGTCCATGTCGCTCTAACAGCTAATGGATATATGTCCATGTCGCTCTAACAGCTAATGGATATATGTGTATGTCGCTCTAACAGCTGATGGATATATGTCCATGTCGCTCTAACAGCTAATGGATATATGTGTATGTCGCTCTAACAGCTGATGGATATATGTCCATGTCGCTCTAACAGCTAATGGATATATGTGTATGTCGCTCTAACAGCTGATGGATATATGTGTATGTCGCTCTAACAGCTAATGGATATATGTGTATGTCGCTCTAACAGCTAATGGATATATGTGTATGTCGCTCTAACAGCTAATGGATATATGTGTATGTCGCTCTAACAGCTAATGGATATATGTGTATGTCGCTCTAACAGCTGATGGATATATGTGTATGTCGCTCTAACAGCTGATGGATATATGTGTATGTCGCTCTAACAGCTGATGGATATATGTGTATGTCGCTCTAACAGCTAATGGATATATGTCCATGTCGCTCTAACAGCTGATGGATGATGGATATATGTGTATGTCGCTCTAACAGCTGATGGATATATGTGTATGTCGCTCTAACAGCTGATGGATAGATGTGTATGTCGCTCTAACAGCTAATGGATATGTGTGTATGTCACTCTAACAGCTGATGGATATATGTGTATGTCGCTCTAACAGCCGATGGATAGATGTGTATGTCGCTCTAACAGCTGATAGATAGATGTGTATGTCGCTTTAACAGCTGATGGATAGATGTGTATGTCGTTCTAACAGCTGATGGATAGATGTGTATGTCACTTTAACAGCTGATGGATAGATCTGTATGTCGCTCTAACAGCTGATGGATGGATGTGTATACCGCTCTAAAACTAATGGTAGCATTCAGGTTGCACTGACAGCAAAAAGGTGTAAATTCATATTGCTTGAACAACTAAAGGCTACATTCCAATGCTGTTGCAACATGTTGGGTACATGGCCATGTTACATTGACGACTAATGCATAAATGTCAGTGACGCCCTAACAGCAATTGAAATACAATATCCAACTGCCCCAGGCCTACGTCAATGCCAACGCCTGATGACCACGCCCACAATGCGCGCACTGGACGCTCAGTACAATGATGAAGCCGTGAAGGCGTGCAGCGAGCAGCACGTGTTTGACAGTGACGACTACTGGCGATGTCACATCCGCCACACTGCTATCACCGTCTATCACCCCACTGGCACGTGCAGGATGGGGGATCCCAAGGATCCCTCCACTGTGGTGGATCCCCAACTCAGGTGAGTGTATGAAAAATGCACAAATTGTGTGTAAGCCCTCCTGCACAATTGCCTGATAAATTCTCATGAATACTTTTTGTGTCTGAAAAGTTGATGACATTTTTTTTTTCATATTCATTTTCTTTTATCTAGACAGTGGTTTTGCACCTGTGTAAGTTCCAGCTGGATTAGTAATACACGAATTAATTCAAGGACACACTACTAAAAGAAGATCAAATATGGATTCCATTTTGTATGGTTTACGGATATTCCGGAAGATATGAGAGCCGTGCATGAGTAAGACCAGTCTGTCAGTCAGTCATTCTCCAGACCGCTGGGGTCGTTAGGGGGACGTGATGAGGCAGCCGCCGTTTCTGTCCAGGCTCTTCTGTTGGTAGCTGTCGTGAGGAGAACTGGCATGGTCATTTTGGTCCTGTCCTTTGTATTTTCGGACCAACTCTTTCTCTGCCGTCCTCATCTGCGCCCTCCTTCAACGGTACCTTGAAGGATGGTTTTGGAGAGGGTGTTGTGACGAATGACGTGGCCAAACCATGTCATCTTCCGTCGTTAGACTGTTGCCAGAAGTGGTTCGTGGGGCCCAGCTAGGTTGGTGACCAGGTTCCGCACATAATCATTGGTCTTGTGTTCTTTGTAGGAGATGCGGTGTAGTTTCCTCAGGCACCTGGTCTCAAACGTCTGGATTCTTCTTTCTGTTTCGGCCATCAGTGCGTAAGACCGTCATATCGCAAATGCTTCCGGCCGCCATGTGAGGTTTTCTTTCTAAGGTCTGAGTGAGTGAAATAAAAAAAATCCTGCACCGTCAGACATTATCAGAAGGTCAAATAGGCTCTAATATAAATCGCTTTGCAGTGTATGGTTGTAATTTGAAAAAGCATATTGTCAATCGTTAAGATAAAATTGAATAAAAAAAAGGGGCACAGTAAATTGACCACGTGGTTTCGCTCGATATGGCGAGATCGCCTTCGTCGTCGGAAGTTTTTCATGACGAAGAAGAGCTCCTAATGGAAGGGGGTGGAAAAATAGAATCGGTTGCCATTCCTAAGGCTGAAAGGGATGAAATGCGGGCAACACAACGGCAATTGCTGGAATTCATTGGAAACTGGAGAAAGGTAAAAGGCTTGAAACGGACTCGCACCGATTCAGAAGGCATCGATACAGCAGACGAAATAGATGAAGACATCCAGGACCAGGATCATGCCGGTGGGTCTAAGATGGGGGATCGGTTCTTTGAGGTCGCACCCAAGAAGAAAAAAAGAAGGCTGATGAGGATTTTTGACAGCGAAATCCAGAATACTATAAAAGATTCAGAAAAATCACAAAATGGCAGTGATGACTCATCTGATGCGCTCAGTCTGAAAGAGATAGAGCAGGAGTACAGAAATCAGGAACAAGTGGGACCACCACTGCAACACGAGGCCTTGACAAGCACTCTGAATAAAATGGCTAGGGGAAAGTTAGAGGAAGATAAACTGAAAGAAAATATGGAAAAACACATCAGGGTTGACAATTTCAACCTGTCAGTTCCCAAAGTGAACCAGGAAATTTGGAAAAGCCTGGAATTCAGCAGTAGAGTAAGTGATCTGAGAGTACAGAAACAACAGAAGATGAGTGCCAGAGCAGCAGGCATATTGGCCAAAATATGTTACAGAGTGATTGGGGTGGACAATGAAATGCTGAAGGATACAGCGATGCCATGGCATTGATTCTGCAAGCCTCACACGAAATGTCGTTGGACAGACGAGCTAAGATTTTGAGTGGACCGAACATCAATCAGAAGTACAAAAAGCTTGGGTCAAATGAGGACCCAATCACGGATCAAGTATTTGGGGATGATCTGAATGCGTCCTTGCACACCATTGAGAGTACATCAAAACTTGGTAGGGACTTTACTCGGTCAAAAGTAGGGAGGAAGTTTTTTTCCAACTCAACCTTAAAAAAACTTCATGTGGACCGAGAGAGGCCGATGAAGACACCAGAACTGGGGCCGAGGCAGGGCAGCATTCATGCGAAGCAGATGTCAGTTCAGACCTCGTGGCAGGGGGATGCCACCAAAGTTCCCTCCACATGTCTAAACAGTGCAGAGAGCCGTCTGAAGGAGGTGAATTCTGAAGGACATGAGTCTTTTCAGGCAGGCAGGTGAAAAGAATATTTACCCCCAGCCGCCGTGGCGAAGTGGTTAACGTCGCGGACTCCCGGCTGGGAGGTCGTGGGTTCGAATCCCATCAGAGTCATGTGGGTTTTTCTGCCCCGACCGGCTCCTACCCAGAGTTGAGTTGCTGCGGACTCAGTTGGGAAGACTGGGACCACACAGTCGAGTTTCATCCACTTAATGGATGCGTTTCTGAGAGTGTTGCTCAAATTTCCTGACCAACACTGCAGGTGTCTGTATCTCTCGGGTCTGGTTGACGCCGGGATATATTATGAAAGGAAGCGTAGAGTACAGCCCTGTCATGTCGTCTCAGACCGAAATGGAAATCCGTACCATCATCTTAATCATCCTCATTCTCATCGATCAGCATTAAAAAAAAAAGTCTCAAATTCTGTGGCCCTTCATGCCCTGCTCTCATGGTGACCTCAGTTTCGATGTCCTCTCCACGTCTGTGGCCTTGGTTTGGTTCCGTCGGGGTCACCGGTATCGGCGAGTCCATGGGGGCTGTCGTTGGACGGGCGTGGTGGCGCCCTCCGGAGGGAGAGCTCACTCACGCCGGCTCCGCGACAAAGCAATTATTGTCGTCAGTAGGGGGCTTAGTAGGTGGTGTCCTGCGTATGTTAGATCAGAACAGGCGCCACTGAACACCACCGAAGTGACTCGGCAGCAGTGCAGTGTCTTCTCCGGTGGGATGCCTCTTGACGACTCGACATTGACTGCTCCTTGTGGATTGCCGGTGCCTGGGCTGCGGCGGGGCCGACCGGGCTGTGGCTGTGGATGGGGTGTCAGAATGAGCGGCGTGGATGCACTGCCTCTGAGGTGATGCAGAAGTTGGGACAGCAAAAGAAAAAGAAAAAAAAAAGAAGAAAAAAAGAATATTTACCTGAATTGGAGAAACTGCCATCTGATCCTTTCATTCTTGAAATGGTTGTAGGTACAAAGATTCCGCTCACTGTTTTGCCACAGAGTCAAAATTTAGCGAAACATCAAATTCAAGGAAATGTAATTGAAGAAACAGACAGAGAAATTGAGAAATTGTTGAATATGAAAGTGATTGAACATTCCAAGAATGAAGAAGGACAAGTTATATCACCTATTTTTGTAGCACCAAAGTCAGATGGTACATATAGGTTGATATTAAGTTTGAATGATTTCAATCAGAATGTGGAGTATCAACATTTCAAAATGGAAAATTTACAATCAGCAACTGGGTTGATGAAGAAAGATTGTTACATGGCTTATGTGGATTTAAGGCATGCATATTATTCAGTCCAGTTGATCTTCAATTTAGAAAATTTCTGAAATTTTGAATGGAGAGCTCAGTTATTTGTATACCTGCTTGCCAAAATGGATTGTCCTGTTCAAGGTATTTCACAAAACTCCTTTAAGCCAGTCTATGCAGCTTTTAAGAGCCCAAGTCACTTTGTCTGCAGCTTTCATTGATGATAGATATCTACAAGGTGACAGTCCAGGGGAATGTCAAAAGAAGATTGATGAAACTGTTGCATTGTTCAAAACACTTGGTTTTGTGGTTCATAGAGAAAGTCTGTGTTAAAACCTTAAGAAAAAAACATACAATATTTAGAATTTGTATTAAATTCAGAAAATTGACTGTCACTCTTCCAACAGGTAGACAGGAAAACCCATTCTGGCCGCCTGCATTGACGTGGAAAGCCAGAAGCACTGTCACAATCAGGGGATTTTAGCTCAGGTTCATAGGCCAGCTAGTTACAGCTTTTCCTGCAGTACGGGGGAAACCACTGTACTACAGGTCACTGGGAAAAGACAAATGCATTGCTCTTAAAAGCATAAAGGCAATTTGAAGCAGTCATGGAGCTGTCACTTTGAAGGACATTAGAACTCCAAGGGGTGGATTGAGAACATTCAATATGGTTTTTTTCATTTGGGTAGGGAAGACCCTGTTGCAGAAAATGGCACAGATGCTTCAACCTCTGGTGGTTGGGGGAGCAGTGGTTGGATCAAGCAGACAGCGGCAGATGGGCAGAAAATGAACAGAATCTAAAAAAAATCACTGTGCTTGAACTGCTTGCCATTGAATATGCTCGGAAAAGTTCCAGAAATAAGTGACAGGCAGACATGTGAAAATATTTACAGGCAACACATGTGATGTTGCATAGGGTGAAAACATGGGTGGATCCCTTTCTGAAGAAACGTAACTTTGTTGCAAGAAAGATTTGGTTCTGTGCAAAGAAAACAATATTGGTTAACAGAAAGCACATATCCCAGCAATTCTGAATAAAGATTGCAGACATGAAGTCAAGAAAATTTAGTAATGATACAGAATGGAAATCAAACCTAACTTTTTTTCAAAGGGTGTCGGTACTCTAGGAAGCTTGACATTTACATGTTTTCATCTCGCTTGAATTATCAGCTCAAGCCTTCTGTTTCCCGGCATCCAGATCCAGAAGCTTTTGCAGAGATGCGTTCACTGTCAAATGGACCCAGATCTCATTTATCTGTTTCACCTTTCAGCCAGATCCAGGTGTTGAAAACGCAGGAGAAGGACGAGGCGAAGGATTATTAAACCCCACCACTCTGGCCAAAATCCTACCACTTTGGCCAACAGCCTGCTGGTTTCCTCAGATGCTATGGATGTTGATTCAACAGCTGTCTTTTTACCAAAGGACAATCTGTGCTTTCAGTTACCTCATTCAAGTCAGCCACACCCCCTTCACAGAAAATTGCAGTTAATGACACCAGACTCTCAGGGAATCCATCGAATCACAGGGAAACATGGAGAGACTTCAAAATCATGTGAGCTTCATGGGGATAATCAACACAGAAACAGTATGCAACATACTTTGGAAAGTGGAAAGGTTTTGTCTTGCGAGGAAAATTGGGTCCTTTTAGACCTCTGTAGTAGTAGTTTAGAATTTGTAACTCAGTTATACACAGACGCTTTGGGCATAGTGCTATAAACACAGCCCCTAGTGCAGTATCAGTTATACACAGATGCTTTGGGCTATAGTGCTATAAACACAGCCCATGTGCAGTTTCAGCAGTTGTGAAAACAGAAGGCGGGTCAGTAGGTTCACATCCCTCTGTAATTAGATTTATGAAGGTGTCTTTGAATTGACAACGCTAGTACCAAAGTATGCTGAAACATGGGATGTAACATTTTTTTTAGATTATTTCAAGCGAAGAAAGCCAGTTCAGAAACAACTTACTCTTAAGGCATTGACATTGAAAACTGTGTGCATTTTGTTGTTGACAACAGCACAGAGAATTCAAACAATGCACTTGATAAAAACAGCAGTGGTTGACGTTCAGTGATCAGGGATGTGTTATTTTGGTACTGAAACTTTCTAGGGGAAAAGGCATCACCAGAATGCATCAGAACTCCCAAACATTTGAAGACAAAACCTGTGTGTTGCGCAGGGAATGAAAATTATATAGCAAAAACTTAACAGATCATGAGAGATAAAGAACACTATTATTATCATTTGTCAAACCTTTATAACCCAGTTTTTCATGACACAGTGAGTAGGTGAATGAAGAGTGTACTTAGGGATGCTGGAATTCAACATTTTGCTCCACACAGCTTCCCGAGCTGCTGCTGCTTCAGCCATGGCAAAAGCTGGTGTGTCATTGGGGTGACATTTTGAAGAAAGCTGGATGGTCAAATGAGTTACCTGTAGAAAGTTTTATTTTCCCTCCTGTCCAAGGTGAAACAAAAAGGGTGGACTCTGTTGCCATAAACAAAATTGAAAGATACTTCTATAAGAAGGAATGAAGTGAAAACAGACTTTCATGCTATGTGCAATAGACTGAGGATGAAAGATGGTGCTTTACCATGCTGTGTTATGAAGTAATATCATAATGTAAAGACCAGACATTTATTGAAGATTTTCATTTTTTAGAAGGTCTAGTAAAATGTCTTTTCTGTCTATGAAAAAGAATTTTTGGTGATTTTGGGTTTATTTTATATCCTTATTAAATTACCATATGATTTACTGAATCTAAGATCATACAGCAAGTTAATATTTCATAAGTAAATGATAAAGTTATATCGCAAAGTCATTATATTCATGGTATCTGAATATTCAAGCAGATGAAAGTGCATCATGAGTTTCGATATCGAATCAAAATGGATAGAGAAGCATACTGGAGTATAAGGTCATTGGATTCTAGGTGGGTTTGATGTGGGTATGCCCGCCTCATCATTAGAGGTTTAGTTTTTAAAAGATTATTTTTTTTGTGATATAAAATCATTGAGTACAACTTATCATGATATCACTGCGTAATAAGATGCATTCAGATTGTCAAGATATTATATAATATATCATCAAAGTTTTAGATCATTTTATCAGTTATTCCACTCTATTGCGGTTAAGATGCAGTCTTCATAAATTCATACAAACATTTATGAATTAGAGTATTCATGCATCATAAGTCTGATTTATTATTTAACTTAATCTCATATCATCATAGACAATCTGGAAAAATTTAGACTGATATGTTGTTCAAAAGTATTGTTGATTGTAATGCCTCAGGGAAGCTTTAACAGGATGCGTATTTGACTTGGGGTTATAGGGCAAATTACATGGCATGCCCCAAAATGTATACGTACAACAAAGGAATACTTTGATAAGTGATGTTCGAATACACATAATCATCCATTTAAACACGAATACACATGAAAATACTATTTTGAATATCTCAAGGGGGAAGTAAGGGAAAAAAAAATTTAATTTCAAAAAATATTTCATTTCAAAAAACCCAAACCATTTTGGTTAATTAAAATTTAACATCAAAGATAAATTTTAGAGTTTTTTAAAAAGGGTCCTTTTTTTAGATTTTAAAGGGGGAAAAAAACCCCGTCTTTTTTTAATTGGATTTTTAAAGGTTTTTCTTGTATATAAACAAATGGTTGAAGTTTAAACATTAATTTAAATTGAAATAAGTCCCTTTAATTGAGCAACTGTATAAATTATCACAAAATTTATCCTTTTTCCAGATTGATTCACCATTTTTCGGCTACGTTTCACGCCTCAAATACCTCATTCATAAACCATCCTTATGGAATCCAAGGCTTAAAAGGGAATCCGATTTATTTAAAATGTTAACGCTTTATGAGTACTCCTGCACAAATGGAAGAAAAACAAATCAATACATCAACTTGGGAGTTTTCCCAAATGGTTCTGGTAAAAATCTCAACAATCTAGCCCAGAGTCAGGGTTTGGGGGGGGGGGCAAATTGAATAAAGGTTAAAAACAAAGGGGAAAGGTTGGGAAAGCCGGATTCGATCTAATTAATCCAGCCACTTTCCTAACTGGACGTTTTTTTTAAAAATTCCCGAAAGTCTGTGATTTAGGGGTTTTTCCAAATTAAAGGCTTGACCTATAGGTTTTTTTAACCTTGGGGTTTTTTTGTGCTGAATAATTTATACCCTTTTTCCCCCCCATAATGGAAATTTTTCCATGTTTTCAAAAGTTTTTGACCAAATTAAAGGTTTTAATTCATGGGTTTATGTACGTTTTTTCTCCACATAGTAAGGGTCTTGTCCTTATTCACATTCTATGTTTCCTTCACCACATTAGTAAAGGTTTTTGATTCCTTGTTCAATTAATATGTTTTCTTCACCACATGTAAAGGTCTTTAAGCCATTGATCATTCACAATGTTTCCTTCACCAACATAGTAAGGTTTTGATCCTGTTAACATACTGTTTTCTTCACCGCTAGTAAGTCTTGATCCTTGTTTCGCATTACTATGTTTTCTTCACCAATAGTAACGGTCTTGATCCTGTTCATAATACTATGTTTTCGTCACCACACGTAAAGGTTTCCTAATCTCTGGTCATTCACCATGTTTTCTGCCATACACTGGAGAGGTATTGATCTGTGCACATACTATGTTTTCTGCCAACCTCATAGTAAAGGTCTTAAACCCATGGTCATGCCAATGTTTTCTGCACCACATTAGTAAAGGTCTTAACCATGGTCATGCTCAATGTTTTCTGCACCACATACTAAAGGTCTTAAACCCTGGTCATGACATGTTTTCTGCTCCTCGTAGTAAATGTCTTAATCACGATTCGTATACAATGGGTTTTTTCACCACATAGTAAAGGTTCTTGATCCATGGTCATATGGGATGTTTTCAGCACCACATGTTAACGGCTTTGATCCTGTTCATAACCGGTGTTTTCTTCCACACGCTATGGTCTTGATCCTTGCTGATACCATTGTTAGCCACATTGCATAGTGAAGGTTTGTACGCCATGTTTTCTGTGTCACATAGTATGATCTTGATCTCCAGTTCAATACGAGGTTTCCTGAACCACATAGGTAACGGTCATGCTTCATGTTAATATTCTAGATGTCTTTGTGCAGGGTGAAGGGGGTCCAGGGTCGCTGAGGGGTGATGCTTCCTCATGCCCACCATCGTGTCAGGCAACACCAACCCCCCCCTCATTTTGCCGAAAAAGCCGCCGACCAAAAACCGGGGTCTTGACGTCATTACCCCTCCAAAGGACGCAGATTATCACACCGGATGCCAGCAAATCTCAAAGTCATCTTGCCTCATAAAATCTCACTGCCATTTAGGCATCATTGCCATAATAGAGTCATCACTCCCATCATAAGTCCACGCCATCAAAGTATCACTATCATCATAGGGGTCATCACAGCCATCACGAGTCATCCAGCCAATAAGTCTCATGCCGTCAAAAATATCACGCCATCAAGAGCACACTATCATCATAGATCATCACGCCACTTAATCTCACACAAAAGAGTCATCATGCCGTCTAGAGTCCTCACTATAATCATAGATCATCACTCCCATCAAGAGTCATCCTGCCATCATAGGTCACCACTTTATCATATCATCATATCTCAAAGGGTCATCACTGCCACCCATAGAGTCATCAGGCCACATATGCATCACTGATATCATAGAGTATCCCCAAAAATCAAAGTCTCCTGCCACATAATCATCACACACTAGAGTCTCACTGTTACATAGATCACATATCTCATGAGTCATCATTTCCATCATAGAGTCAACATGCCATCTAGAGTCATCACTATCGACATAGAGTCATCATTCATCATAGTCACACGCCATATAGTCTCACTGCAATTATAGATTCATCACATCTCATAGAGTCTCAGTCCATCATAAGCCCTTACTATCTCAAGAGTCATCACTATCATCATGAGTCACACTGTCACAAGAGTTTCATATCATCATAGGTCTCACTGCCAGCATAATCATCAATGCCATATAGAGTCACACATCATCATAAGTCATCCTTCACATAGAGTCATCACAACACAAGAGTTTCACTGCCATCATAAGTCATCACATCATAAAGGTCATCACATCATCAAGAGTTACACTGCCATCATTTTCATACGCCAGTAAGAATCATCAGTGCCATATAGATTTTATCTCCATCATAGAGTTATCACTATCACATAATCATCCTTACATAAGTCATCACTTTCATCAAGAGTTTCATGCCAGCAAAGAGTCATGGGTTTCCCATCATAGTCACACTCAATCATAATCATCAGGTCACAAAAGAGTTCAATGCCCCCATAGAGTTTATCCCCTATAGATCATCACTTCACATGGGGTCATCACTGCCAGCATAAGTCATCTTTGCCATCATAAGTCATCACTATCATCATAGAGTCATCATTCACATGGGATCACATTGCCATCATAGTCACACTGCCATCATAAGCCCCTCCTATCACATGGGTTATCATGCCATCATAGAGTTATCATCCCATCAAAGTCATCATGCACAAGAGTTTTCTCCCATCATAGAGCTCACCCATCTAGAGTCTCACTATAATCATAGAGTCACACTATCACATAGAGTCATCACTCCCGCTAGTCCACTGCCACATAGAGTCATCAGTGCCATCAGAAAGTTCATGCCATCAAAAAATCCTTACTCCTATAGAGTCAAGCATAATTCATCAGGCTGTGAAGTTTTTTCGAAATTTGTACTTTAAAAAGGGGGGTAATTCACATTTGACATCATTTTGAAAGATGTTGGGTATAACAACATGAACCTAAACCGTTTACATAAGTTGATGTTCGAATCCCAAAATATTTTTCCCTTTAAAAAATCAGGGAAAACTATGTTTTAGCAAAAATCCCTTTTTCTGCCATATCAATCGTCAAGGGGGGAGAGGTGGGGAGAAAAAAAAACACACAAATTAAAAATTTTTGAAAAAACAGATGCTCCTTTAAAGGCAGGAACCTTTGCTTAATCCTCATTTTGTTTTGGGTTTTTGCTGATATGCAAAAACTATAACTGCGCATGTACTAAGTTAAAAAGCTATTTTTTTCCATGAAAGATCCTTACTTTTTGGACAGTGAATTGTTACTTTGGGTGTAAACCCCTGTTCTTGTTAAAATATCAGATTTCTTAGAATGAAATGTTTGACTGTGTATGGGATATGGTGTTCGTTTGTGATTAACTAACCTTTTTTTGACAAGCTTCGAGAACGAGCAATTTGTAATTGAGACAAACAAAAATCCCCTTCTTCTCCTCCCTCTCCCCCTCTCTCTTCTCTCTCTCTCTTCCCCCTTCTCTTTTCTCTCTCTCTCTCTCGCTCTTGCCCGCTCTCGAACAAACAACAACAAAAAAAACCATTCTAGTTTCATTTTTCTGTTCTTAGTGTAATATCTGACACTGAGTGCTGGTTTGAAACCCAAGAAAAACATTTACAAAAAGTGTGTAAAGCCATTTTTTGTGATGTAAAACTAAATTGCACAGAAGAAAACACGAAAAAGAGACAAATTTGTTGTACATGAAAATTTCATTTTAGAATACTCTTTGGAATTTTCCTCTGGAAAATTGTCTTTTGATTTTCAATGTTATGCCGAGAAAAAATAAAATTTGAAAAAGCCCCATGATTTTAAAGTTTTATATAATTTCAAGCCAATCAATGTCCAAGGCATTAAACAGAAATGTTACATATGTTGGGTTTGGGAAAAGTTTATAAAAGACAGTCGCTGCTCATTTGCGTGCGTTCACTGTCACAAAACGCCGGGGCCACCAAAATCTGGACGTGTTTTCTTTTGGGGATTTTCACGAATCCTGCCCACATTGTCTGTGTCTTTTTAAAGAAGATATGTTCATGGACCCGATGCTGACCTACGGCTTACGCGTGACGTAGAAGGTCATGACACTAGGGGCACCATGATCTGTTGGGTTGAAGTGGTCAGATTCCATACACTATACACGTACTTCACTCGCCCCTTTATCATCCAGGATTTTTTTCCCCTGAATTTTTTCTTCGTGGCTTTGTTCCAGGTTTATCGACCTGAATAATATTTTCACTGTTTTAAAAGAATGGTTTGTGTATATTTGAAAATGTGAATAGAGAGATTTGTCCCGGGCAGGTATATGGCAGAAAAAATTGCTCCTTTCTTGCGATTGTGAGAATTTCAACGTGCTCAATTGTTTTAGGAGATATGGAATGAAGTTTTGCTTTTTTTGCCAAAATGTGTTTCTTGCCACATGAATATGATCATTAACAAACGTTTCAAATATATTTGCTGCTTTACCAAATGCCAAAACAGAACCATTTGTATATTTTTGTCATTTTTTCCCCGCCCAAGCTTATTTGCTCTTGAGTGTAAAAACAAAATTGGGTTGTCCATCGTAAGCTTAGGAACTTTTCTACACTCAGAACCCAAAATGTTTTGGGAGCAGAAAAGAACCAACCCCACCACTCCTAAATCGTCGATTGGCTTCCCCTTTTATGAAAAAATTTAATAATAATTTTTTTTGCTAAAGATTCCCCTGGGATCTCTCGTTTATCGTTCTTACTTCTGTCTGAACTTCCATCCACACACCGGTCAGCTGAAGACACTGTGGGGTCTGTCGTTCTTTTCGAAACCAGAACGTTGGGGTCCCCACTTTTCCCATCTTAGATGACCAACTTGGGCTGTCTGTATCGTGTCCCAGACCAAACGTTGGGGTCCCATTCCAACTTATATGTACCAACTGTGTCGCCCCGTATCTTGTCTGTAGCCAGAACTTTTGGGGCCCCCTTCCTATTTATGATTACCAATTTTGGGCTGTCTTATCTTGTCTGAAGCCAGAACTTTGGGTCCCACTTTCCCTTTTATATGTACCCAAATGTGTGTCGTCTGTTCTTGTCTGATAGCCAAAACGTTGGGGTCCCACTTTCCTCTTTTGATGTACCGACGTGTCGCGTATCTTTCTGATACCAGAACGTTTGGGTCCCACTTCCTATCTTAGATGTCCAACTGTGTCTGTCTTATCTTTTTCTGATAGCCCCAACTTGGGGGGCCTACTTCCTATCTTATGATGTACCAACTGTGTTGTCTGTTCTTGCTGATAGCCAAAATTTGGGTCCTACTTCCTATCTTTTATGTACCAATTTTGTGTCTGTCTGCATCTTTTCCCCGGTGACCAGAAAAGTTGGGGGGCCCACTTCCTTCTTTGATGTACCAACTGTGTCGTCTGTATCTTGTCCTATGACCAGAACGTTTTGGGGCCCCCTTTCCATCTTAGATGACAAAGTGTTGTCTGTATCTTGTTGTTGCCAAAAATTTGGGTCCCTTCCTTCTTATGATTACCCAAATTTGTGTCTGTCTGTATCTTGTCTGGACCAAACGTTTGGGGTCCCACTTTTCCCATCTTTGATTACCAACTGGGCTGTCTGTTCTTGTCCTATAACCCGAACGTTGGGGTCCCACTTCCTTCTTTTGATTAAAACCCAAATGTGTCTGTCTGTATTTGTCCATAACCAAACGTTGGGGTCCCCCTTCCCTTCTAAGTGTACCACTGTGTCTGTCGTATCTTGTCCTATAACCAGAACGTTGGGGTTTCCCCTTCCTATTTTTATGATGTACCACTGTGTCTTCTGTATCCTGTTATAACCAAACGTTTTGGGGTCCCCCCTTCCATCTTTGGATAGGATAGGAAAAAAGCAATTTTTTTTGTCCAAAAAGATGGAAAATTCATTTTTGACAGCACAGCACCCTTCCAGGGGCAACACACACACACACAAAAACCCCACAACAAAACACACACCACACACCACACACACACACACACACACCCACAACACAAAAACCGTAAAATGCCTGTGTAAGAATCCAATAAATCAACCCAAGTAAAAATTTAGAAGCCCCCCCCCCTTTCCCCCCCCCCCCCCCCCCCCCCCCCCAAAAAAAATTCAAAAAAACCCCAACAACCCACCCCCCAAAAAAAAGCCCCCAAAAAAAAAAAAAAACCCCTACCTTTGTCGTGGGCTCGTAAATTTTTTAAAAATGGTTTTTTAAAAAAAGGTTTTTCCGCAAGGGGGGACCTCCCTTTTTTCGGAGAAAAAAAATTATGTATTAAACCAGGCCCCCTCCATCGTTTCCCCAACCCCAGGGGGGGGCACACACACACCACAACACACAACACCCACAACCCCCCAAAAACTGTGGGGTGCGGAAAAACCACACACACCACCCAAACACACACAACACACACACACACCCCACAACCCCCTCACAACACACACCCCACACCACCAGGCCCGGCGCGCACGCCACAAAATTTTTTTAAAACCCCAAGATAAAATACGGGCATTTATTTTACATTCAGGACATCCCTTTTACATTTAGGATGGGGAAAAATATTAGATTTCTGCCGGCTCTGCACTCACACCCCAAGTCCCCCCCCCCCAACCACCCCCAAAACCCCCCAACCCACACCCCAGCACCGCCGTGGAAAAAAAACCCCACACCAACCCACAACCCCCCAAACTTTTACCCACACCCCCCCCCCAACGCCAAAGAAGCACAGGACTTTATTTTTTGGCCCCGCAAAGGGTGTAGAAAATATGCAAGGCTGGGGACCTTGAAGGCCCGAGCCTTAAAAAGGAAAAGCTGTGCCCTTCTCACTAGCAGCCCCTTTTTCCCCCCACCCACGGTCCATATGGCCAAGGTTTGATTTTTTCAACAATCTCACCTCTTCCCTTTTGTCTGGGTGGGAGGGCGGGCCCTCCAACGAACACTCCCTTTTGTTTTGCGAGTTAGCCGGTATTTTTGCACACCAGTGCCATCCCCGTTTGAGTCCCTGAAGATTTTTTTCATTCAAACTTTCCTTGAAAGAAATTCCAAATTTTAAAACCGGGCCCTTTTTTTCACTTGAGCAGGGTGTCTGGAAAGCCAGGTGAAAGGAGCCCAGGGGCTTTGTTGGTCTCTAACCCTTTTGAGGGGCCAATTTCCCCCCTTAAATCTTCACCCGCTTAAGCTTTTAGGAGGAAATTTAAAACCCATGATGAGCGTGGGTTCCCCAAAACCCTCAGGGAATATCGGTGAGGCTGGAATTTTTTAAAACGCTTAGAAGTAAGGAAAAAACCTAAATGACTTGGGTCTCCAGGTGGGGTTCAACCCGGGCAAAAAGTGTTTACCCCTGTATTTTTTCGGAGATGCAATTGAGAGATCCGTTTGGGTTTGGGGGCCTCAGGAGGGGAGGGGAAACGCTTTTCCCAAAAACACTTAATGGGGTGGGGTTCCCGGGCGACAGGCGAAGTATTCGGCCTTTGGGGGGGTTTTCTTGGGGAAAGGACCTTGTGCTTTCCCCTTTTTTTGGGAAAGCAGGCCCAAGGTTCCAAAAACCCCGGGAAAACCCGGAGCAGAGAAGTGAAGTTTTTCAGGCCCGTGTGTTTCCGGACCGCACGGAGGGGGACCTTTTGGGTGATTCCACTCCAAGAAATTTCCCGAACGCTGACAAGGGGTCGAGTTTCTTGGGGGGGAAAAGGTTTCCCCCCCCATTTCAGTTGTTCTGACAATCCTCACAAATTTGAGGGGTAAATCCACCCAAGCCGAAAAATCCAAGACCACATCCATTCCAACATACATGGAAATGACAAACCCGAACTGCTTTTTGGTCCAGAAAAACCCTTTGAAATTTTGCAAACCCCGGGTCCATAGTCAACTTGCCAAGCCAAAACAAAAGATAAAGCAGGTGAAAATGATGCTTGTTTAGAATACAATACAAAGCAGCACAGTGAATTGTCCACAGATTTCGTCTCTTCAGACGTCACAACCAACAGACATGAACAACGCACAGACCAACACACTATCAGGAGAAAGGTATTGAGATGAAGAACTTTGATGATGTCAGTGCTGCCTTATATGGTTCTTATGTTGCTGAAATTGCCATGGTTATTTTGCAGTCACAGGTAGCAATTTTTTTTATAAAGATCAGCAAATTTATGCACTAGGGTATGTCACTTATGTAAATCTGCATATATCAGATGTGGGTTTGAAAGTACTAACATGGATGATAACTTGAGTGTGGAGGGTTTTTTATTGAGTTTTTTAAAAATTGTATTTTGATAAGTGTCTAATATGATGTGGCGATGAAAAGACATTAGATAAACCACTGAACTGAACTGAATTGTACAATGCACAGACCAACACACTGCCCACATGACTGTCGGTGCAAGAACGGCAATGTCCATAAAAGAGAAGCAGAGAAGTGAGAACAGTTCACAGACAGACAGACAGAGTGAGGAGAGAGAGAGAGAGAGAGAGAGAGAGAGAGAGAGAGAGACGGACACGGAAACTTTAATCATGATTAGGCCATTGCTCCTTACGAAATGGTGCATTTATGCAAACATCTGTCCAAGCTGAGGAGAGAGAGAGAGAGAGAGAGAGAGAGAGAGAGAGAGAGAGAGGAGAGAGAGAGAGAGAGAGAGAGAGAGTTTGGTGCCTTCACCCACTGCGGATTAACTGTGTGCATATTCTACTGGCATGTAGGCTCTCCTCGTATGACACTCGCTCACTGCTACAGCACAATTTGAGTGCCTCTTGTTCCACCAACCCTGCACTGGAAGCGATCAAACAATGGCGTTGTTACTTGTGCCAGTCTACAGATGAAACGACTGAAAGCCGTGAGACGACTGGGGAAAAAGAATAAAGAAATGGGATGAAGAGTGTGTAACCATTTTGCAGGGCTGCCTGGACTGTTCAATTCAATTCAGTTCAAGACACTTTATTTTCTTTCATAAGAACTTTGTGTTGTGGTGGGAGCACATAAACACATGACATATGAGTACACAACATTGAATAATGTAAAATGTGCAAATGCACTCACACCTGCACATGCCCACAAATTTAAAAACAATATAAATAAAGTAAGGCATATTTTCACATAAAACTAATCAATAACTCTACCCAACATACACTCCATTTTACATCCAGTCAATTTAATAAAACAGCTGTACGCTAAAATAAACCGTAAAAAAGGGGCACACACACACACACACACACACACACACACACACACACACACACACACACACACACACACACACACACACACAATCTACACGGGATGAGAACTGAGGTAATTTTAAAATCATTGTCACTTGATTATCATCCCCCTCCCCAAAACATCTACACTCTCATTCTCTCCCCCCCCTCCCCCACCCATCCCCACCCCTCTCTCTCTCTATCCAAGTCTCGCCCGCACCCTCTCCTCTATCTTTATAACGACAGCATTAAACATTTACTCAGGATGGTCAGGTCAGTGATTATTCAATGAACGGATTGAAATAGGCAAGAAACTACGATTCAGTCTGTTGGTTTCACATTTCAATTGCCGGAATCGTCTATCTGAAGGCATCTTTTCATAAAAGGGGAACAGAGGATGGGTTTCATCACATACAATCTTCTGAGCTTTCTTAGGCACTCTTATTTCAAACATTTCTCCTAAACTTTGTTGCTTAACACCAATAATCTTACCACACCGTTTTACGATCTTTTCCAGCAAGCATTTGTTTTTCACATTTAATCCACCATACCACACTAAAAATGAAAAAGTGATCACAGATTCAATATTGCTTCTGTAGAATGCTTTTAAAACGTTACAGTTCACTCCAAGGTATCTCAATTTCTGTAAGCAATACACTCTTGACTGACATTTTTTATACACAGAGAGAGAATTAGAAGTGAATGTAAGTTTGTCATCGATAACAGAACCTAAGTACTTATATTCAGTCACCCTTTCAACCTTGCTACCTGAGATCAGTAAATCTGGAATAGGATCAGCATTTCTTCGGAAGTCAATGATCAGCTCCTTTGTTTTCTGGACATTAAGATCAAGGAAATTGGTGTCACACCACTGTGTAAAACTGTTCACAATTTCATTAAAAGCTCTATCTGAGTTAGAGAGATCTGTGACTGCAGTATCATCAGAGAATTTGATGATAAGGCTGTCATTATTACCTCTGCAGTCATTAGTGTAGAGAGTAAACAGACAAGGAGAAAGAACTGTACCTTGGGGAGCACCCGTTGATATATAAGAAACGGATGAAACAGAGTTATGAAAGCGAACCCACTGGGGGCGATTTACCAGAAAATCGATAATCCAGAGAATGAGATAAGAGGAGATGCCAAGTTGCTTTAGTTTACTGGCCAAAAGATGGGGCTGTATAGTGTTGAAGGCAGAGGAGAAGTCAACAAACAGAATACGTGCGAACGACTTGGGCTTTTCTAAGTGTGTAAAAACATGATGGAGAAGTAAAAGTGTGGCGTCTTCAGTGCCTCTGTTGTGTTTATATGCAAACTGTAGGGAATCAAGCTGATCCCGAGTCTGCATTAACAGTCTTTTAATAAGAATCCGTTCAAAACATTTCATAAGAATAGACGTTAAAGCAACAGGTCGATAATCGTTAAGAGTTTGGGGACTGCGTTTTTTTGGTACAGGACATATCACAGACGTTTTCCAAATCACAGGGACAATGTGTTGTTGCAAAGATAGGTTAAAACGCTTGGTAAAAGGACCTGCAAGCTGCGAACTACATGATTTCAGGAGTTTACCTTCCAAGCCATCAGGGCCACCCGCTTTTTGCACTTTTATCTTTGAAAGGACAGAACGAACTTCATACTCTTCAATTTCTTCTACCACGATCGTTTCGTTCATGAGTTCTTGTCTAATTGAGGCTATTTCAACATTAAAATCATGTTTAAGATCGAAACGACAATAAAAGGAATTTAATTTTTCACAGAATTCCTTTTCGTCATGAGGGGTCATACCACTGGAGGTAGGTTTAAACTTGTCTTCCCCTGCTAACGTTTTGATACCTTTCCAGGCCTCTCTCATGTTTCCAGACTGTACAAACTGGTCTGTGCTCAGAGAGGCGGCAGCTGGTCCTGATGAATACGCTGGCACTCTTACATCTTACACTAGTGTCGGTGAACAGCTGTGTTCTTCATCCAGATCTGTCGCCGTTTATGGGAGTAATAAGTTCTGGTTCAGTAAAGGTGTTAGAGCTGAACGAGATAAATAAAAACGAACTATACAAAGCCCCATAGAATATGACAAGAGAACCGACAAACAAAACAACAAGACCTTGCTGGAATAAATGTCAATCATGCGACGTAGAAAAAGAAATACAGGATAGATTTAAGTATCCTTTCAATGTTGAACGATCGTGTTTTCGTCCGGCAATGCCTGGGTTTTGTGGGCTTTAGACTATCACACGACACAATTCAAAGCCAACCAGTGGCAACTGTAACCCAGGACATTCTGATAAGTTCTGTCTATCCCTGTGCTAGGTTCGACTGACTGAACACCCCTCTAGTGTCCGAGATGAACACCATCGGGGTGTGTTCACCACCCTTTGTAGTACAGGAATCAGGTGTTTGGAACTTTTCAGGCGCCAGAAGGGAGTACCATCGTCTGTTCTGAAACTTTGTACAGTTCAGACTACTCCATTTTCACTGATGTTTGGAATGACTATCTGTCACGAAGCAGAGTGCCATCGTACGTCAGATCAGCAAACCATTGTACCCTACCTGTTTCTAAACAGGCCAAAGCATGCTCAAGGACCACAGAACTGTTGCACTGACCTCTGTAGTGACCACACTTTTTGTGCTTTGAAAGGAAATCTTACATAAGGCAGGGAACAGTAAAGAGTAAATAACAAATAAGTAGGGTAACTCTTGCCTGTAGAAATGGTTCCTTGTTTGCTCTGTGTGCTCTGTGCCGTCATATCTGCTGTTTGTTCTGTGTGCTCTGTGCTGTCATATCTGCTGTTTGCTCTGTGTGCTCTGTGCCGTCATATCTGCTGTTTGCTCTGTGTGCTCTGTGCCGTCATATCTGCTGTTTGCTCTGTGTGCTCTGTGCCGTCATATCTGCTGTTTGCTCTGTGTGCTCTGTGCCGTCATATCTGCTGTTTGCTCTGTGTGCTCTGTGCCGTCATATCTGCTGTATGCTCTGTGTGCTCTGTGCCGTCATATCTGCTGTTTGCTCTGTGTGCTCCGTGCCGTCATATCTGCTGTTTGCTCTGTGTGCTCTGTGCCGTCATATCTGCTGTTTGCTCTGTGTGCTCTGTGCCGTCATATCTGCTGGGCAATTCTGTGTCGTAAGCAAAACAACATTCGTTTGGAGTTATGAGCGTGTATTTCTTTTATCAAGGGTGCAAGAGTTACCCGTCCTGTGCCTTATTTCCCCAAACCAGTGACAGGTTCCTTAGTAGATCGATTCTAGTTAGCCAGTCAGACAAACCGTTTGTACAGGATTCTGTATCACTAGGCTTTTTTTTCCCAAGAAAGCATCTTTAGTCAAGATAAGTCACAGAATACAACGCACATAAGTAAAAGATAAGGAAAAACATAATCGAGAATTAACAACACTTCGATCAAATTCATAGCGAAAATTTTCGTTCTGAAGACAACATGTTAAACGTAACACAAGGAGAGAGAGAGAGAGAGAGAGAGAGAGAGAGAGAGAGAGAGGAGAGAGAGAGAGAGAGAGAGATGCTTTATGAAAATTCATACATTTTGGTTTTCAAAGGTTCTGTGCTATCTCCTCTAGGGCTGTACTGAACAACATGATAACAGTTCTAGAGGGCAAGAGTCATGTCGATAACAATATAACGCACAAGGTCAGCATGCACTTATAGTTCAGTCTAGGTCTGCAAACATCGGCTTAGATGGGAGCCACCTGGAATTAGTATACCTCCTAGGCCTTCATTGTTTTTGTCTCCAGCTTTCAGAAAGCTCTGATACTCAAGCCCACACTCTGTTCATTCACTTCAGTTTGGCATTTAACATGAATTGCCCATCCCCAACTGATCGGAAAACTAACTGACCTTGATGCTTGATGATATATGCTGCATGTATCGTGCATGCACGCACGCCCACACACACATCATTCAGAATAAGGAATACTACACTTTTCTTGATCAGATTTACTTGCCATTTATTGTCGTATAATTGTTTTAATCAAAAGATTAATTCAGTTCACAACACTTTCATCTGCCGACGTCGAGACATCTCAAAAACAAGACAGAAGCTGTGGAGGATGTCAACATGGTTATGCACACATGGCTGGCCAAACAGGAAGTGGCTCTTCCTCTGTATTTCAGCGTCTTTGAATGGTGTAACATTAGATGCGCCTAGAAAGCAACAACATATGTTCTCAGCGCCAGGAACTGGTCAAAACTGATACATTCTCATGAACGTCTACTCTGCTATCCATGTGATAATGAGCCGTGTCCAGAGTAGACTTATTGCTCGTTTTTCTGCAGTGTCCTATTGGCCTTATGACATTTCATGTGCTTTTTGTTCCATTTAAATATATTATTGTTATTTTTCTGAAAGAGATCAACATTTTTCTTCTGATCTAATATTTTACAGAAGGAAGATTTTTTTTACCAGAATTTCCGATGTGTTTTCAGAATGTGTATTTTAAAGGGTTGTGTGACTGAGTTTTTTTCTCTCAAGACTTGTGAGTTGACTTCAACGTGGTGACAGCCCTGATATGACCCTGTGAGTCGGCTGGGCAATATGCAACACTATCTCACCTTAGACCTTCTGAAAGGAATAATTTCAGTGTGGTTGCTGGCGACTTCATCACCGCCCACCTTACGGACGTGAACACTTTCACTGTTATCTGTTTGTGGTTATTCCGGAGCAGGATTCTGTGTGGTCGGCTGTGTCACCTCAAAACCGAAAGTGGACTGTCACCTTCAAAGGGTTGTGGAGGTTCCACCTGAATTGCATCTAGCCGAGTTGCACTACCTTCATGAACTCGCACACACCTTGTTCGGAGATGTTCCACCTGGTGTGATCTTTCCATTTCTGAAAGAGATCAACATTGATCATCTGATGTAAGATTTCACAGAAGAAAAATTTTTAAAGGTTCGGTGTGCGTTTAAAAGTTGTATTTTAGGTAGGCGTGCGCGCGCGCGCGCGCGCGCGCGCGCGCGTGTGTGTGTGTGTGTGTGTGTACGTTGACTTAAACGCGGTGACAGCCCTGATATGGCCCTTCGCTATCTGATCACATACCGTAGAAAATGTGATGTGATTTTAACACATACTGTAGGGAAACGTAATGCTGTATGAACATGCTCTGTTAAAAAAATAACGTGCAATTTGAACACATACTGTAGAAAAATGTAATGCTAAGTGAACACATACTGTAGGAAAACGTACCATAATCTGAACAAATACTGTAGGAAAATGTAGTGCTATGTGAACACGTATTGTAGGAAAATGTAATGTTATGTGAAGACATACTGCAGGAAAATGCAGTACAATCTGAACACATACTGTGGGAAAAATGTAGTGTTGTTCTGAACACAAACTGTAGGAAAATGTGGTGCTATGTGAAATCATACTGTAGAAAAATGTAGTGCTATGAGACACGTACTGTAGGACAGCCTGAACACATATAGTAGGGAAAATGTAGTGCTGTATAAACGCATACTTTAGGATAATATTGTGTTGTCTGAACACATACTGTAGGAAAATAAAGTGTTGTCTGAACACATACTGTAGGAAAATGTAGTGCTGTCTGAACACATACTGT
Organism: Conus ventricosus; assembly: GCA_018398815.1. Classification (NCBI taxonomy): domain Eukaryota; kingdom Metazoa; phylum Mollusca; class Gastropoda; order Neogastropoda; family Conidae; genus Conus; species Conus ventricosus. The sequence continues at coordinate 73,039,811 of CM031605.1, read as the reverse complement.
AGGAAAATAAAGTGTTGTCTGAACACATACTGTAGGAAAATGTTGTGCTGTCTGAACACATACTGTAGGAAAATGTAGTGCTGTCTGAACACATACTGTAGGAAAATGTAGTGCTGTCTGAACACATACTGCAGGAAAATGCAGTGCTGTCTGAACACATACTGTAGGAAAATGTAGTGCTCTCTGAACACATACTGTAGGAAAATGTAGTGCTCTCTGATTACATACTGTAGGAAATTGTAGTTCTGCCTGAACACATACTGTAGGAAAATGTAGTGCTGTCTGAACACATACTGTAGGAAAATGTCGTGCTGTCTGAACACATACTGTAGGAAAATGTAGTGCTGTCTGAACACATACTGTAGGAAAATGTAGTGCTGTCTGAACACACTGTAGGAAAAACAATGTGTGATCCAGACCTGTTGCAGGTAAATGTAATGGCGATTGAAAAGTGGAGCGGCAAAGTAGAGCACCACTTTATTTCACTTCTGTTCAATGTTTGTTTGTTTGCTGCTTTTTTTTTTTTAAGAGGTCCCACTGTGACGACACTGAATACACACGCCTTATTACTTTGTAGTACAGAGTACGAATGCAGTTCTCTCCCTTGGTGTTGATCCAGTAAGCCCGAGCTGTCGTCTGCTGCTCCGACTGTTAACCGTTTTCGGAGGTGAGGTCGCGCATTTATGTTTGCTTTCTGTCGCTCTCTTTGCTTGGCTGTGTGCAATTTCTCCTCTCTCCATCGTTTTCCGAAGTGATTATTTCATTGTCGTCGTCTGCCACTCTTTCTGTTAAGCGTTTTTCTCGAGTCAGCAGATGCATTTAACAGTTGTCGTCTGCTACTCTGTTTATCCTCTTCTGAGTTGAAGAAATGTCATCTGCTGTTCTGTTATCATTTTCAAATGTGATTTATATATCGGAGTCTTGTGACGCTCTGTTACTTGTTTTCTGACATGAGGGCATGTGTTTATTTATAAGTGTCGGCTGTTATTCTGTTCATTGTTTTCTGAGGTGATTAGATGTTTATAGTTTATCTGTTTCTACATCTGAGGTGAGTACAGCTTTTTAAGGTTTTTATCTGCCGTTACAATTTTTTTCAAGTATACAGACGTGCTAATAAGGATTGTCTGCTGCTCTGTTAATCTTTGTATGTGGTGGGTACATTTACCCACAGTTGTCGTCGGCTGTCCGTTACTTGTTTTCTCTGATGTGAAGTATTCAAAGTTGTCGTCTGCAATCTGTCAACTGTTGTCTGAGGTGAGCGAATGTGCTTATAGTTGCATACAAAATATACCTAGTAATAAACGTGCCGATTCTGTCAGAGGAAAGTTGTAACCAGCTCAGGACCGTCTAGTATTTTTTTCCACTGATTTCATAGGACATTTTTGTCCAAAAGTAATATGGAAGTCCCCTACCTTTGTTGCTGAATTTCATCGTTTGATCGATTCTTTTTTTCCCCTGAAGTGCATGGTAATGAATGCTCAGTGTGTTATCCAGCGATTTTAGTCCATGTTTGCGTCACGATCAGTTCAGTCACACAGCTTGGGTGAAAATGTTTAAGTCCTGTCGCTGTGACGCTGTGGTCTTACTTGCAGGCTGGGAGATAATTGGTTCGATTCCCGGCAGAGGCATTTATCTGCGAAATCTCTTCAGCCCTAGCCAGCTGCTTCCTAAAGTTGATTATACACTGTGGGCGAGTGGGAAGATTGGAACCTTACAGTGGAATTTGATTTACCTCGTGAATAATATTCTGATCGTTGTTTTATTCAATTTTCCTGACCAACACTGCACGCGTTTGTATTTTTCAGACCTGCTTGTTAGCTGGAATATATATGAAGGGAAAACTTTCAGCCTTGGTCATTAAGCCCCTGACCAAAATGGGATTGACAGCATCATCTTCAGCCTTATGCTCATTGACTGGCATGAAAATGATGTTTCAGAGTCTGTGGTGCCACACACCCTGCTCTTGCAGCGATTCAGTATCGGCATCCTCTCCACGCCCCTGCTTGTGGTGACTTCGTCAAAGATCTGTCCATCTATCTATCTGTCTGTCTGTCTGCCTGCCTGTCTGCCTGTCTGTCTGTCTGTCTATCTATCTTCCTGTCTATCTGTTTATCTGTCTAACTTTCTATCTATCTATCTATCTATCTATCTATCTATCTATCTATCTATCTATCTAAATGCTTTTATGGTATCCCGAGTTCTGCACTACTTTATATATATATACAATGAACTAATAAATTCCAAGGTTAAGTACCGAGCACCATTCCAGCAACTTACAGAGCAGCTTGCTGTTGCAGTGACTGCAAAAAATATTCAATTATAAACAAAGCTTGCTCTTATGTCTTAGATTGAAGAAATAGGGGGAAACAAGCATTCATATCTGCAGTGGTAGATAATTCTGCCTACCTAACAGTATGTGCTTGAGTGGGTGAATGGGGAAAAATAAAATAAATGCTTCTCAAAATGAGCCTTCAGCAAGCTTATAGTCTCCAAGAGGGAGACAGTCTCCAATGGGGAGGAAACCCACTAACATATAACTCCTGGTCAGATTCCGATATTTCGAAACCTGATTGTTTCTCCTCAGTGACCGCAGAAAGTGGTAATTTGACTCCTCTGCCTTTTCGGTTTTAAGAAGAATGCTATCCCAGAAAAAGCTGGTGTGCAATACCGTAGTATGTTTTTTGAGTTACTTAACCTTGGAATTTATTAGTTCATTGTATTTTAGTCCCTTGCGGATTCATTCCAAGAACTGGCCCTCAGCACTTGTGTCTAAGAGGTTATCTTTTTATATTTTCTACTTTTCACAAGAAAATGTAGCTTGTTTTGCTCTTTCATGATTTTCGTTTGCTTCTTAGGTGGCACCTTTGGTTGTATTTTTGAAAACTCAACAAACATACTACGGTATTGCACACCAGCTTTATATATGAAAAACCCTCGTCTAAAGATTAAACTCGTGTAAAAAATGCCAGTATTATTCTTCAGTCGTTGGCGCGAATCCCGCAAAAGAAAAAAGTCGATCAGGGTCTGCTTGACTTTGTTTGAAATCTGTGCTGTTTAGAGTACACTGATGGTGGATTCAAAGAAAATATATTCATGCTGGCTGCCTTAAGCAGGAATCAAACTTGAGACTCGTTGACTCAGGCAACAATACTTCATCCACTTGGCCATCACTGGCCTGCATGTGTTTGAGCATTCAGAAAAAATATGTCGTGCGCAGGGTGTAGGCCAAGCCTGCAATTTCCATACAAGATGGCGCTGCCAGTCCGGACAGTGGTGGTGGGAGGTGTGGCTGTGGTTGTCATGGCGATGATGGTCAAAAGACTGTTCTTCCCTGACCCCCTGCCTCTGACTGACCACCTGGATGACCACTATGACTACATCATTGGTCAGTGGGTGTGTGTGTGTGTGTGTGAGAGAGAGAGAGAGAGAGAGAGAGAGAGAGAGATTGTTTTGTTTTACGTCGATCTGATTTCAGGCAAGGGATATGTGTGCTTTGTGTTAACTCCATAGGTGATTAATGCATCTGCACTTTTTTTTCGACCAGTATAATCTTCATTCGTTTTCGCTGCCTTGTTCATGGGTCTCTGAACAGGGTACTACTATTCATCACTTAAATTCTGACCATGAATAACTGTAAGTGGTTCGCGGGCAAGTGTGTGTGTGTGTGTGTGTGCGTGTGTGTGTGTGTGTTGTGTGTGTGTGTGTGTGCAACCATGGGTTAATCTGACAAATTGATTTCAGTCAGTGTGTGTGTGTGTGTGTGTGTGTTTAGGTTTGTTTTGTGTGTGCGCGTGTGTGTATCTATATATATATATATATATATATATATATATATATATATATATATATAGATCAGTATATTTAAAATGCCTAAAACAATTTTTTAAGTGCTCAACCCCTTGGGGAGCAACATTAGTTAAAACAAGTTAAAAGAGGAATCTTAAAACTATCTACAAATTTGTTTCAAGCGTGTTGCGCTGTCATCAGGATGGTTTTTGGTTTGCCCACCGCCGATGTTATATAGCGTGTGGGCTCCCGTTTGCGGTTGTTTGCACGTGCGGGTTGGCTGCACGTATTTTGGGGGGGCTTTCAGGTTTTTGTTTTGGGTGTGTTCACAAACAACGATTTCCATTTATGCCTGCGGTTGTTTACTATTTCTGGTTTGGTGTTTAAAGTTGCTAAGTGTGGTTTGCATAGTGTTAACCATTTTTCAGTTAAACATAGGTTGCACCTTTTGAAACATTGCTGTATGGTGATGCTCTTTTTATGATTTTCCAGATTATGTAGGGTCTTAGTCAAATTCCTTTTTGGAAAATTGCTTATGGTGTTTTTGATTTCCTTTTTTTTGGTTTTTTTTTTAATTTTTTTTTATTAAATGGACTTTTTGTGGTTTGCATTTTGGGTTTTTGAAGTGGTTTTCAGTGACCCCTATGTATGTTTCTTTTTCATTTCTGATGTCACAGTAGCCTGATATACAATGTTGTTGTGAAGACATTTATGTTTAGTGAGCATCACCATACGCAATGTTTCAAAAAGGTGCAACCTATGTTTAACTGAAAAATGGTTAATACTATGCAAACCACACTTAGCAACTTTAAACACCAAACAGAATAGTAAACAACTGCAGGCATAATGGAAATCGTTGTTAGTGAACACACCCAAAACAAAAACCTGAAAGCCCCCAAAAAACACGTGCAGCCAACCCGCACGTGCAAAACAACCGCAAACGGGAGCCCACACGCAATATAACATCGGCGGTGGGCAAACCAAAAACCATCCTGATGACAGCGCAACACGCTTGAAACAAATTTGTAGATAGTTTTAAGATTCCTCTTTTAACTTGTTTTAACTATATATTATATTATATATATATATATATATATTATATATATATATTATATATATATATATGTGTGTGTGTGTGTGTGTGTGTGTGTGTGTTGTGTGTGTGTGTGTGTGCTCATTGATTATTACAATGGTTTATCGGGTTATAATGTCAGTATTATATAATTTTGTTTAATCTGCTGAAACTGCAATATTATGTACCTTCTTCATGTTGTTTTGCTAAGTAGCCATGTAAAGGAACATTTCTTCTCGTGTTTTGCTTCAACCGTTTGCCGTTCTGTGATTGATCACTAAAATAGGCTATCTGTATGTAAGGTGAAAATGTGTCCTCCCCACCTTACCCCCCGCCCCCCCCCATCCCCTCCACCCTTTTCACTGGTTTTCACCCTCCCCTTACTTCCCCCTGGGTTATTGAGTGGATACCCTGGTGACGTGCCTATTCAAACACAACAGTCCTCTCTGTCTCTGTCTCTCTCACTCACTCACCACTCACTCGCTCTCTCTTTCTCTCTCTCTCTCTCTCTCTCTCTCTCTCTCTCTCTCTCTCTCTCTCTTGTGTGTGATTACCACGTTGTACGTAGACAGATTCTACTTACAGAGTCCTTCATTATCGTAACGTATTAAAGAGGTTTGATCAGTCTAGATACAGTACAAAAGATATAAAAGCAAAGTCTACTCACCAGTGTCCTGGCATCACTCAAAATACACAGGACCACACATCTGTAGACTGTCCTAATTCAGATACCTGACTGGTCTGAGCAGACAATGCTGATAATTATCTCGAAGTGTCCGATCTTCGAGAGCGCACAATATACAACCAACTGTTGAGACGAGCGCAGAGCCAGTAATCATACATCATAGAACTTCCGATTACGCAGTCAGAGAAAAATCATTGCCAATATTTCAATCTCCGGAACAAAGACTAAGAGAAAACGGACGTTCTTGTCTGATGGCACATGCTGCTGTTAATGAACCAAATAGCCAGTCTCCTGAAGTCACTGGGGCACCACTCTGAAGAACAGCACACCAGGTGCCCCCAGTTGTGTTTGTTGTGTGTGAAGAACAGTGCACCAGGTGCCCCCAGTTCTGTTTGTGGTGTGTGAAGAACAGTGCACCAGGTGCCCCCAGTTCTGTTTGTGGTTGTGTGAAGAACAGCCACACCAGGTGCCCCCAGTTGTGGTGGTGGTGTGTGAAGAACAGTTACACCAGGTGCCCCCAGTTCTGTTTGTTGTGTGTGAAGAACAGTGCACCAGGTGCCCCCAGTTGTGGTGGTGGTGTGTGAAGAACAGTACACCAGGTGCCCCCAGTTCTGTTGTGTGTGAAGAACAGTGCACCAGGTGCCCCCAGTTCTGTTTGTTGTGTGTGAAGAACAGCACACCAGGTGCCCCCAGTTCTGTTTGTGGTGTGTGAAGAACAGTGCACCAGGTGCCCCCAGTTCTGTTTGTTGTGTGTGGAAGAACAGTGCACCAGGTGCCCCCAGTTCTGTTTGTAGTGTGTGAAGAACAGCACACCAGGTGCCCCCAGTTCTGTTTGTGGTGTGTGAAGAACAGTGCACCAGGTGCCCCAGTTCTGTTTGTTGTGTGTGAGAAAGTGACAGGTGCCCCCAGTTCTGTTTGAGTGTGTGAGACAGCACCCCCGGTGCCCCAGTTCTGTTTGTGGTGTGTGAGAACAGTACACCAGGTGCCCCCAGTAGTGTTTGTTGTGTCGAAGGTCTGGGTCTCTGCAATGTTTTCCCTGTCCATTCTGCAGTGCTGTCAGACAATCGTGTCTTCCACTCATCTCCTCTTGGACAGTTTCTGGAATTGTGCTATCACGGCTATTGGGTTTCGTCACATGGCCATGCAAAGAGTTCCCTTTTTCAACGATGGCACAAGATCTTCAGATGGGCGATGTACCGGTTGATGATTTGATACAATCGTTCATTGATGATATAATGAACACATCTGATGTTTGGGGTTTTATGGTAATACCTCATTTCCATTTGTTCCTTCAGGTCCACTGTGAGGGTCCTTGTCTCTCACACTACCGGGCGAAGAAATAATACCAGAGCATTGCAGGAGTGGTCTTGTGTTTGGTTGAATGTTATTGTCCTTCCATGCTGGGTTTAGTCTGAACAGTGCTGAGACTGTCTAAGTAGCCCTCTAAATAATTTCTGGTTTGGATGCTTCATTGCTATGATGTGTCCCAGATTAGCGAACCCTTGAAAAATTCCTAGCTTCTGTCCACAGAGAGTTACTTCAGTGTTGTTGGCAGTGTTGTGGCTGGCCATCAACTTGGCCTGCTCTTTGCTGATTTCCTTGTCATGTCTTGACCGTCCTTTCATCCAGTCTTTGAACCAGCTTGATGAGGTCTTCTTCACTGCCGGCGTTTTGCTAATGGGTCTTCCCACAGTACTGAAATATGCTGACATGGTCTTCAGGGGCATTAGTCCTGATGTATGCCAGGAAGCTGTTGGAAAGTGTGGGAGGCAGAAGGCAGCCCTGGATCAATCATATGCAATGATGGCTTTATCAATTATCAAGTATGTGGATGGTTTAGTACATTTTCTGGATGAATTATCCATGTGTTATGAACTGTGATCTCGCCATCTGACAACTACTCTAATGTACACTTTAATTCTGTATTCGACACAATCTTTCATCACAAGCAATAACAGAAATTAATTTCCAGTCTTTAAGTTCAGTATTTCAGCAAACTGTTTCCGGTCTGACGTGGCCAATAACGTGTGTGAAGGTCTAACAGTGCGAATTAAATAACTGTTTTTTTTCCCAGTCTTTACGTGTTCAGTATTGTTCATTTCATGTGCTTTTTGTTGTTCAGTATTGTTCATTTCATGTGCTTTTTGTTGTTCAAGTTCCATAACACGTTTGCTGGTTTGCAAAAATGACGTCTGGAGTCAGAAGTTTGGGTCTTTCACAAATTCCACCCCACCACCACCACCCCACCACCCACACACTTATCTCCATCTTCCTCACCCAGTGGGGGGCGGGGTCAGCGGGCTGCGTGCTGGCCAATCGGCTGTCAGAAGACCCAGACTCCGCGCGTGCTGCTGCTGGAGCGGGGAGGGGATGACAGGGGGGTGCCTTTATTTCTGTTCGATGCTCTCCTTTGAAAACTTCGCCAGCCCTCAGTACAACTGGATGTACTTCACCCAGCCCCAGACTCACAGCTCCTTGGCCTTTGATGGACAGGTGAGGAAAGACACCAGAGACAAACTGCAAAGTGAAATGATTGCAGTTATCTTGAATTCGTAGAAGAATCATGCAAAGGAAAAACCATACAATTTGTATGTATATATGCGTGCATATACGTACAT
>CM031605.1:73021650-73029150 GCA_018398815.1 Conus ventricosus | reverse complement strand
CAAGAGAATGAAATGAATGCTGTTTCAAGATCGCTCAACGAATGGAAGAAATAAATGGCAACACACATACAATACAACTCGCCCTCTGAAGTCGTCAGTAGACAGGAACAACAAGGGTCAAACAAAAGGAAAGAAAAGACAAACGGATAAGAAATGACCCAGCTCGCCCTGACGAAAAGAGGCATGGCGTAGCTTGTTTGGAAAGAGACAGGGCTGACTTAGATGAAAAAAAATTAGCTTTGAAGAGGGAGTGATAGCATAGGTTGCTGAGGTAGAGTTAGGGATGGCTGAACGTAAGGTAAAGAGAGGATTGGCTTAGCTAAAGATGGCTTAGCTTTGTGGATGGAAAGAGAGATTGCTTAGCTTGTTTGGATAGAAAGAGGGATGGCTTTAACTTGGCTTTCCTAGATTTTGATGGTAAGATGAGGAGCTTAGCTTGTTTACATGGAGAGAGACAAAAATGGCTCAGCTTGTTAACATGAGAGAGAGAGAGAGAGAGAGAGAGAGAGAGAGAGAGAGAAAAGAGAGAGAGAAGAGAGAGAGAGAGATATGGCTTAGCTTGTTTTCACGGAGAGAGTTATGACTTGGCTTCTTTGTATGGAGAGAGGGGTAGGCTAGCTTGTTTACATGGAGGGACAGATGGGTTAGCGTGTCTGGATGGACAAAGGGGTGGCTTGGCTGTTTTGAATGGTCACAGAATTCCTTTTATACGTGGAAAACTTCTGTCATCGAATTGGTTGAGTCACATGTTTTATGACAGCATATTTTTTTTTAAGTATGACTTCAGAAATATTCTTTAAAACATGTCCCCTACATGGAATGCGTCTTCAGTAGCGAATGAGGTTTCATGTTCACTTGTTGTTTCCTGTTTTGAATTCTCCAGAAACGGGCCTTATCGGGGTTTTTTAATGACAAGATCTAATCATTTTCTCATACCAGAGTATCACAAGACTGGGGGGCCTCTGAAAGTGGAGATACCACGAGTTGATGAATTGTCAGAACACTTATGGAAAGCGGGACAGGAATTAGGATATGCCCTGGTGGATTACAATGGAGCCTCCATGATCGGTAGGGCGTGTGTTGTTTCTGTTGTCAGGTGTCGAATTTCACCTCAGTCGACGCCTATATCGTCGTCTATGTCTATATGTTGTGATGCTGTTCCATTCTGGTCATGTATTGCTGTCTCCGTGTTCCAGTATGCCTGTGAATGGCTGTCACTTGTATTGCTGTCTCCGTGTTCCAGTATGCCTGTGAAGGCTGTCACTTGTATTGCTGTCTCCGTGTTCCAGTATGCCTTGAAAGGCTGTCACTTGTATTGCTGTCTCCGTGTTCCAGTATGCCTGTGAAAGGCTGTCACTTCTATTGCTGTCTCCGTGTGTCCAGTATGCTGTGAATGGCTGTCACTTGTATTGCTGTCTCCGTGTTCCAGTATGCCTTGAAAGGCTGTCACTTGTATTGCTGTCTCCGTGTTTCATGCCTGTGAAAGGCTGTCACTTGTATTGCTGTCTCCGTGTTCCAGTATGCCTGTGAATGGCTGTCACTTGTATTGCTGTCTCCGTGTTCAGTATGCCTGTGAATGGCTGTCACTTGTATTGCTGTCTCCGTGTTCCAGTATGCCTGTGAATGGCTGTCACTTGTATTGCTGTCTCCGTGTCCAGTATGCCTGTGAATGGCTGTCACTTGTATTGCTGTCTCCGTGTTCCAGTATGCCTGTGAATGGCTGCACTTGTATTGCTGTCTCCGTGTTCCAGTATGCCTGTGAATGGCTGTCACTTGTGTATTGCTGTCTCCGGTGTCCAGTATGCCTGTGTAAGGCTGTCACTTGTATTGCGTCTCTGTTCCAGTATGCCTGTGAATGGCTGTCACTTGTATTGCTGTCTCCGTGTTCAGTATGCCTGTGAATGGCTGTCACTTGTATTGCTGTCTCCGTGTTCCAGTATGTCCTGTGAATGCTGTCACTTGTATTGCTGTCTTCCGTGTTCCAGTATGCCTGTGAAAGGCTGTCACTTGTATTGCTGTCTCCGTGTTCCAGTATGCCTGTGAATGGCTGTCACTTGTATTGCTGTCTCCGTGTTCCAGTATGCCTGTGAAGGCTGTCACTTGATTGCTGTCTCCGTGTTCCAGTATGCCTGAAAGGCTGTCACTTGTATTGCTGTCTCCGTGTTTCAGTATGCCTTGAATGGCTGTCACTTGTATTGCTGTCTCGTGTTCCGTATGCCTGTGAATGGCTGTCACTTGTATTGCTGTCTCCGGTTTCCAGTAGCCTGTGAAAGGCTGTCACTTGTATTGCTGTCTCCGTGTTCCAGTATGCCTGTGAAGCTGTCACTGTATTGCTGTCTCCGTGTTCCAGTATGTCCTGTTAAAGCTGTCACTTGTATTGCTGTCTCCGTGTTCCAGTATGCCTGGAAAGGCTGTCACTTGTATTGCTGTCTCCGTGTTCCAGTATGCCTGGAATGGCTGTCACTTGTATTGCTGTCTGTGTTCCAGTATGCCTGTGAATGGCTGTCACTTGTATTGCTGTCTCCGTGTTCCAGTATGCCTGTGAAGGCTGTCACTTGTATTGCTGTCTCCGTGTTCCAGTAGCCTGTGAAAGGCTGTCACTTGTATTGCTGTCTCGTTGTCCAGTATGCTGCGAAAGGCTGTCACTTGTATTGCTGTCTCCGTTTCAGTATGCCTGTGAATGCTGTCACTGTATTTGCTGTCCCGTTTCCAGTTATGCTTGCGAAAGGTCTGTCACTTGTATTGCTGTCTCCGTTTCCAGTATGCCTGCAACAGGCTGTCACTTGTATTGCTGTCTCCGTTGTCCGGTATGCCTGCGAAAGGCTGTCACTTGTATTGCTGTCCTCCGTGTTCCAGTAAGTCTGTGAATGGCTGTCACTTGTATTGCTGTCTCTGTGTTCCAGTATGCCTGTATGCTGTCACTTGTTTTGCTTGTCCTCTGTTCCCAGTATGCCTGTGAATGCTGTCACTTGTATTGCTGTCTCCGTGTTCAAGTATGCCGTGTAAAGGCTTTGTCACTTGTATTGCTGTCTCCGTGTTCTCATATGCCTGCGAAAGGCTGTCACTTGTATTGCTGTCTCGTGTCACGCACTTTGTCCCATTTGTCCGTTCTACTGTCACTTTGTCCCACCATGTCTTTGTATTACTGTCAATTTGTCCCACCATGTCTTTGTATCACTGTCACTTTGTCACCTCATGTCTTTATATCACGGTTCATTTTTGTCCTTACCATGTCTTTGTATCACTGTCAATTTGTCTATCATGCTTTGTATCACTGTTACTTTGTCCCTCATGTCTTGTATCACTGTCACTTTGTCTTACCATGTCTTTGTATCACAGTCAATTTGTTCCACCATGTCTTTGTATTATGTCACTTTGTCTTACCATGTCTTTGTATCACTGTCAATTTGTCCACATGTCTTTGTATCACTGTCACTTTGTCTTACCATGTCTTTGTATCACTTTCACTTTGTCCTACCATATCTTTGTATCACTGTCACTTTGTTCACATGTCTTTGTATTATGTCACTTTGTCTTACATGTCTTTGTATCACTGTCACTTTGTCTTACTATGTCTTTGTATCACTGTCACGTTTTCTTACCATGTCTTGTATCATTGTCAATTTGTCTTACCATGTCTTTGTATCACTGTCACTTTGTCTTACCGTCCTTGTATCATTGTCAATTTGTCTTACCATGTTTTTGTATCATGTCAATTTGTCTTACCATTGTCAATTTGTCTTACCATGTCTTTGTATCATGTCACTTTGTCTTATCATGTCTTTGTATCATTGTCACTTTGTCTTACCATGTCTTTGCTTCACTGTCAATTTGTCTTATCATGTCTTTGTATCACGTCAATTTGTCTTTCCATGTCTTGTATCACTGTCACTTTGTCTTACCATGTCTTTGTATCATGTCACTTTGTCTTACCATATCTTTGTATCACTGTCAATTTGTTCCACCATGTCTTTGTATCATGTCACTTTGTCTTACCAGTCTTTGTATCATTGTCACTTTGTTCTTAACCATGTCTTTGTATCACTGTCACTTTGTCTTACCATGTCTTTGTATCATTGTCACGTTTTCTTACCATGTCTTTGTATCACTTGTCAATTTGTCTTACCATGTCTTTGTATCACTGCATTTGGTCTTACCATCTTTGATCATGTATTTGTCTACTGTCTTTGTATCATTGTCAATTTGTCTTACCATGTCTTTTTATTCACTGTCATTTGTCTTACCATGTCTTTGTTTCACTGTCAATTTGTCTTACCATGTCTTTGTTCACTGTCAATTTGTCTTACCATGTCCTTTGTTCACTGTCACTTTGTCTTACCATGTCTTTGTTTCACTGTCACTTTGTCTTACCAGTCTTTGTTCACTGTCACTTTGTTACCATGTCTTGTTTCACTGTCACTTTGTCAACCATGTCTTTGTTCACTGTCACTTTGTCTTACCCTGTCTTTGTTTCACTGTCACTTTGTCTTACCATGTCCTTGTTTCACTGTCACTTTGTCTTACCATGTCTTTGTTTCACTGTCACTTTGTCTTACCATGTCTTTGTATCACTGTCAATTTGTCTTACCATGTCTTTGTTCACTGTCAATTACTGTCTTTTACATGTCTTTGTCTTCACTGTTCATGCTTTGTCTTAACCATGTCTTTGTTTCACTGTCATTTGTCCTTCCATGTCTTTGTATACTGTCACTTTGTCTACCATGTCCTTGTCACTGTCAATGTCTTTCAACATGTCCTTGTATCACTGTCACTTTGTCTTACCATGTCCTTTGTATCACTGTCAATTTGTCTCCATGTCTTTGTATTACTGTCACTTTGTCTACAATGTCCTTGTATCATACTGTCAATTTGTCTTACCATGTCTTTGTATCACTGTCAATTTGTCTTACCATGTCTTTGTATACTGTCACTTTGTCTTACCATGTCTTTGTACTGTCACTTGCATCCATGTATGTTCTTTACCATGTCCTTTGTATCACTGTCACTTTGTCTACACCATGTCTTTGTATTCACTGTCACTTTGTCTTACCATGTCTTGTATCACTGTCACTTTGTCTTCCATGTCTTTGTATCACTGTCACTTTGGTCTTACTCATGTCTTTGTATTCACTGTCACTTTGTCACCATGTCTTTGTATACTTGTCATTTGTCTTACCATGTCCTTTATATTCACTTGTCAATTTACTTTGTCTAACATGTCCTTTGTATCACTGTCAATTTGTCTCACCATGTCTTTGTATCACTGTCACTTTGTCTTACCATGTCCTTTGTATTACTGTCACTTTGCTCACATGGTCTTGTATCACTGTCACTTTGTTCTACCATGTCTTGTTACTGTCACTTTGTCTACCATGTCCTTGTATTACTGTCACTTGCCCAAATGTCTGGTTACTGTCACTTTGTCGAACATGTCCTTGTATTACTGTCACTTTGTCTACCATGTCCTTGTATTACTGTCACTTTGTCTCACCATGTCCTTGTATTACTGTCACTTTGCCACACAAGTCCTGTATTACTGTCACTTTGTCACACCATGTTCCTTGTATTACTGTCACTTTGTCTCACCATGTCCTTGTATTACTGTCACTTTGTCCACACCATGATCGTTGTATTACTGTCACTTTGCACACAATGTCCTTGTATTACTGTCACTTGTCACCATGTCCTTGTATTACTGTCACTTTGTCTCACCAATGTCCTTGTATTACTGTCACTTGTCTCACCAATGTCCTTGTATTACTGTCACTTTGCCACCATGTCCTTGTATTACTGCTTCACCTTCTTGATACTTCACTTTGTCTCACATGTCCTTGTATTACTGTCACTTTGTCTCACCATGTCCTTGTTGTACTGTCACTTTGCAACCATGTCCTGTATTACTGTCACTTTGTCTCACCATGTCCTTGTATTACTGTCACTTTGTCTCACCATGTCCTTGTATTACTGTCACTTTGTCCACCATGTCCTGTATTACTGTCACTTTGCCCAACATGTCCTGTATTACTGTCACTTTGTCCTACATCATGTCCTTGTATTACTGTCACTTTGTCCACACATGTCCTTGATTACTGTCACTTGCCCAACATGTCCTGATACTGTACTTTGCACCATGTCCTTGTATTACTGTCACTTTGTCTCACCATGTCCTTGTATTACTGTCACTTTGCCCAACATGTCCATGGATAACTGTCACTTTGCGAACCATGTCCTTGTATTACTGTCACTTTGCGAACCATGTCCCTTGTATTACTGTCACTTTGCTCACATGTCCTTGTCTTACTGTCACTTTGCCAACATTGGTCGTCCACATGCTTGTATTACTGTCACTTTGCGAACCATGTCCTTGTATTACTGTCACTTTGTCACCATGTCCTGTATTACTGTCACTTTGCCATACATGTCCATGTGATAACTGTCACTTGGAACCATGTCCTGTATTACTGTCACTTTGTCCCATGTCTTGCTTTACTGTAACTTTGTCCACATGTCCTTGTATTACTGTCACTTTGCCCAACATGTATGTAGATGACTGTCACTTTGCGTTTACCACATGTCCTCTGTATTACTGTACCTTGTCCACTCTATGTCCTCTTATTACTGTCACTTTGTCTCACCATGTCCTTGATACTGTCACTTTGCCCATCATTCTCATGTACTGTACTTGTGCGATCATGTCCTTGATTACTGTACTTTGACCATGTCTTGTTGTTCTGGATTGTACTGTCACTTTGCCCAACTGTCGCATGTATACTGTCATGTCTGTCCTTCATGACCCATTACTTACTGTATCATTTGTCCCACATGTCCCTGACATATTGTACTGTAAGTTGGTCCTTCAGTCCCTTTTACTGAATAATACACATCATGTCCCTGCATTACTGTAACTTGTCCATCATAGTCCTGCATTACTGACACATTGTCCCTCTGTCCTAGCATTACTTAACGTTCATCATTCCTGCATTACTGTAATTCGTCTTTGTCTGCATTACTTAACTTGTCCATCATGTCCCTGATTTGGTAGAGTTGTGCATCTGTCCAGGTCATTACTGTAAGTTGTCAATTCGTCATGCGTTACTGTTACTTGTATCTTTTGTACATGGATTGCTTCACTGTACATATTCTGTCCACTCACTGCCATGTCCATTAACCATCTACAATGCTGCACTTGTAATCAGGTTAGTTTTACGAAAAACAACAAAGTTTTGGTGATGAAGTTTTGTAGGAGCGTTTGTTACACTTGACAAATCTTATTCGGGGGTAGCGTGCTGCGTGCGTGCGTGCGGCGTGCGTGCTTGCGTGCGTCAGCTGTGTGACCGACATTTACTGTATATTTGTCACAATTTAAAATGGAAATGTCTTCTGTTTGGGTTTGTTTGTTTGAATTACAGCAATGATTTTTCTTACCACATATAAAATTGGCTAAACCATAATAACCTGTTATATTTAGCAATCATATAGATCTTGTTAATTCTTTGGTTG
>CM031605.1:72981650-73016650 GCA_018398815.1 Conus ventricosus | reverse complement strand
GACAGGGACAGACAACACAAGCCGCAAGGAAGTCATAGGGGCACATAAAACCAAGCCCAAATGAATGAAAATGATGAAAGCTTTACAAAGCTCTGCTTCCTAAATCAGTTTGTATTGGGAGGAAGCATCTTGTCCCAGAAGCGGATTACAAAAGCCAAGGGTAGGTCTTTGGGTAAGTCCATGAAGAACCTGAAGAACCGACGTTGTATGGACGACTCTGATGTGTCATCAGACCACAATCTTCTTTTGATGACTGCAAGAATGCGACTCACGAAGCACACTACAGATTACCTGTTATCCCAACCCCTCTCCTACACCTTGCCCTCCTTCATTCTCTCCTCCCTCGTTCTTGCCCTTCATCCTCTTTTTTACTCGATCTTTTCTTTCATTTCTCCCTTTGACCTCCTTCTTCACCTTCTTCACCTCCCCCATTGATTTTGTCCCATTTCACCCCGCCCTCCCTCTTGACCCTTTCCTCTACACTCCCATCCCTCCCTCCCCGTCGTTTTGTCCCGTCGCCTCATACCTCTCCTCCTTGACTCTATCATCCATCACCCTCTTCCCTTACTCCTTGACCTTGTTCGTCAACCCCTGCCTTCCCCTTTGACATCGTCTTGTTCACTTCTTCCCTCTCCCCTGACCTTGACCTTCCTCATGACCTTGCCTTCCTCGAACCCACCTTCCCCTTCACTTCGTCCTTCTTCACCCCTTCCCCTCCATCTTGTTACCCTCCTTCACTGTCTCCCTTCCTGTATTCATCTTGGCTTGCAGGTGTTGGTCAAAGAGGGACGGGCAGAAGGAGTGGAGGTGACCCGGAAGGACAAGGTGGTCAAGGTCAAGGCCAGGAAGGAGGTCATCCTGTCAGCAGGAGCGGTCGGCTCCCCCCAGATCCTGATGTTGTCTGGCATCGGTCCTAAGAAACATCTCCAGGAAACTTGGGGTAGGTAATGAGTGCGTGTGTGTGTGGTTCAGAGAGAACGAACGAACGAACGAACGAACGAAATGTGTTTAATGAGGGAAAGGCACATAGCAGGCTGTTTGCATCTTGCCCTCAAAAATGAAAAGAAACCATTTCAAACACAAAAGCCACCCTCCACACCCCAACCATTAACCAAACATCCACCTGTCGAACAATCCTTTCAAAGCATAATAATAGCAATAACAATAGCAATGAATGATAATGATTAAAATGATAACATTACAATTCAAATATAACACCATGCGCCATATATAACATATGCATTGTCAAACATTACATCTATCGAATAGCATGATCTGAAAAGATTAGAAATACAGAATACATAATAATCACAAATATAAATCCACATGATAGTAAATAAATATTGAAACAAGAATCTGTTCCGGAAGGGGGCGTACAACACACATTTTTGCGCCCTCCAGATACGCACGCAATTCCCCTTTTCTCTCTATCCCGTGTTCTCTGCAAACAATTCCATCCTCGCCCCTCGTAACAAACACCCACTCACCCGTCTACCCCTCGTTCACAACCAACCCTACTCAAACAGAGAGAGAGAGAGAGAGGGAGGGAGAGAGAGAGATGAGATAGAGAGAGAGAGAGAGAGAGAGAGAGAGAGAGAGAAGATGAGAGAGAGAGAGAGAGAGAGAGAGGCCGGATATAAAAGCAAATATTCACTTACCATAAGGATCAGGAGATGCTGTTCATGTATTGCGTCATAAGGTGTGTTTGATATTTGTTTTTAAAGACTCGGAGGCTTGTATTTACATCGAATGAAGTTATAACAGAATTCCATAAGCAGCCACCAGAGTACAACAAGCTTGATTTAAACAGATCGATTCTCGGAAGAGGTACTTTTATCTTGTAAACATGACGAATCTTCTTCATTTCGAATCTATTTTTCAAAGCCATTGGGGCACGGTGGACATTATATTAAACATAAAGAGAGCTTTGTTGTAAACTAGCTTCCATTTTAGAGGCCAGAATTTCTAAATGTTTTATATTCTGAGAAAGTAGGGAGGAGGACTTCAGGAGGATCAGTTTAATGGCACGTCTATGTAAACTGAATAAAGGTTTTAAAATATTATCACTAGCGGAATCCCATATTGTTGAGGCATAGTTTATGTAAGATTCAACATAGGCATGAAAGAACAACTTACGGCTAGGTTGATCTAAAAAGTGTTTTATTCTGGAAAGCTGGTAAATCTTTCTGGACACATTTTTACATACTAACGCAATATGATTCGACCATAACAGATTGTTATCAATAATAACACCTAGGATCTTATGGTGATCAACTTCCTCGAGATTTTCGCCATTAATACAAAGGTAATGATTGCTACAAGAAAGATTCTGACGTTTTTGCCTGGTAGTAATTAATAAGTATTTAGTTTTTTTGGGGTGGAGTCGCATTGATTGAGTTCAGACCATTCAGATAACTTGTTGATACATTTCTTGTAAGGAGATAAAAATGTTATCTAATCGATCGTGACAGGTGTGGATAGTGGTATCATCGGCAAACATCTCACATAAAGTTGTAAAAAACAGAGTAGATCATTTATATATACAGAAAATAGTATTGGCCCAAGGACTGAGCCTTGAGAGGACGCCGTACTTAACAGGTAGACGGAAGAATTTGATTTATTTACCGAAACACACTGTTTCCTGTCTGACAGAAATGAAGATAGAAGTTCCAAAGCGTTGTCAGTTAGGCCATACCTTCAGGGAATATCTTAAGTACGCCTTGCTTGGAGAAGGTAACCCCTGGACCTAGGAACCACAGGTGGTGAATTGATTAGGGGGGTTGGATGTTGCTGTGCCTGATGTTAGGGCAGGGTTTGTTGCTGTTCTTTATGTTGAGAGAGAGAGAGAGAAGAGAGAGAGAGAGAGAGAGAGAGAGAGAGAGAGAGAGAGAGAGAGAATAACACATCATCTCTATCTTTGCTTATTGTCGCTGCAGATCACATCACAATCAGATCATCAACAGTTTTTACACTGTGTATCTACAGATCGCAGTGTATGCAGAGTATCATCCCCATTTCTGAGTCTCTGTCCGTGTCTGTACAGGTCACGCTGTATACATTTATTTTTGTTTCTATTTTTCTTCTAATTGTTTTTCTGCAGATCACACTGCAACAGACGATCATCAATTTATTTTCTTGATGTCTGTTCATGCAGATTAACATGTGTCTGCTTTGCACATCGTAATGTAAGGAATCATCTGTGTCTGTTCTCTGTGTCTCTGCAGATCACACAGTACATGAGATGATCTGTTTCTGCTGATTTTCTTTGCAGATGGCAGAACACGCAGATAATCTGTTTCTGTTCATTGTGCCTGCGGGTAGCAGTACAGTTAAATCGTCTAAGTTCATTCTGTCTGTGCAGATCCCAGTCCATGCCGATCTCCTGTGGGGGACAACCTTCAGATCACCTGTTGGTAGACTACAGTTTCCGTCTCAACTCATCCATGGGCATCACTCCGGAGAAGCTGACTAGCTTCAGGGAATATCTTAAGTACGCCTTGCTTGGAGAAGGTAACCCTGGACCCAGGAACCACAGGTGGTGATATTGATTAGGGGGGGGGGGGGTGGATGTTGCTGTGCTGATGTTAGGGCAGGTGTTTGTTGCTGTTCTTTATGTGACTGACCTACTGCCGGTGGCGGTGATGTTAAGGCAGGTTTGTTGCTGTTCTTTTGTTGACTGACCTACTGCCGGTAGCGGTGATTTTAGGGCAGGTGTTGTTGTTGTTCTTTATGCTGACTGACCTACTGCGGTGGCGGTGATGTTAGGGCAGGTGTTTGTTGCTGTTCTTTATGTTGACTGACCTACTGCCGGTGGCGGTGATGTTAGGGCAGGTGTTTGTTGCTGTTCTTTATGCTGACTGACCTACTGCCGGTGGCGGTGATGTTAGGGCAGGTGTTTGTTGCTGTTCTTTATGCTGACTGACCTCTGCCGGTGGCGGTGATGTTAAGGCAGGTGTTTGTTGCTGTTCTTTATGTTGACTGACCTACTGCCGGTAGCGGTGATTTTAGGGCAGGTGTGTGTTGTTGTTCTTTATGCTGACTGACCTACTGCCGGTGGCGGTGATGTAGTAGGGCAGGTGTTTGTTGCTGTTCTTTATGTTGACTGACCTACTGCCGGTGGCGGTGATGTTAGGGCAGGTGTTTGTTGCTGTTCTTTATGCTGACTGACTACTGCCGGTGGCGGTGATGTTAGGGCAGTGTTTGTTGCTGTTCTTTATGCTGACTGACCTACTGCGGTGGCGGTGATGTTAGGGCAGGTGTTTGTTGCTGTTCTTTATGCTGACTGACCTACTGCCGGTGGCGGTGATTTTTGGGCAGGTGTTTGTTGTTGTTCTTTATGCTGACTGACCTACTGCCGGTGGCGGTGATGTTAGGGCAGGTGTGTGTTTGCTGTTCTTTATGTTGACTGACCTACTGCCGGTGGCGGTGATGTTAGGGCAGGTGTTTGTTGCTGTTCTTATGCTGACTGACCTACTGCGGTGGCGGTGATGTTAGGGCAGGTGTTTGTTGCTGTTCTTTATGCTGACTGACCTACTGCCGGTGGCGGTGATGTTAGGGCAGGTGTTTGTTGCTGTTCTTTATGCTGACTGACCTACTGCGCGTGGCGGTGATGTTAGGGCAGGTGTTTGTTGCTGTTCTTTATGCTGACTGACCTACTGCCGGTGGCGTGATGTTAGGCAGGCGTTTGTTGTTGTTCTTTATGCTGACTGACCTACTGCCGGTGGCGTGATGTTAGGGCATGGTTTGTTGCTGTTCTTTATGTTGACTGACCTACTGCCGGTGGCGGTGATGTTAGGGCAGGTGTTTGTTGCTGTTCTTTAGTTGATGACCTACTGCCGGTGGCGGTGATGTTAGGGCAGTGTGTGTTGCTGTTCTTTATTGTTGACTTACCTACTGCCGGTGGCGGTGATGTTAGGGCAGGTGTTTGTTGCTGTTCTTTATGCTGACTGACCTACTGCCGGTGGCGGTGATGTTAGGGCAGGTGTTTGTTGCTGTTCTTTATGTGACTGACCTACTGCGGTGGCGGTGATGTTAGGGCAGGTGTTTGTTGCTGTTCTTTATGTTGACTGACTACTGCCGGTGGGTGATGTTAGGGCAGGTGTTTGTTGCTGTTCTTTATGCTGACTGACCTACTGCCGGTGGCGGTGATGTTCTAGGTGGAGTTGTGTCACTGATGTTATTGCAACTTTCGTTCTTCTTTGTTTCTTTGTTTGTTCATTATGTAGATTAACTATGCACTAATGGTTGTGACATGAGGGTGTGAGTTGTGTGTTCCTGTGCTTGCGTCGTTTTTGTTGCTGCGTCTATAGTTACTCACCATGTTGACCTTGCTACGAGTGGTTTGAGGGCTGGATTGCTGTTGCTGTGTCAAGTTTATTTTTTATTATTCTGTTAATTGTTTCTCGTTTTCTTGATTTAGCAACTGCTTTTCTGTCTGTAGAATTGTTTATCGCACTTCACTGTTTATTGATGTTTCAATTAAGATTTGTGTTGTTTATCTTCTCCAAAGAAAAATGATAAAAAAGACACACGTTTCGTTCCGTGGACATGCCTTAGTTTCATGAACTGAAGAATGGGTTACCTCTATGTGTTTTCATGCATCGAGGACTAAAGAATGGATATGTACTTAGGTTGTCAAGCTTTATGACTGGAGAATGTGCCTAGCTTAGTTTCATGAACTGAAGAATGGGTTTCCTATATGTGTTTTCATGCATGGAGGACTAAAGAATGGATATGTACTTATGTTGTCAAGCTTTATGGACGGAGAATGTGCCATAGCTTAGTTTCATGAACTGAAGAATGGGTTACCTACTGTAATTCTCTTCTTGCTGGCTGTCCACAGAATCTTCTTGCAAAATTGCAGAAAGTCCAAAATAATGCTGCTCGCCTTGTCTCGAATCTCCGAAAACCTTCATGTTTCTCCCTTGCTTAAATCTTTGCACTGGCTTCCTGTTGAAACACGCATCAAGTACAAACTTTCTTGCTCTGTTACAAGGCATTGGATGGCTCGCTCCATCTTACTCTCTAAACTTCTGTCGACCTATACTCTTCCAGACAGCTTCGCTCTTCTTCTGACACTCGCATTCTGCAGATCCCTCGTTTTCGGGCCAGAACACTTGGTGAACGTTCTTTTTCTTTTCAGGCTCCTTCCTGCTGGAACAATCTCCCTTCTGTACTCCGAAACACAACAGTCTTTCTTCTTCAAGTCCTCCCTCAAAACAACTCTCTTCCAAAACATAATTTTTCTGCTCCTTCGCTGTGCGTGTGTGTGTGTGTGTGTGTGTGTGTGTGTGTGTGTGTGTGTGTGTGTGTGGTGTGTGTGTAGTGTGTGTGTGTGTGTGTTTTGTGTGTGTGTGTGTGTTTGTGTGTGTGTGTGTGTGTGTGTGTGTGTGTGTGTGTGTGTGTGTGTGTGTGTGGTGTTAGGGCTTATTGCTGTAAGCGCTTAGGGCTTTTGTTTAGATTAAGCGCACTAATGTTCCTTATTATTATTATTATTATTATTGTGTTTTCATGCGTGGAGGACTAAAGAATGGATATGTACTTATGTTGTCAAGCTTTATGGACTGGAGAATGTGCCATACCAGGCACAGTGAAGAAAGGAGTACTGCTGTTACACTTCACGGACTAGAGGATGGATGACTTTCATGTGATGATGAAAGCATTACCAGCACGTCTTGTTGAACCTCATGAAAGAAGAATGGACTACGTACATGTTGGACGTACATGCTTTATGGGCCGATGAATGGACTACCTACATGTTTTGTCATGGTGTACATGCTGTATGGAATACCTACATATTTTGTCATGGTGTAATGCTGTATGGACTACCTACATGTTTTGTCATGGTGTACATGCTGTATAGACTACCACATATTTTGTCATGGTGTACATGCTGTATGGACTACCTACATGTTTTGTCATGGTGTACATGCTGTATGGACTACCAACATGTTTTGTCATGGTGTACATTGCTGTATGGACTACCAACATGTTTTGTCATGGTGTACATGCTGTATGGACTACCAACATGTTTTGTCATGGTGTACATGCTGTATGGACTACCAACATGTTTTGTCATGGTGTACATGCTGTATGGACTACCAACATGTTTTGTCATGGTGTACATGCTGTATGGACTACCAACATGTTTTGTCATGGTGTTCCTGCTGTATTGGCTACCCACATGTTTCGTCATGCTTTACGGACTGAGGACTGGACTAGCTACATGCTTTGTCATGCTTTACGGACTGAGGAATGGACTAGCTACATGTTTTGTCATGCTTTACGGACTGAGGACTGGACTAGCTACATGCTTTGTCATGCTTTACGGACTGAGGAATGGACTAGCTACATGTTTTGTCACGCTGTGCATGCTACATGGGCAGAAGAATGGACTATCTACATCTTTGGTCAGCGTTCGCTGGTTCAAACGTTTCCTTTCCATGTTCCATGTAATCCTGGCGAACGACACACACCAGCTCTCCTACAGTTTCGCACATTCATGTGTTTGCCTTGTATATTTGTCGACTTTTTTCATTTCGTTTATGAGTTGATTTGCCCAGCTGGTTGATGCTTGGCTTGTTTCCCACCAGGGGCACTGCGCGCACCCTGGGGCACCGGGGGCCATGGCGTTCTTTGGCAGCAGGGAAGAGCTGAGGCGGGCAGACTACCCTGACGTCCAGCTGCACATGCGACCTTACTGCTGGACTGGCCTTCACTCCACAAGGTCACACCCGAGGTATTGTGTAGTGGGTCCTGACTATGACCCCACACTTTCCGCTGGCCTCTGCTAAACGCAGCTGTTGGGGCCATTGAGTTGTCTTTGACTTGCAAGAAACAAACAAACAAATGAGGTTAACAAAGTGAGCTATGTAATCACCCTGCAATGTTAACAAGTATAATTTTGGAGAAAGGCGAGAAGTTTTAAGAGTGTATAATATAGGGATCTTTCTCAGGAGCACTTTATTTCACTGCTTTCTCTTCTTGACTTGTCCGCTGCCTTTGATACCATTGATCACTCCACCCTCCTCACTAGACTTCAACATACTTTTGGCATCTCTTCTCACGCTTTGGCATGGTTTTATTCTTACCTTTCTGGTCGAACCCAAATTGTCTCTGTCAATGGTTTTTCTTCAAGCTCTGCTGACTTGAATTATGGTGTTCCCCAAGGCTCTGTCCTTGGTCCCATTCTGTTTGTTCTATATACCCAACCCATCTCTGACATTGTAGCCCATCATGACATTTCACACCACTGCTTCTCTGATGACAATCAAATCTACATTTCTGGTGACATCTCTCTCCTCTCCTCCATCATTGATCGCTCACAGCTCTGCATCTCTGACATAAAGGCATGGATGACTTGCAACAAACTTCAGTTAAACAATGACAAAACTGAACTGATCTTCATTCTCCCAAAACGGCTCATGTCTACAATCTCTGTTCCTTCTTCTGCCCCAACTTGGTACCTCTCTCATTCAGACCTCTACCACTGTGCGAAATCTTGGCGTTGTACTTGATCAGACACTCTCTTTTCAAAATCAGATTTCTTCTATCTGCCGTGCTTGCTACTTGGAGCTTCGGCGAATCAGTTCTGTGCGCCACCTTCTGTCTGAAGAAGCCACCAAGACTCTGGTTTCTGCTTTCATTCTTTCAAGACTTGACTACTGTAATTCTCTTCTTGCTGGCTGTCCACAGAATCTTCTTGCAAAATTGCAGAAAGTCCAAAATAATGCTGCTCGCCTTGTCTCGAAATCTCCGAAAACCCTCTCATGTTTCTCCCTTGCTTAAATCTTTGCACTGGCTTCCTGTTGAAAAACGCATCAAGTACAAACTTTCTTTGCTCTGTTACAAGGCATTGGATGGCCTCGCTCCATCTTACCCCTCTAAACTTCTGTCGACCTATACTCCTTCCAGACAGCTTCGCTCTTCTTCTGACACTCGCATTCTGCAGATCCCTCGTTTTCGGGCCAGAAACACTTGGTGAACGTTCTTTTCTTTTCAGGCTCCTTCCTGCTGGAACAATCTCCCCTTTTGTACTCCGAAACTCAAACAGTCTTTCTTCTTTCAAGTCCTCCCTCAAAACAACTCTCTTCAAACATAATTTTTCTGCTCCTTCGCTGGTGTATGGGTGTGTGCGTGTGTGTGTGTGTTTGTGTGTGTGTGTGTGTGTGTGTGTGTGTGTGTGTGTGTGTGTGTGTGTGTGTGTGTGTGTGTTAGGGCTTATTGCTGTAAGCGCTTAGGGCTTTTGTTTAAGATTAAGCGCACTAAATGTTCCTTATTATTATTTATTATTATTATTATTTCTTGACTGTAAGAAGACGTTGTTGCCTTACTTGTCGATATATGCAAATGCATTTGCAGCTTTAAAACTGACGGAATTTTGAACTTGAACACAGCAGAATGAATTTGAAAACTGATGGAAATTGCTATGGACATTATAGTATTATTATGGGATGTTTCGTGTTTAGGGCGAATGTTTCTAATGAAGTAAATCATCTACGCCGTGTGACACAGTTTGCAATGAATTTACAATCATCTTTGTTATCTTCATCCACATAGATCAGCAGAAGAGAGCCATGACAAAATGAACACAAAGATGACGCTATGTTTCAGGAGAGAGCCATGACAAAATGAACACAAAGATAACGCTGTGTTTCAGAAGAGTCATGACAAAGTGAACACAAAGATAACGCTGTGTTTCAGAAGAGTCATGACAAAGTGAACACAAACATGGCCCTTTGTTTTAGAAGAGTCATGACAGAGTAAACACAGACAAGACGCATGTTTCAGGAGAGAGCCATGACAAAGTGAACACAAAGGTGACAGTTTCAGGAGAGAGCCAGACTGAAGAGCCGAGTCAACCACAACGGGGTGTCTTGTGTACCCACCCTCCTCCGCCCCCTCAGTGTGGGCACTGTGAGACTGCAGTCCTCCCGACCCCAGGACCCCCCCTTGATTGACCCCCAGTACCTGACCAGAGAGGAGGACCTGGAGCCCCTGTTGTACGGTGAGTGACCTGTGGTCAATGTGTCTGGAGGGGTGAAATTCAGTTTGTCTGGTAGCTTAATGGGTATACGTCAATGTCATTTTGATGTTTAATCGGTATACGTCAATGTTGTTGTCACACCTAATGGGTATGAGTCAGTGTGATTCTGATAACGATGAATATACGTCATTCTAACACCGAATGGATATACGTAGATATCATTCTGACACCTAATGGGTATTGATCTCTGATGAGTATCAGTCAATATCACATCTGACACCAGTGAGCATACGTCAATGTTATTCCGACGCCTAATTGGTATACGTGAATGGCGCTTAAACACCTGGTAGTTTATTTCAGAACCATTCCAGCAACTGACGGGTGCACCTAATGCCTCCCTAACTCCTTGTGATATACCTCAACGTCGTTCTAACAACTAATGGATGGACATCAGTGTTACGTTAACACTGAGAGATGAACAATGCCGCTCCAATGCCTAGTAGAAAACGTCAGTGTCCCTCTGACACCTGGTTGTATACATCAATATCGTGCTAACACGTAGTGGTAAACGCCAGTGTCGGTCTAAGATCTAGTGATATTTGTTATTGTATTTCTGACACCCAGTGACAGACGTCAGTACCCCTCTAGCAACTGGTGATTAACATCAATATCGTGCTCAAATGTAGTGGTAATCGCCATTGTAGTTCTAAGACCTAGTATTATTTGTCATTGTATTTCTTACTCCTAATAGTAAACGTCAATGTCTAACACCCTGTGACGTCCGTTAGCGTCGTTCTAAGACCTATTTTGTGGGAACGAGAAGGCTGACGCTCTGTCCAAGGCAGGCAGCAATATGGAGCAGTTCAGCCACCCGGTGACCTACAGAGAGGCCAAAACTATCATCCACAACCAACACCAAAGCCAGGGGAAGAGAAGGCTGGGTGCAGACAGTGGTGCTGATCCAATCCACCAGCTCCAGAGATACCAGCAAACAATCCTCTTCAGACTGAGAACTGGCCACTGCCGACTGCTGAGCCACCTCAGTCGAATTCAGATTGCCCACACAGACGAATGTCCATGTGGCACTCGATCTCAGACCCCAGAACACGTCCTCCAGCACTGTCCAGCCCATGGTGTTCTACGGCGTCAAACCTGACCAGAGGGTGCAGAACTGCAGATGCAGCTTTGGGACAGCCGTCAAGGCCTCGAGAAGACTGTGGGTTTCATCATGGCGACAGGATTGAAGATCTGACGCAACAAAAAAATCGACCACAGAAGAAGAAGTATGTCAATATTGTTTTAAACATCTAGTGTTCTTCGTCAATGTCATTCTAACACCTAGTGGCAAATGCCGTTGTCGATCTAAGACCCAGTGGCAAACGCCCAGTATCATTGTAACAACTGCCAGACGTACATCAATGTCGCTCTGGCACTTGTGCTGACATTCGTTCTAACAACCAGTGGCAAACGCCCAGTATCATTGTAACAACTGCCAGACGTACATCAATGTTGCTCTGGCACTTGTGCTGACATTCGTTCTAACAACCAGTGGCAAACGCCCAGTATCATTGTAACAATTGCCAGACGTACATCAATGTCGCTCTGGCACTTGTGCTGACATTCGTTCTAACAACCAGTGGCAAACGCCCAGTATCATTGTAACAACTGCCAGACGTACATCAGTGTCGCTCTGGCACTTGTGCTGACATTCGTTCTAACAACAAGGGTATACATCAATGCCACTCTGTGTCCACCTCCCACAGGGATACGTCAGTGCCAACGCCTGATGACCACGCCCACAATGCGCGCACTGGACGCTCAGTACAATGATGAAGCCGTGAAGGCGTGCAGCGAGCAGCACGTGTTTGACAGTGACGACTACTGGCGATGTCACATCCGCCACACTGCTATCACCGTTTATCACCCCACTTGCACGTGCAGGATGGGGGATCCCAAAGATCCCTCCACTGTGGTGGATCCCCTGCTCAGGTGAGTTTTGAGGAATGCAGATCATGATCATTGTGGGTGCATATACAACACACCTGACACCCTCACATCGAGTACACTCACACGTTACATCCATTACCCGCGAAATACCAGTGAAAACATGTCGCAAATGGTTCTACATAATGACCGTGTCTTTTATACTGAAGTATTTCATATGAGAGAAACTCTCCCACCCCCCTCTTCCTCTCCCCATTTTCCAAGGAGATTGTGTTTGAGTAGTACATCAGTATTTGTACCGGTATGATATTCCATCCATAATGCAAGGCCTCATACATAAGTTAATTCGAGGAACAATATACAGAAGTAATAGGTATGGTCTGGAAATGAAACGAAATGTTTAGATACTGAGCTGTCAAACCTGATCTTGACAAAATAAAAAAAATTGTGACATTGCTGAGAAATTCCAAATGCCAGGCGGCCATGGTAGAGAAATTCAGCCCACTACTTTTCTTAGAAGACATTGGAGCCTTCACAGAAGAGAACGGTATTATGCCGCTTTTAGCTCACCCGCTCTCAACCGGCCTTGGCCGGTCTCGGGCGGCTGACTCCAAAAGCGGCATAATACCGTTCTCTACTAAGCATGACTTTAATAACCAAAAAAATAACGACCCTACAAACATGCATACTGTGTTGGGTTGTCCGTTTTCAATACTAATTTACAAAACTTTTCAGATTTTAGTTTTTGCTTAATCCTTTGTTTTTCTTGATCATTCTCAAAACATCATTTTCACGCAAACATTCTCAAATGGTCCTGTCTTTCATGGAAAAAAAAACTACGTCTTAACTGTTTTTTAAAGTTTTTTTTAAAAACTGAATTATTTTTTTGAATAAAATCCACAATACACCGAGGTGAGAGAGATTGGCTTATCAGGCTGTTTTTTAAAGGCATGCAGTAAAAGCGCGGCACCCCCAGAGTTTCAATAAAACATTCGAGCAAGCGGGGTCCCACTCAGCCCCCGTTGGATTTGTAAACCCAGTCGCAGTTTTTAAATAGCGATCGTTTTTCTTTTTGCCTGCATTTTTAATAGCGAGATTTCTAAAAAGGGGTTGAAAGGTTTTGCTCATCATTCCCCCTGGGTTTTAAAAACAGATATAACATGTTTTTACATTCTCCTATCATAAGTCAATTTTTAAATCATGTGATAGTAAAAAAGAGTCACATCCGCCCCCGCACTTAGTGTTGTTGACAACGGGCCTTGAGTTACTGTCTTTGGGTTGTGGGGGCTGTGGGAACGGACGTGTTTCAGTGATAGGGGTTTTTTGCTTGTAAAAGATTTTTTTTAAATTATGTCGGGTGATAGTGTTTCTTCTTGTGAAGAAGCAAAATTATTTGGTAGTTCTTCTTCACAAAAATTTAAAATTCAAAAATTTTTGAAGCACAAGTTGTCATAAAAATCTATTGTTTTTCTCAACCGCCATCAACTTTAATTCTACCTGGATGGATAAGCTTCTACTTTTCAACAAGTCAAAATCCCCCGTTACCACCCGCAACACCAACGGAATTGTGGAAGAGGAAGAAATGTTATTTTGAAAGAGACAAGACTACTTTTAAAAAATGGACGAAATAATTGAAAAGTTTTTAAAAGGGAAGGACCCGGGATTTCCAAAAACCCCAAAAGAAAGCTTAGGCAATTGTTAAAAGAAAAAAAGGGAGACAAAAAAAGGGAACAATTTTAAGCCAAGAAAAAAATTTTTTTTGGGGCAAAGGTGACATTCCGGTTTTTTTTAGAAGTTTTGTGTAATATTTTCGAAAAAAAATAAGCGAAATGAGAAAGAACAAAAAGGATGGTTTGGGGGGCGGGTTCCGTCCTTTTTTTCTTCGTTTGGACTTTGTTTTTGGCTGGCGGTGGGGGGGGGGCGGGGCTGTTTGGTTGAAAGAAAAACCGGGTATTCGATGTTCAGCCGAAAATTACTGCCTTTGCAAGTGTTCTTTTGGTCACGGGTTTTATGTTGTGGGCCCTTTCCCCTTTCTTTTCATTTTGGCAAGAAATGAAATAAAATGCGCAAGTCCCAAAAATTTTGCGCATTTTTGGGAAAACATGATCCTGCTATCAAGCGAGCTCAACAGCCCCAGTAAATAGAACGTCATGGTGACGGTGGATAGAATCAATATCCATAGTTAGACCTGGCAAGTTAGACGTCAGTTCAAAAAATACGACTTTTTCCGCGTGAACGTAGCCCCCCTGCCAACATTCTTACTCCAGAATGCTTTTTTGTTCAAAGACGGCGGGATGAACAATAGACATAGTTCCCTGGCAAGTTCGACGTCGTTACTAAAATTACGACGTTCAGGGGGTTTGAACGCTAGCCTCCCCTGCCAAATTTTTTATCCATGTAATGACTTTTTTGTTTTGGGTTGCCTGCTTTTTCATCTACCCCCCCAACGCTCCCCCCAAACCCCCCTCTACCTTTTAGGCGCCTTTGGGCGGCCGCGGGTGACTTTTTAAATTGTCTGTTTTATTAAATCGGCTTTTTTAAAAGGCACCTGGTGGCTGCTTTGAACTTGCGACAAAAGACCCAAAATGAATCAAAAAAAAACGAAAGCGCCGTCTTGCACCAAGTGGGGTTACATAACGAATAATAAAGCTCTGTGTACACCACAAACATCCCCCCCCCTTCTCCCCCACACAATGCCGCACTCCTCCCCTGTAGCCAAAGTTTTTAAAAACACTTGAAACCCCAAGCCCTTAATTAAGTTTTTAAATCGTGCCCCAAAGAAGTGGCCCAATAATTCCACTTTTGGCAAATTTCCCTTTTTAAAACATTTGACGCCTTCACCTAAGTCCCCCCCCAAGCCCCCCAAGACGCCCCAAGTCCAATTAAGTTTTGATCAAGTTCCCCAAATTCCCTTAATTAGTTTTTAATCAAGTCACCCAAGTTTAAATTAAGTTCTTAAATTAATTTCTTAATTAAGCCCCCTCAAGTTTTTTTAAAAGTTTTTTGTCAAGTCATCCTCAATTCTTACTCAAGTCAACCAAAGATTAACAAAGTCACCCTCTAAGTACAACCAAGTTTTTTTCAATTTATCTTAAAATTATAAAAAAAATTTTCAATTATGTTTTTATTTTTTAAAAATAGTGATGTCTAATTGTACACACACGCCAAAAAAAACGCGTCTCGTTGGGAGTTTTGCCACGTCCTCTGCGTGAAACGGTCAGCATAGATCTTAAATGAAGTTCTTACACCCAAGCAACCGCATTGATTAAAATTTCTGGCTATGGAATGTCTTTTTAGATCCATGTCTTTATTTTTGACTCCATCTTTTTAAACAAATAAAATTGGCCATGATCTTTTTAAAAAAAAATTTTTTAAAAAATTTTTTGCATCTGGGAAAAGGAACAAAAAATTTTTTTGTTGTTGGGCGTTCCGGCATACTTTTTTGGTTTTGGCTTTGATTTAGCGGGGAGATTTTTGGGCCTTTTTTGCCCGCATTGTTTATTTTTTTTATAACCCTAATAACCGCCCCCCGCAGCAGCAAGGGCCCAAAATGGGAACATTTTTAAGTTTATTTTTCATGAAAACTTTTGGGGCTGTAGGCCTTTAAACAATTGGAGTTTTTATAGCTGGCATTGAATCAACTTTTTCGGTGTTGGCGGTGTTAGTTTTTCATATGGTTTTATTCTGTAACATTAATTTTTTTTGTCGTCCACTTGTAAATTTTTTTCCTGCTTTAACACGCCCGGATGTTTTCACTGGTTCCCCTGATTCAGGTTTTTGCTGATTTTTGGCTTGGTTACTTTCTCCACCCGATTTTAGTGTTTTGGTTTGCTGATTTTTGGCTCGGTCTTTTGAATGGAAATAAAAAACTTAGATTAAAAATAATTAAACCCCTGATTAATGGCGATAACAATTTCCAAATCTGTATATAGATCACAGCTTAGAGACTCTAATGACTTTTTTAAAAATGGATCCCCGTGTTAAAAAAAATAAAATCTGTTCGAATCAATGGGAGAAAATTTCGACTGTTTATGTACAAAAAAGAAAACCCTTTTCCCAAGTTTTTACCATTTCCGACCCAACTGCCTTTTAAACCTGTTATGATACTTTAAAATGTCTTGCGGCGACTTTTGTTTAATCTGTTCAAGGGTGAATTCATTTCCGGGAATTTTTGTTTTTTTCCCCCATGCTGCCAAAGAATCGTCTTTCTTTTTTGGATAATAGCTTGCTCATCAACCCGGTCTTTTGTAATCATTTGTTTGGAAGGTTTAATGATCGTCGCTGTTCATGTTTTTATTTAAATTTTATTTTTTATTTTAAAAATGAGCCCGAAAAAAAAAAAATATTACCAAAATTGTATACCCCTTCGCTTTATTGGAGGGCCCAAGTATAGGATACACATGCTTTGGGAAAAGCTTGTTAAAATTAAACCCGCAGAAACTTGGCAAAACTAGACTTTGAGGGGTTTAGCAAAAAATTGCTATCATTTCAGCTTCGTTTTCCACGAAAAATTTTCTAGTCAAACAAGGTTTAATTCCCGACAGTTAAATATGTAAATAAAAAAATACATTTTTAAAAAATGGCTTCACTTTGTAATGTGATAGGTGGCGCTGTGGTGAATGCGCTTGCTTTTTTGCGGAAGTAATTACGGTTTAGTAAAAACGGGCGACGGGGAGAGAAAAAAGGACATAACAAAGGTGAGCAAATAGCAGCTGCACAAAAATCACTATGAAAAAGCAGAGAATCGAGGGAGGGTTTTTGATTTTTTTTTTAAAAACACCCCGAAAAAAACGGGGCAGCAGTTACCATTTAAAGGGGCGTTGACCAGGCAATAAAAGAAATTATTTGTAACAGGAAACCAACGAAAATTGCCCCCACCAAATTGTGACTTTTTCAAAACCCTCAGAAAAAAAAGTGCAAAAAATCGTGTTTGTTATCCTTTGGTATGACCATTGTGTATTTTTTTGCCCCATATTTTGGTGAATAAAAAAAGAACCAAAAAACTATTATTTGCCAAAAGGAATTGGAAAGGAATCACCAAAAAAAAAGCTAAGCCAAACGCTGGAGTCAGTGAACAAACGCAAGGAAAGGTTATCTAAACAAGCGATTGGAATTTATTTACCCGCCCCCGGCGAAACAGAGACCACACTTTTTTGAATACCAAAAACGAACGACACCCATCAAAAAGACCTTCTATATTTACCTCTGAACGATTTGACGAAAAAAATTTAAGTACGCACTCACAGCATGGGCATAGCTTCAAATACAAAAAAATGCGGAAAAAATTAACACAAAAAAAGGCTTCTGCTGTTGCTGTCGCTAACAAAAGATATACCAAAGGAGTTTTTAATTATCCCCGCATGATTCAAGTCGACGATGGGAAAAAAATTAAAAGGCCAAGTGAATCAAATTTTTGTTAAAACATAGAGTTACCATTAAAAAGGCATTCCCGGGGGGGTTCACAGATCACAGGCTTTAGTTGGGAAAAATTTAACAAACAGTAGCCCAAAGACTTTTCTCCCACCTATCACAGAGACGATTGCAATTCTCGAACCAGAATGGGGGTTAGAAGTTGCCCTCAGTTTTTTGGGGCAATGAAAATGAGAAAATTTAAAGGACCCAAAACCAGTACAAACATCAAAAAAAAACAATAAATGTTGTTTAAGTAGAGTCTTCATCCGGCAAACTATTACCATTGGTTTGAAAGTAAGGTACCCGTTATTTACCGGGGGAAGCAGAAGGGGACACTCGCATCAGGGAAATTGATCCGGTTTGGAGTGTTGATCCATATAAAATAAAAAGGAATTGTAAAAATGAATCCGCCGTGTATTTTTTACGAGAAACTGACACACAAAACAACCAGCTCCTCAAAGATCTTTTGTGAAAAAAGAACTGCAGATAATCCCACCAGACACATTTCCCAGTTGCTTATTTAAATTTACGTAAATATATTTGAGTTAAAATGGAAGCTCAGGACGAAGCACAGAACGAAACCAAGAAGGGTAAAGGAAGAGACCTTGAAATGATACGGGAATCTTTTGGGATGCGTGTAATGCTATTAGGGGACATTTTCGGGATTAATAAATGCATGCTAAACCACCCAGATACCTACAAACTCAAACCCCAAATTGGGAAAAGAATATCTTGAAATAATAAAAAAATTCGAACGCATAAAGCAAAAATGAGAAAAGATTTAAATGAATTGGATGAAGCTAAAATTTGTCTTATAATAAAAGTTGATGAAAAATATAAACCCGAAGAATGTATACAATAATGCCGTCCTCAATGTCTGATTGCATATGAAAACTCTGGATTAACAAACACACGTTTTGTGTTTTTTTCTATCTAATGACTTCTTTGTTACAACCGTTGTGTTGATCTCATGTAGATTAGATCGCAGTTTTACGTTGTCATGATGAAAAGTTTTATTGTCAAAACAATGCTTCTTTGTAGTTGTCATGCAAATATGCTCGACTGCACAACACTGCGAGATATTCCCTTTGCTTTCTTAATGGTTTTCTCTGGCTCGAAATACTGTACTTTTTTTATCTTAACCCCACATACTCCTTATCACCTTTCCAGTTTAAATTTTCATCCTTCATCTTTCCTAAAACCTCTTTTTAGTAATTGAATGCAAAGGCGAATCTTTAGGATAATCGGTTGTGTCGTACACCCGCTCGCTCTTTAGCTACTTCTAATTCCATGTCTTTATAGATGTCTTTAGTAGGGATATCTATAACAAAACTATCTGTATCTGTGTAAAGCACTCTGGACTCTGGATACAGGGGTTTAAAGTAGTCATAAAGAAATTCTAACATTAAAAGCTTTGATAATTCTAAAACAGTAAACCCGATAAAAACGGGCTTGTCCAATTTGACTTTCTTTTTTTTCATCATTATGCCAAAAAGCTGATCATGAAATCTTCTGAAGTCCTGAAAATTTTGGGGTTTGAAGTCAGCTTACTTGCTTCGTTCTCTCTGGTGACTAATCTAACATCTTTGCGCTTGTGCGGATTCTCCATAGTCTTTCCAAAACAGCTGTTGTTCTTTCAGCTTTAAAAAAGGGTCTTTTTCTGAAGCATCTGTGGATTTAGTTCTGAGATCAGTGTTCTTCATGATGTATTGGTTTCATGACTGTTCTTGATCAAAAGCAATTATAACGATGAACTGCTGTTAACTTTAAACCATGTCTTAATAAAATTGTAGAAGTCTGTAATGCCCGACAAAATTTTTTTTGCCTCGAAGATTGGGCAAAAGGGTTTAGGGCGGCTCTCTTGGTTTCATCTTTAGGCTTTCTGCTGCTAATGGATAGTCATTATGCAGGTCATGGAGTTCATGTGGATATTCTAAGTCAACTTCTAGAATGTATCCACGCTGTTGACGACGTCAAACTGCCCAACCCGTTAATGCCTTTTAAATGTTTTTCGGATTGTCTTCTGTGTACATTTCAAATTTAAACGTAATGGAAGTGATTGCGCCATTGCCCAACCATACAGATTGTTTGCATCTAAATACATGAGATAGTTAGACCTTTTACTTGGATCATAGTCGTCCAAGTATTTGTCGTTTGCTTTACAGTAATGATGCGAACCCCTACTAATTCCCCCACGCAATCCGTTTTCAATCATCTGTTTTCATTGGTAGGTCAGAAAATAAATCAATCTGTACTCCAAAAAACCTTTAAAAAAGCATCCCAACTCACCCCGGGCGCAGAAATATAATGCGCAGGATCCAAGCTGTAATGTTCATGCAGGTCTTTCTATAATTTTCAAACGACGTCCGCCAACAAACATGTTTCAGCCATTAAGTAGGAGTCATGTTTAGTTCCCATCGTTTTACACTCTAACTTCTGCCACGCATCTTGAGCATGCTGGTAATCTGAATCACTGATGTCCTTTCCTCTAAGACTAGAAAAGAACGCGCCTTTAGTGGAAGGTTATCTTCGTCAAACCTTTCCCAAACTGTTCATGTACTAAATAAGGATAAACCCCCTTTTTCTAACGAGTGTTGGGTCAAAATATTCTTCCGTTATTGGGCAGGGATTTTAAGGACATAGCTAGTGACTTTTAATGAACCCATCATGTGTTGCATAGGTCATAAAAAAGACATGTTTTTTAAAGTGAAACACATTTTACTTTTCTGATGTTGTGCAATGCATGCTACCTGAAGGAATTGGTTCTGCTTTCATTATAAGATGAGAGTCATAACCTGGGCAAGTTGTGAAAGAATACAGGCAGTTCATGTCTTTGGTTCAAACTTTAGTTGAAGATTGCATTTGTTATGCGCCCGCTCCTCAAACCTTCCACTAATGTGATCATGGTCTCTTACTTTTGGATTGGCTTCCTCACTGAGTTTAACCGCAAATCCAACAATGTGTGGCTGATTTTACTGTTCTTGGTCTTCGGGCGTCATTATGATTTCAGAAAAATTTCAGTTTATTAGAACAGTCATTGCGCACTTGCTGCATGCGCTGTAAAAATCTTCTAGCGCATTTGGGCCTCTGTATAATTCTGGCGTTGAATGAGCGCCATCTGACCTGACAACAATGAAAGCAATGAACAAATCTGATGATTACTCATTAAGACTGTTTTTCGAAGTTTTTGTGGCGCTGGCCCTTCATAAGGAACAATGAGTGATTCGAAGTCTGCGTAAACAACGTATGGAGAATTTTGCAGTCGTTTCCAGTTCTTAAAACTAACTTTACTGCCTTCGGGGGGTAATTAGTTCTGTATTACAGTCAACTGGGCCGTTTACAATGTTTCTTATGTTCGCTCGCGGCTTGAACAGATGGATTCTTGTTAAACATTTTCTGCAGAATTCTTGTTTATGGTAATGCTTTGAAGTATGCCGCATAATTACTCATTGTTCGTATCAATGTTTTAATGCGGTACCCCCGCTGGTGAAAACATCAGTAGTAAGTCAACATGATTTTTGTCTGGATCACCTATTGTTGGGCTTTTTCTTGGACACTTTAATGGGTAGTAGATTTGTTTCCTCATCCATGTGTAGACATTAACAGTTTTTGGTTTGTTTTGTTCTTCAAACTGATCAATGGATCACGCTAACAGGAAAGGACACCCCACTAAAGTTAGATATTGATGTAAGGGTGATAGTTAGACACTCTCTCTGCGTTTTTGCGGGCTTTAATGCAGCCTTGGGGAGAACACACCACATAAAACATTTGTTGTCTGTATTCTTTATGTTTAGAACTGCTCGTTTTGCTACTAATGCTGGAGGTATTGGAATGTAAGACCTGCCTACAAATCGGCGCTTTACTTAGACTGTTTTAATTGATCTCTAAGACTTCGCCCTCGGGACCAACCAGAGCCTTCATTTTGGCTTCTTCAGCGGCCACATCAAACTGCGTAAGCATTTGGTCTGCCCAACCAGGCGTTAAGTCATTATGAGAAAAAAATAGTCTGCTGTTTAGTCGGACCCAGACTTCTAGGTTTTCTTCATTTATTGTTACATAGTCGATTAAAAAAGCTAACATTACTTTAACTGGTGGGTCTATTGTTAGTTTACCGGAACTTGAGAAATGCATGAGCAACACTTGCCTGTACGTTTGCTGGATTAATGACTTCTAAATCAATATCATTCAGTGCTCTTGAAAAATTTTTTCTTGCATGCTTAAAAAAATTCGTTGGTCCTTCATATAATTTATCCATGTTGAGTTTCTTTTCTAACTCAAAAATATTTATTTAAATTTAAAAAAAAAATTTTAATCAATATCGACGGTCTTTTTGTGCTTGGACTCATAAACTAAAGTATAAAACACCCTTTGGCGTGTTAATGTGAGTGTTTAGAACAGAGTTTAATGTTTCGTTTACTTTTTATAAGCATTCCTTTTTTATCTGCTCGGGGTCTGGCTGTTGAGAAAAGTTGCCCTCGCCTTTCTTTGAAGATCAAACTTTTGTCTTTTGTGTCATCAAAATCGGCATGTAAACGACAAAAATTCTCACCCGTGATGTTTGAGTCAGCTAGTGCTTTATTTAAAATCAGCTTGAAGGAACTAAGTTTAGCTGTTATCAGTTGAACTATAGCTGTGTGCTTTTGGAGTTTAGTTTTTATTTTTTTGCTAGCAGCACCTACACCTATGAACATGGGCCCAAGAGCTAAGACAAACCGCCTAGAGGTATAGCTGCGGGTTGCGCCTCGCTGTTGCTAAGAGGCCTACACTCGTTCCTGCCGATAGTGCACTCAAAGTCGATGGCCCCAGTATTAACTATGTAACAGCATTAAAGGCAGCAGAATACCTTCGTTTGGTTTTGCTGTATTTTGAAAGGTCTTGCTCTAGTTTTTGTAGCATTTGTGTAATGTTGGTTAATCTAAAGGTTTTTATGCCGGGGGGTTTACTATCTCTTCTCCTGGAAACTCGGGGCGCTGTAGGTACTTTTGGATAATGCTGAACAGACATGTTTTTTTAAAAAATGAAAAAAATAATTTAGTAATGTTATTTCTAATCTTTTATCTTGAATATTCAGCCTGCGCATCATATATTAAAAACAAATACACATTAAGTGGTTTATCGGCTTCTTTTTCTTTATCAATTTGAATGTTTATTATGTCTCTAACAGTTCTCCCGCTTCCATGTAACTTATTATCCTCTGTTGACCTTAGGTCAACCCTTTAAACCGTATTTCGTTGTTAAATAATTTGATCAAGTCTAACGCTGTAAAGATGTAGATCTTTAGACACAAGGTCAACTGTTGGATTTCTACCCCTCCCACCTCCAAACAGTTTTTCTTATTTCATCAAACTGCTGATAAGGTTTAAGCCCGCTAGCTTTAGATTTGGTTGGGGACTACCCTCAATTGTACATTTTCCTTTTGTTTTTAGGATAACAAAATTTTCAGTTTGTCTTTCGAATTTGGGCCTTTCATTTTTCACACAGCAATAAATTTCCTTTAAGCGATCTTGCTGTGGCACTAAAACTGAAATTCCATATAGTGTCCCGCCTTGCTTTTAGGATTTTTTAGAATGATGAATCACTCTTTCGTAATATATTGCTAATTTTGACTGATATTGTTGCTGGATCATCCCCGCTAAGTCAGGGTTGCTAACAAACGTCAAACTCTAACGAGATGTCAGAAAAGCTGTACTTTGCTTTGGTGTTGTAGATATTAATAACATATTTGTGGTCATTAAAAGTTAGTTCTAATGACAATCTGTCTTTTAATGCTCCTTGAAAGTATGGGGCATGCGCTTTTAACAATCAAAATCTAGGGTATGAAAAAGCGATTTCCATACGAAAAACTTCGGCT
Organism: Conus ventricosus; assembly: GCA_018398815.1. Classification (NCBI taxonomy): domain Eukaryota; kingdom Metazoa; phylum Mollusca; class Gastropoda; order Neogastropoda; family Conidae; genus Conus; species Conus ventricosus. The sequence goes on along the minus strand of CM031605.1, from coordinate 72,993,458 downwards.
ACAAACCTTTTGCCGTCTTTAGCGTTTGCGGCGCCTATTCTATGTTTTTTGTGCTTCTTCATTTTCGATTCCTTGAAACGCAAGATCAGCCCTTTCATTCGCGGTTAGCCATAGATCAGAATAGGCTAAAAATATGTCTGCATTTTGTAAAGAAAATATTTCTTGCCCCCCAAGTTTTATAGAAATTTTCTTAACGATTGCCCGCCCCAGATTCTGTACAACCGTCCTGTTTGGGTCTGTTGTTGAAGCGAGTTCTATTTTGAAAGTAAGACGTGCAGAGCCTGGCACAATCACTTCATCCGCTCCTAGGTCTGGAATTTGACAGTAAGGAAATTTGATCCGCCCTCAATAGTAGATGGATTATTTGGAACAGTAATATTCCGCTTATTTCCCCTTTACGCCAAAGGGCTCTTTCAGTCTTCTATGCGGGGTCAAGAATCGAGCCATTTACTTGTGACATTTTTTTTAAAACAAAATAAAAGTTAATTATTTAAAAACATGGCAGGCATTGAAGGTGAAGAAGATTATGATGTTTTTGATCTTGGAGACGACATGAGTGAAACGGCTTCTTTGATCAGCATCGCTCAACGACCTCACTGTTGCATGAATTAACATTAAGTAAAGGGTTGACTCATTTTACAAAAATTAGGCCTAGAACCTCCCGATTTTCCTATTGATTTTGGGTGTAGATAAAAAGGCCATTTGTTTGTGAAAACGATCAAGGACAACTTGTTCGGCTTACAGATAAACGAGACCCCTCAAGTTTGTAGGCATGAATACAATTAGACAAAGACTTAGAGTGGCCGATCAAAATTTGCCTTAGCATTGTTAGACCGAAATTAAGAGCGGAGGCAGTTGCTAAACTTCAAAACATACAACAAGAACTCCCAACAGATAGCAAATACAAAACATGGAACTTCAAGATTTAAGTCAAACAGCAGACAAGTAATGCAAGCAAAACCAGTTTTTTCAGAAAAAAACAGCATTAAAAACATACACGACCCGCCGCTACCCATGCGAGAAATAGCGGCCCTTGATCTGCTTTGAGAAGCATCAGAGGCGAATTAACAAACAATTTAGCAAAACTAGGTGAGTAGATGAGCATATAAAAAAGAAAAGAAAAACTCGTTGAGGCTGATGACGCCAACTTAGGGCATGATATTAAAGAAAGAATAACCCAAAGACTAAAAGATCTTGAACAAGAGAGATCAGCACGACTAGAAGCGTTGTCTAATACCGAGAACAATTGCGAACTCAAGTGAGCAGAATAAGAGAAACTATCCAAAAATTTTATATGAAGACACAACACTAGCAGAACGAATCCGAACACTGTTTAGAGAGCAAGGTGTCACATTAGCAAGTGTTTAAACTGCCTTAGGATTTGCAATAAGTACATGGTGATGGCTATTACAGGCGGCGGTGGTCAAGGGCCCGGGGCCTCCACCACCATCGCCTCCACCTGATAAATCATGGTAAAAAAAACAGCTTGATCATCTTGCGGGTTTATTAAAAAAATTTGCCGGTAAAGCCGGGGATGCCTTTACCAGGTATATTAGGAGGTGTTGTTAGCTGGCTTTTGTCTACTGCAGGCAAAGTAGTTGGGTTTATGGCTGAGCAAATTATGGGCATTAGTTCTCTTAATAGTCGGGTTACTCTTTAGTAAAATAAAGAAGGAGTAATCCTAGGCCAGTTAAACCAAAACAAGCGCTGTCTTTTCATATTCATGGCCTTATTTTCTTTGGCTTCGTGGACTTCGTGTTCTTTAACGGCCCTTGGGCTTTGGACCTTGGGGGTTGGATGACTTATTCTTGGGTGTTTGTTTACTGCTTGCAATATTTTCGGTCAGAATTTATTTCGTTTTTTCCGACTTTCTGTTCATTGCCTGCCACAAGGATTTCATTATTGTAGTTTATTATTGTGCCTATCTGGAGTCTGAGGTCAGAGGCAGCATGTATAAAACCCGTGCCAAAAAGCAAAGTCTACTTTCGATCTTGCGAATTGTAAAACATTTGGTACCTTTTTATACTTGAAGGTAAATCAACTGTAGAATTAATGGCGTCCTCTAAATTGCTAAGTATTGTTTTTGCGCGTCAAAGCCAGTAGAAGGATGGTTATGCTTGACCTTGTCTGTGTTGCGAACCTAGCAAACACCAAACGTAAGTACGAATACAGTCGTTTATTCGCTCTTATTCCCGCTTTAGTTGACCCTTAGAAGAGTCTAAGATAAATGTTGTCCATGGGGTGTTTTATGCTCTTGTCTATGTACCCGAGGGTGAACAGTTGTGCCTGAAGAAAAAGATGTGTAAGGAGGATTCCAGTCATATTTATACTTTCTGTGCCGCCCCAAAATAAGGGGTGCCCCAAAGCCATGATTAAGATTTCCAACTTTTGTCTAAAGTCTGTCTTGATGTTAATATTGAATTCGTTACAGTCCTTTTTAAAAGCCTTCATGTCTTTTCTGTTGCTGAATGGATTAAACGGTTTGTCATTTGGTAATGGTGCTTGCAGTTCAGTCAAAATACGTCTGAAGGTGTAATAAAAATGAAATCTATACACTGACCTCACCAAAGGATCAGGTGATTTAATGATCAGCATACGACACTCCACACCCAGTTGTGCGCAAAACACAGCAAAGTTTAACTGGTTCGATTAAAACTGCAAACGATGAATAAACCCACTTTCGGGATTAGTCTTTTTTAATAGGAGGGTTAAGATATTTGGCCAATGGAAGTATCACCTTTACTTGAAAGGGGGTCAGACTGAGTCACAGAATGTCAAGAGTATCGGTTGCTATATTTTTAAGATTGTAGGTGGGGGCCCAGCAGAATATTTTGTATCAGTATATTTGAATGCACTCTTTTTAAATTTTTTTTTAAAAATGTTTGTAACAATAACAACCCAAGACCGCCCCTTCGTTTTTAGAACATGCTATTGATAACAATTGCGGAAGCAGAACGGTTGCGCTTCATGAAATATTTTACAAAGTCGTATGGTTTAATATAAGTGAATCCAGGGAGAATAATACGATTCTAAAAGTTAACAAACAGGGGCCAAAGTTAGCCAGTTAACAATACCTGATGGTTTTACGGGTTTTGCTCACTAAAAGAAGCAATGGAGTAACTTTGACATTACTCCAAACTTAACAATGCGAATCTGAAAAAAAATGTTGACCTTCAAACCTGAAGAAGAAGAAGTAGGTTACCATTTTGATGGAGAGCTAGCTAAAATGTTAGGTTTTTACAACTGCAATCAAGCGTTCATAGTTTTGAAATTACACCAAACAAAATACTTATGAGGAGGAAAAAACCGCTCGATCTTGCATTAATTCATTACTCTATGTTCATTTGGGTGAGCTGAGCACTGATGAAAACTTATAAAGATGGAAGGCCCCCCAACTGTTTTAACGAGCTCTTCCATCAGGGAAGTGCATATTGCGATTATGAAATTATACAATTCCCCAATTTTACAGTTTAAAAGATTGTTTGTGGGAGGGTTGGATCATTTATATAAAAAATTGCAGACAAAACAGGGGAAAATCGTGAAAATGTGATAACCTGCACATTGTTTTGGAAATAAAATTAAGCTGTACTAAAATGTCGCGTGGGCCAGAAGAACCAGGAGTTACATTAGCGCCTGTGGGTGTATAAATTTAGAATTAAAGACCTTGCGACGTTACAGACTTTGAACAGAATGGTGAGATAGGCGCTTTGTATGGTTTTGAGTACACTAAAGATGGTGATTATAAACGCAAAAAAGGTTGGCGACAGCAAAAAGTTTCCTGAAAATAGAACAACTGCGCAATCTAGAAGCAAAATGTTGGTCGTATGAAAAATAAATAGTTCGAAAACCTGACCTCAAATGGCACTTGGAACCATCTTTTGAATGGGAAATAAAAATTTTAATTCATATGCCCCTTTACATTTTTTGGCCGTCAAAAAAGTTCAGAAAAGCATTCAACTCTGGCCCTTTACACGTAAGTCTTATGCCGGACGACAATAGTCGGAAAGAGATTGAAATAAAGCCGTTGGGAAAAAACAGTACATCCTCCACAGAAGAGAAACGTTTTAAAGGAAGCTCTAAAAAATTTACAGTTCTTTCCAAGCAGAAAATAGGGGACCGTTCACAATGATATTTTAAATTTCTGTCTTTAAGATGAGGGGGGATGGGGTTGTGGGCGTCAGTGACGTCCTTTTAAAAGGAATTCTAATTAGCTGGCAAACTTAGACGTTAAAAATCTTAACGTTACCATCGTCGTTCTTCACAATGGTGAGGATATTAAGGTTATAACCCAAAAAGCAACAAATCACTGTTGACTTAAATAGAAACCCAAACTTACAGAAAATGAATTGGATTAATCTTACACATTTAGGCCTTGTAGGGTTTTATTATACTGAACAAGTTTTGCAGAGGCATGATAAAAACAATAACTGGATTAGATTAAATTCTGTTTTTAAAACTATGGAGCAGTTAAACTTTATGACAAAAAACCCCTCATTGTTCATTAATTTGTGGGCAGACTGGTTCTGGAAAAACAATATTTATCCTTGGACCTATTACAAACGTTTATCGCTATAATTTTGATCATATTGTGATTTTCTGTCCAACGCTTAATGGAAAAAAGCATATCATAATAGAAGGTTTATATGGACAGATGATGACATATATTTAGTTGATCCTAGCAATAAAATGGTGAGTGTTTAGAATACTTTTATAGACTGTTTGAGGGAACGGGAGACGCTATTTATTATAGATGACTGTTCAGCAGAAAGAGACATAGTTAAAAGAGAAACACTTTGTCGAAACTAGCTTTTAGTGGAAGACATGCTGGAATAAGTGTGTGGATTTTATGTCAGAAATATAATTCGGTTTTAAAAGACTTTAGAGAACAGTTAAAGACTGTAGTTTTATTTCACATGAAAGACAGAGATGCATTGATGAATGTTTGCGTGAAAATGATGTTATTGAGAATGATCAAGAAAAACACAGGATTAAACAAAAACTGAAATCTGAAAAGTTTAGTAAAATTAGTATTGAAAACAGATAACCCTACACAGTATGTATGTTTGTAGGGTCGTTATTTTTTTGGTTATTAAAGTCATGCTTAGTAGAGAACTGTAATATGCCGCTTTTGGAGTCGCCCGGGTGAGCCCCGGGCCAAGGCCCGGGTAGGGTTTACTAGGAGAGAACGGTATTATGCCGCTTTTGGCGTCGCCCCGGTCGAAAACAGGTTGAGGGCTCCGCCCGAAACTGGTTGAGACGGGGTGAGCCAAAAGCGGCATAATACCGTTCTCTACAGAGCATTTCAACTAAATGATGAGTGAGACAGCAACAGAAGTCATAAGAATGAGCAGATGGAGATTGAAGCCATGGATCTTAAGCAGCTTGTTGAAGACCTTAGACACCCAAAGGACTAAAACCGCTCGAGAAGACTGAGGGGTGGGGGTGGGGGTGGGGGGTGAAGACAGTGCTACAATGTTGTTCGTCCGTTCAGTCGACGAGAAACCACTTCAGTCATTTTGGAGTTGAGAGGGGAGGGTGAGATTATCTGTGGCTATGATGATGATAGAAGTGACTTGCGCACCGACTTTGTTTAAAGTGAGGAGTTCAGTAATTCGTCGACCGTGGTCAGATGCAGTGGATGGCCATGGTGTCTTTGTGTCTCACCATGCTTTTTGCACTCCACAATGCATTGCTGGGAGTCGCCTTTCTGCCCGTTGAATCAGTTTGTGATTTCCTCCACGCAGTCGGCCAAACAAGAGTCAGTGAAGAAGTGAAGAATGTCAAGGAAGTCGGATCAGACAGCAGTGTGGGGACACTGAAGGGAAAAAAAGACAACACGAAGACAGCTTTCACGATTGTGAAGGACCTGACCCCTAACAAAAACAAGGTCAAGTCCGCAGCATTCAGGACAATGACCCCAACTGTCTCACACACCAAAAAGACATCACTGAAAAGTGGACTAATCATTTCTCCGGACTTTACGACAAACACAGCACATGAGATCCAAATGTGTTAACAGCACAGGATTCATCAAATGAGGACGACTTTCCGATTGTCCGTGAAGAAGTCATAGTTGGAATGCGGGAAGGCTGCTGGCATCAACATTACTCCTGCAGAATTCTTTCTTCGTCACTTAATAAAAAGCTTGATCCATGTTAATCCGTTTGCTTTCTCCTCACATACTAAAGGTCTTGATCCCTACTCATATATTATGTTCCTCCTCATGTAGTGAAGATCCAGGTTCATCCTCATGCACTGTGTTTTCTTCATCAAATGGTAAAAGTCTTGCTCTGTGTTCATAAACTGTTTTCTTACCACACAGTGAATGTCTTCGTTCATGTCCATCAGCTATGTTTACTCATCTCGAAGTAAAAGTCTTGATTTGCATTCATACACCGTGTTTTCCCAATACATAGTAAATGTCGTGAACCATGTATATATATACTATATTTTCCCATCAAATGCTACAGGTCTTGATCAAGTAAATACACATGTTCTTTTCACATAGTAAAGACCTAAAAGCGTGTGTATCCTCTGAGTTTTTCCATCGAGTGTTAAAGGCCTTGAACCATGTTGATACAGTGTTGTTTCTTCATTGCGTGTCAAAGGTCTTGACACAGTGTTTTCTTCAGCACGTGGTAAAGGTCTCAATCCATGTTCATACAAAGTTTTCTGCATTGCCGTGTAAAATTCTTAATCCATGTTCATACACCGTGATTTATGTACCACATAGTAAAGGTCTTGATCCATGCTCATAGACATTTGATTCACCAGGTGGTATAGGTCGTGATCCACTGCCATACATTAGGTTCATCTTTGTGTTTTCTCACTCTCCAGGGTGAAGGGGGTCCAGGGTCTCAGAGTGGTGGATGCTTCCATCATGCCCACCGTCGTGTCAGGCAACACCAACGCCCCCACCATCATGATTGCCGAGAAAGCCGCCGACATCATCCGGGTCAGTGATGTCACCATCCCTCCAGATGGGCCCTGACTGACATCACTGGGTACCAGCACTATCAACAAGGAGTCATCATTATCATCATAGAGTCGTCACTATTATCATAGAGTCATCACTATCACTACGGTCATCAAATGTGCACATGATTGGTAATATCACGATTCATCACCAACTTGTTAAGTTAAAGCCTCACAGACGTCATTACATCAATGTAAAGCTACTGACGTCATCGTGAAGAACTGCCAATACCCTGAGCAGAAACACGTTGAAAATGCGCAGTTACTGTCACTGACGCGGACTGGCTGATTGCGTCTTATTACGACACCATGTCATCAGTTAACCCGCCACCGTCACGTTGTGTTCCTGGAGATTCACCATGACTGAACCAAGCGGTGGCATGTGCCTCAGCCTTCAACATCCTAACAATACAGAAACCTGATCACCTGATGACTGACATGGACAAAACTGTATCCAAGATACCCGCCGATCGCATACCCACCACAAAACGCCAGTTCCGTTCCAACACCTTGTCAGTGAATTTCTCTGGATTTGTCTCATAATCCTGTTCACGTTATCTGTATCATTTTGGCAAGTCTCCATGTAGGGGTTATAATATGTGAAGCCGACCGCTGCTTTAGAGAGGACGACTCGGTGTAAGTAGGTGAAGGCACTGTAGGCGTATCGGTCATCTGGTCATGTGAGGAGCTCAGGTTCATAGTTGGCTGTGGTCGTGATATGGATCTCAGGCTTACATGTTAACCAGACCAGATTTTTATTTCCAGCACACCACAGCAGTAATTTTTCCCCTGCATTTTGTGCTTACTTGGATTGGCTTCAGTGATTTTTCGGTTCCTGTGTTGTTCCACTCTGTTTGAATAAAGTGTTTTACTATTTTAAAAATTGTGACATCATTTTTAGATATCAAGCAGAAATTAGTAAATTCTCTCTCTCTCTAGCCCTTGTAAATCAATTCTCGCGAAGCAAGACATCTGAAATAAATAATCATTAAAACAAATGTTGGCTACCTCTGCCAGAAATTGAAGTCTCTTTGTCGGCGCCATCCTGACCCTTGATGAACTAGTTTCAAACATTTCTCACTCTGCTTACGCTGAAACACATTCTCCTTTCTAACGGGTGAAATTGCCCACATTCTTGTTTGTATTCTTTTACAAGGCAAATTTGACTTGATGTTATGTGGTGGTCCATTGTAAGCTTCGGCAGTGCAATATTCAGCTGACAGATTCGTTTGGGAAACACGACAGCATGGCCGTATCTCGCATCTCCTTAAACCTGTCCGCTGGGTTCCATTCAATGAAAGAATCAATACAAAAGTATCGTTTTGTTCCATAAGTTTTTGTTTTCCGTCTGGCTTTTCATCGCCCATCTTTCAGATCGTGTGTCTGTATATGCTTCATGTAGGGAGCTCCAGTCATCTACAGACACGTGCCTTCTATCCATTCCTCGTGCAATAACTACAACTGCTGGGTTCTGCTCCTTTCTGTGCAATGTGCAAACTGTTCGGATTTCTCTGTCCTACGATTTTACGTTTAGGAAATACTGCTAGTGGCTGGGTTTTTTTCTGTCTATCTACTATGCCCTCCTCCCCCTCCTTCTTCTCGCTTAGCTCCATTATTGCCACACCGCTCATTCCTGGTGCTCATGCACAGACACACCACGTGGTGTCCTACCGCAGCCCCAGCACTGTAGTCTGCAGGGGTGATCGACATTAGATCTTCACGAGGCAACCCACTATTGAAGACACTGCACTATCGCTGAATCACTTCCATGATACAAACTTAAATGAGAAATCGCTATGCCGCCGAATGAAAGACGATCAAATTACACAACAAACACGACGCGTTTCGGCCATTTCTGGCGTCTTCAGGCAGGACAAACAACATTCAACACAATGAACACGAAGAACGTACAATCTCCTATCTCCTCACATGAGACGCAAAATAGATGTGGAAATGTACTTCGTTAATGCTCAGTGGTGTCTGGCTTATCCAACAAAAGCAGGACTTCACCTACTGGGCCTACTACTGACGACAATACTTCCTTAGTCGTGGAGCCAGCGTGAGGGAGTGTCCGTCTGTTCCGGACCTTTCCCATCATCTCTATTGCCGTTACAGGCGACTTTGACAGAGACTTTCCGCGGGTATGAACGAAATGATAAAAACTAACATCATTACAAGAGCAGAGTACGGAGAATAATAGAATTCAAGACATTTTTGTATGACAATCCGTAAGGATGAGGTAAAGATGATGAGGAATGGAAACCCATTCTGGTCTGAGACAACATCACAGAGGTGTGCTTACCACTTTGCTTAATAATACATCCTGGGTCGACCAGAACCGGGAGTTACAAGCACCTACAGTATTGGTCAGTGCACTGGAGGAACAACCAGAAGGGCATCCTTTAACCGGATGAAACTCTGTGTGTTCAGCTCTCCCCGCCTGATTGCATAACACATAAAGCTCTGTGTAGGAGCCAACTGGAACTGACGAATCCCACAAATAAATGGCTCTGATGAGAGTCGAACCGGCGACCTCCCAGCCCACAGTAATGTGAGACACTAACCGCTGTACCACTGCGGCAGGTCAAACCAGTGATGTTCATACATGATCTGTGATTGTTGATATTGAGGTATGTCATGTCACCTTTCGCGATGGTTTTACTGGACAAAATATGTCACTCATAGCCCATTACCACCTTCCCCACCTCCGCAACCCCACCCCGAATACCCCTCTCCCCCCACAATCGTGTCTTCTCCCTCTCATTACCCCCTCTCCTCTCCCATAACCGCCACTCCACCCCGGATCACACAGCCCCCCCTATCCCCACCAACCTCGCTCCCCTTGCTTAATCAGAAAAATTGCAGTGTGACTGCTTTACATTTCCTTGCATTGTAGTTGTGCGTGTTTGCATTAATCGGAAAAAGAAATCAATAAAGAAGATTTCATTGAATTAAATTCTGTGCTTCTTGTGCAGAGAGGGACAGAGACAGAGAGAGAGAGAGAAAGAGAGAGTCACACACACAAAACACAACAACACACACACACACACAACCCCCGTGCGCGCGCGCGCGCGCGCGTCACTCAAACGCTTTCACAAGGGGACTGATCACTATATCCGTCTGTCGCCGCGTAGCCACCGTGCCGCACGTGCACACGCTGGTCATTGAAGAACTGGCAGTGGGCGCCAGATACACACAGACCCTCTGTGTCCTCACTGTTCTGAACACAGGTCTGGTCCTCTGCGAACACTGCAGCATAACAACAGGGTGCTTTGCAATATGACACTGCTGCTATTAGCCTAGCTACATTGTTTTTTTTTTTCTGCTGATTTTATCTATGACTATTTACCCTTAACTGCAAAGCGAGCATACTGGAAATCTACAAACTTTAAACGTTTCAGACGTGCCAAACATAAAAACAAATCACAAACAAACCGACGCGTTCCTCTTAGGTCTTCTTCATGCAAGAAAAAAACACCCATTACAACGAACATGAAGACCGAGCATCACTTATCTCGTCAAATTCGGCTCAAGATGGGCATGATTCAACGATCCTATTCCACCCCATCCCACCTTCCATTGTCCTACCCCTTCTCTTGTACGACCCTCTTCACCTCCCTCATGATCGGTCTGATCCACACCCTTCTGCCTGGACCAGCTTCGAATACCGACATCGCTTCGCTTAGCAATATGATTGTTGCGTTGAAAAAAATGCCACCGTACAGCGGAAAAACGATCGTCTTTTTATATGCATAGTATGGAGGTAAATCTCCAAGCTGAATCTGGAGAAGGTGAAATGAAACCTGAGGATTTATATCAGGAGGAAGAACGCAGACAGACGACAGACAGAAAGAAAAAAAACACCACACACACACACACAGACCACACACACACACACACACACACACACACACCACACACACACTCTCCCACTACCCATTGAGGGGTCTTTTGCATTTAATTACGCCTACTTTGTCACGTCCAAATAAATGCAGGTCAGGCTGCTAAGAACATGTGGGACCCTTTCAACTACCCCCCTGCAAGCCGAAGGGGATAATGTAATGCTGTCTAAACACATACTAGAGGAAAATGTAGTGCTGTCTGAACACATACTGTAAAAAAATGTACTGCCATCTGAACATATAATGTAGTGCTGCTGAACACTTACTGTAAAAAGATGTAGTGCCATCTCAACACATAATGTAGTGCTGACTGAACACTTGCTGTAGGAAAGTGTAGTGTTGTCTGAACACACACTGTAAGAAAATGTAGTGCTTCTGAACACATACTGTAGGAAAATGTAGTGCTGTCTGAACACATACTGTAAGAAAATGTAGTGCTGTCTGAACACATATCTGTAGGAAAATGTAGTGCTGTTTGAACACATATGGTAGAAAAATGTAGTGCTGTCTGAACACATACTGTTGGGAAATGTAGTGCTGTCTGAACACATACTGTAAGAAAATGTAGTGCTGTCTCAACACATACTGTAGGAAAATGTAGTGCTGTCTGAACACATACTGTAGGAAAATGTCGTGCTGTCTGAACACATACTGTAGGAAAATGTAGTGCTGTTTGAAACACATACGGGGGAAAATGTAGTGCTGTTTGAACACATACGGTAGGAAAATGTAGTGCTGTTTGAACACATACGGTAGGAAAATGTAGTGCTGTCCTGAACACGTACTGTAGGAAATGTAGCGCTGTCTGAACACAGTTGGTAGGAAAATGTGGTGCTTCTGAACATATCCTGTGAAAATTTAGAGCTATCTGAACACATACTGTTGGCAAATGTAGCACTATCTGAACACATACTGCATGTGAACTGTAGTG
>CM031605.1:72954150-72976650 GCA_018398815.1 Conus ventricosus | reverse complement strand
TAACGTGACTTGGGCCTCACGGGCGGGACCATCCTGAAGGTGCAGGATCAAATCCAGGCAACGACAAACAAGATGACAGTAGAACAGCTTCCAAAATTCATGACCTGGACGCAGCCCCCACCCCTACCCCTCCTTAACGTGCGAGGACTTCAGCGCTCCAAGAATTTGCTAGGTATAAGCTCCTCTTCTGAAGACCTTTTGTGTGTCAGAGGTAGACAAAGTCATAAGTTGACAGAACAGACAACTGATAACAAGAAGCTTCGAAACAAGAGCAGACGGATATCATCCTCAACGGGACTGACTTCCTTCGGTCACGTATAAAACACCTACGAAGACAGACTACGATCATTCGTACAGAAGAGACGATTATGGGTCCATTAAGCGAACACGATTGCACGAGTTACCGTGATCTCCGACAGACAAAGAGCCCAGAGGAATGGTACACCGTGGCCACAAACAGCCCAGGGGAATGGTACACCATGGCCACAGACCAACAGCCCAGAGGAATGGTACACCGTGGCCACAGACCAACAGCCCAGAGGAATGGTACACCGTGGCCACAGACAAACAGCCCAGAGGAAAGGTACACCGTGGCCACAGACCAACAGCCCAGAGGAATGGTACACCGTGGCCACAGACCAACAGCCCAGAGGAATGGAACACCGTGGCCACAGACAGACAGCCCTTGGGAATGGTACACCGTGGCCACAGACAGACAGCCGAGAGGAATGGAACACCGTGGCCACAGACCAACAGCCCAGAGGAATGGTGCACCGTGGCCACAGACAAACAGCCCAGAGGAATGGAACACCGTGGCCACAGACAGACAGCCCAGAGGAATGGAACACCGTGGCCAAAGACCAACAGCCCAGAGGAATGGTACACCGTGGCCACAGACAGCCCAGAGGAATAGGAACACCGTGGCCACAGACAGCCCAGAGGAATGGTACACCGTGGCCACAGACCAACAGCCCAGAGGAATGGTACACCGTGGCCACAGAAAAACAGCCCAGAGGAATGGTACACGGTGGCCACAGACCAACAGCCCAGAGGAATGGTACACCGTGGCCACAGACAAACAGCCCAGAGGAATGGTACACCGTGGCCACAGAAAAACAGCCCAGAGGAATGGTACACTGTGGCCACAGACAAACAGCCCAGAGGAATGGAACACCGTGGCCACAGAAAAACAGCCCAGAGGAATGGTACACCGTGGCCACAGACAGCCCAGAGGAATGGTACACCGTGGCCACAGACAAACAGCCCAGAGGAATGGTACACCGTGGCCACAGACAAACAGCCCAGAGGAATGGTACACCGTGGCCACAGACAAACAGCCCAGAGGAATGGTACACCATGGCCACAGAAAAACAGCCCAGAGGAATGGTACACCGTGTCCACAGACCAACAGCCCAGAGGAATGGTACACCGTGGCCACAGACAGCCCAGAGGAATGGTACACCATGGCCACAGACAAACAGCCCAGAGGAATGGAACACCATGGCCACAGACAGCCCAGAGGAATGAACACCGTGGCCACAGACAGCCCAGAGGAATGGTACATCGTGGCCACAGACCAACAGCCCAGAGGAATGGTACACCATGGCCACAGACCAACAGCCCAGAGGAATGGAACACCGTGGCCACAGACCAACAGCCCAGAGGAATGGTACACCATGGCCACAGACCAACAGCCCAGAGGAATGGTACACCGTGGCCACAGACCAACAGCCCAGAGGAAAGGTACACCGTGGCCACAGACCAACAGCCCAGAGGAATGGTACACCATGGCCACAGACCAACAGCCCAGAGGAATGGTACACCGTGGCCACAGACAAACAGCCCAGAGGAATGGTACACCATGGCCACAGACCAACAGCCCAGAGGAATGGTACACCGTGGCCACAGACCAACAGCCCAGAGGAATGGTACACCGTGGCCACAGACCAACAGCCCAGAGGAATGGTACACCGTGGCCACAGACCAACAGCCCAGAGGAATGGTACACCGTGGCCACAGACCAACAGCCCAGAGGAATGCTACACCGTGGCCACAGACGAACAGCCCCGAGGAATGGTACACCCTGGCCACAGACAAACAAGGGAAATGAAAACTCGAACAGCGACGAATAGAATGCTGATTATCTCTGTTGAAAACAGCGACGAATAGAATGCTGATTATCTCTGTTCAAAACAGCGACGAATAGAATGCTGATTATCTCTGTTCAAAACAGCGACGAATAGAATGCTGATTATCTCTGTTGAAAACAGCGACGAATAGAATGCTCATTATCTCTGTTCAAAACAGCGACGGATAGAATGCTGATTATCTCTGTTCAAAACAGCGACCTTCATTTTATGATAAAAATGCTTACACTCTAAATTGAGGTAACGACTATCTTTCTTGTCTGGACTTGATGGTATAGTTAGTGAATATACATATTCGTAAACTATTGTTCTCGGTCATTTAATCGTGTTATCATCAATGACGATAATATCACATTAGGTCGTCCCAATTAAGCAATGGGTATGGAGTGCTTTTTTTTTTCTTTTCCCGTACTGTGTTTGTCTATGTCCTTGGCGGTAACTAACCCCCTATCTTTCTAAATCAGTCTCGAAGTGACTAACATCAGGAGAATATATTTTCTATCTTTCTAAATCAATCTCGAAGTTAATAACATCAGGAGAACATTTTTGCAAAACAGAAAAGAGAATATACTAATATGTTCTTGTCGTTATAACCCACTTATAGTCTGTAGGCTCAAGTTTCATTTTGGCAAAGAAGGCTATTTTGAAATACTATGTCACATCTGGAATGGTCTCTGTTCTTCGCAGTCATAGACGAACCTCACAGGAAAAAAAGATTTGAGCGCAGAACTACAGGATTTAGGTAAGAAAATTATTATGCGTTCGGAGCCGGAATAGCTCAGTTGGTAGAGCGCCGGACTCGTAATCTTGGTGATCCTGGGGTTGCGGGTTCGAACCTCCGCCGGGGCGTTTCGGTACAGGGGGATTTTTCCCTCGGAGTTAACATTGGTTCTGACTCCATTTCCCATACAGTCCTGCGAATGAAACTATAAACCGAGGTTCCGTGTGTGAACGCACGCATAACATCTTGCACACACGTAAAAACCCATCACCAACTTTCGGAAGAGTAGGCCAGGTTGGTCGTTGGAATGGATGACACGTTACACATAGCATGCACTCTGCGTGGGAAATGGAAAGAATGAAGGAAGTAAGGAAAATGAGTCATAGATATTGAACGATACTGCCTGGATGACACGGGAAACGACTGAATGAAGCCCCAGCTGGCAGCTCTTCAGTCGGCACTACCCAGGTAGGCAGCCCGTTGTGTAAACGAGTGTTGATTGTAAAGCGCTTAGAGCTTGGCCTCTAGCCGAGAATAGGCGCTATATAAGTATTCATCATTATTATTATTATTATGAGTCAGTCAGTTTAGAAAGGAGTAAAAAAAAAAAAAAAAAAAAGAAAACTGTTGTATGTTGTGAGTCAGTCGTTTTAGTGAGGATGAAAAATAAAGCTATATTACAGGGTGAATAGACCTTTTTGAATAAGATAAAAAAAAGACTTAGAGAGTAGAAGACATGACTGGTGTTTATGTAGATCCAGTACCTGGATTGGCGCACCATATCTTGGCGTAAGTGAAAGTGACACAAAGGGCGTAGTGAGTGTCTGATCTTGATAACTGACTGCAAGTTGATAGTGACACAAAGGGCGTACATAGGGTCTGATCTTGATAACTGACTACAAGTTGATAGTGACACAAAGGGCGTAGTGAGTGTCTGATCTTGATAACTGACTACAAGTTGATAGTGACACAAAGGGCGTAGTGAGTGTCTGATCTTGATAACTGACTGCAAGTTGATAGTGACACAAAGGGCGTAGTCAGTGTCTGATCTTGATAACTCACTGCAAGTTGATAGTGACACAAAGGGCGTAGTCAGTGTCTGATCTTGATATTTACTGCAAGCTGGTAGTAAAACAAAGGGAATAGTCAGTGTCTGATCTTGATATTTACTGCAAGCTGGTAGTAAAACAAAGGGAATAGTCAGTGTCTGATCTTGATATTTACTGCAAGCTGGTAGTAAAACAAAGGGAATAGTCAGTGTCTGATCTTGATATTTACTGCAAGCTGGTAGTAAAACAAAGGGAATAGTCAGTGTCTGATCTTGATATTTACTACAAGCTGATAGTGACACAAAGGGCGTAGTCAGTGTCTCATCTTGATAACTCACTGCAAGGTGATAGTGACACAAAGGGCGTACATAGGGTCTGATCTTGATAACTGACTACAAGTTGATAGTGACACAAAGGGCATAGTCAGTGTCTGATCTTGATAACTGACTACAAGTTGATAGTGACACAAAGGGCGTAGTCAGTGTCTGATCTTGATAACTTGCTGCAAGCTGATAGTGACACAAAGGGCGTAGTCAGTGTCTGATCTTGATAACTTACTGCGTGCTGATGGTGACACAATGGGCGTAGTCAGTGTCTGATCTTGATAACTTGCTGCAAGTTGATAGTGACATAAAGGGCGTAGTCAGTGTCTGATCTTGATAACTGACTGCAAGTTGACAGTGACACAAATGCTCAAGAGAACATTGCAGTCTC
Source organism: Conus ventricosus (assembly GCA_018398815.1). NCBI lineage: Eukaryota > Metazoa > Mollusca > Gastropoda > Neogastropoda > Conidae > Conus > Conus ventricosus. The sequence continues at coordinate 72,972,019 of CM031605.1, read as the reverse complement.
CAAGACAGGTACGTGCTCGGCTTGAATGCCCGCATATAACACTTAATGATTCAGTATATCGAGAATCGAACAGGTTTTCCTTGTATGTGAACTCTGCAGTTAGATAACACACTGACAGTTTAAGTTATCATGAATGAATAGTCAAGACTGGCAAGAGAAGCTTACAATGTGTTATTTGGTCTAGACTTGTAGGACGACATGAAATGGTTGTCAGACGTATGAATGTCTTTATCCGACATATGCTTAGGTATGCATGCGTGCATCAGAGCGTACGAGAACACTAAATTTGTGCAAACCTTTCTTCAAAGACTGATCGACTTGCAAATGGCAAACTGAGAAAGCTGTGGTCAACAATGTAAAATGCTGAAGAAATACAACGCTGGTAGTTTTAAGTGCAATGTTCATCTTTTCTTTCTTGACTACAGACATAGTTTATTTTGACTAGACGTATATTTTGAACCCCAAATCAATATGCATGCCTATCAAGACAATATACCATCGTAAGCTGTTGAAGATGAAAGGCATTCGTTTTATAGTAGTCTATTCTCAAAAACATATGCAACCTGATTCCAGAGAAAGACTATAATCAGTCTCATCCATCTGCATCATGTCTATCGATGTCGATAGGCCATGAAATATGGTTCTTAATTTTGTATCATACCCATAATATTACATTGTCATTGTTCGTAATGTGCGATGATTTTTTGGTGTACATTGTTTAACGAAAGACTTGCATATGGAGCTAGTTTTTCCTAATGACCTGTTTCTTTCTTTTTGTTTAACTGATACGTCATCTGTTCAGTCAGTTTCAAAAAACGTTGATCTCTGAAAATTCCCTTAAGCACAGAAACAGAACACGACATTGTTAAATTTTCCATTATGTAGTTCTATTTAATCTCTGTTATTTAATTATCTTTGAAAGATATACACATGTAAAAAACATCTTGCCATTTCACATTTGTAAATAGGACGTTTGGCAAGAATCATTATCATGCCAAATATCTGACCAGTTTTTCTATATCTGTCTCACAGGAAGCACGAGCCTACAAGAAATATGAATATTGCAAAAACATTCCCTATTTTTTCTTCCTAGATGTTCCTGAGAGATGCTTCAGAAATTCCGTACAGAGTTATAATTCCATACAAAATCTTAGCTGAGTCCCTGGCTGCATTACACTACATACATTTTTTTTGTCAACAATAATTGTAACAGCAAGTCTAGGAACAGTTTTGAATCATATAAGTTTGACATATCTAAATCTGTAGATTAAAAAAAAACGTTTTCCCAGGATTGTTAATGTCTAGTTTTTCAGACCACTTTGAACGGCATCTTTATCAACAATTTGAGTGTTTCAGCTTCTTTGTGCACTTCAGTAATGACCCTTAATGCACTGGGTTTGTTCCAATTATCTTCGTTGTTATCATCTAGCTGCATATCAACTTTCCTGCTAAATTGCTGAACTGAAGACAGCGAACTATTGTAGGTAACAAAATCAACATGACAACCAAGATCAGTTAGGTATTCACTATGTAACACTGATATTTGATATTATATGTTGTTTTCCATGCTTGGAAAGCCGTTTGCTCATTTGCGTAGTGTTTTCAATGGAAGAGCCTTTTTAGGGCTTTACAATTTGGTTTGGAGAGTCAGACCGATCTCTGAAGGAGAGGGGCGGAAGGGGGGGGGGGTCAGTGATTTTGTACTTGAGCTTGCATGTTCAGTGCTTTTATCGTGGATATCATTGGGTGGTTTTCTGTATACTGAGAGGTGATCATGGCTGGGCGGCGGAAAGGGGGGGGGGGGGGGTGTCTTCCCTTTCCAAGATTGAATATTGGTGTTCACGTCTTCACTTCTTGTCTGGTCTTTATATCAGAAAGGAGTCCGCTGAAGAGCTGAGACGCGACAGTACAGACTGCCGTATTCTGTCCCTTTGTTCGAAGTTGGGAGCTTGGTCGATGAACGTTTGTGAAGTCTGTGGTCTTGCAGTAGTCGCCCTTCCCGCTGTTGGTGGGATACTCCGCCACCTTCAGTCTGGCCGTCCTGTGTGTGGTCCCGGTCGTTGCTGCAGTTTGGACCGTTGCTGCAGTTTGGACCATACAAGTCCCCGGGCCGTCGTGGACCCCTTCTTGGTTTTTGTCGTTGCCAGTGTGGCACTGCTCAGCGGGCCAGTTCACGCTCAAATTAGTGCTGGCTTGTCTGTACCGTCTGTGAGTCTGTCTGTCTGTGAGTCTGTCTGTCTGTGAGTCTGTCTGTCTGTGAGTCTGTACCGTCTGTGAGTCTGTCTGTCTGTGAGTCTGTCTGTCTGTGAGTCTGTCTGTCTGTGAGTCTGTCTGTCTGTGAGTCTGTCTGTCTGTGAGTCTGTCTGTCTGTTAGTCAGCCTGTTTCCACCGTAAATCTTGCCGTTTGTTTATCAGTCCTTACAATGCCTGTCCATACTAGTTTGTCCGTCCGTCACGCACGCTGTTACGATGGCTAGGCAATTTTGTGTGTCCGCGCCAGTGCTTTGTGTGTGTATGTGCACTTGAATGCGTTGTTTCGGACGAGGTTGGTTTGTACGTATGAAAATTATTTGTGTCTATTACTATATTACCGTATGCTCGATAATGAGTCTACATTGTTTTTATTGTTATTCAATTCTCAGATTCAACCCATAGTACAGTGCGGAGGTGAGTTATGGGCCTCGAAGTTGCCTCTATGCAAATTGAAAAGATTCATTTGTATGCATTGAAATGGTTTCTCGGTGTTTCACTACAAACACCAAGTGACCTAGGTCTATATGGAGACTAACAGATATCCAATTCATTTACTTTCGGTGGTTAGATGCATTCGTTACTGGATATAATAACTCGAATGCTCCCCCCCCCCCCCCCCCCCCCCCCGAAAGATTCCTACATAAAGCACACAAAATGTTAGTACAGCTAGACGCTAGAGTAAGAGCAATTGGGCTACTAAAGTTAGTTGAAACTGTACGAATTTGTAAACAAGTGGGGTATGTTTGCTCCCATAAGGAAACCTAACACAGAGTAACTTTTATTAGGTTTTTATTAGTTTATTGTGTTAGGTTTCCTTATGGGAGCAAAACATACTCCACTTGTTTACTGTTTATCGTTTACTGTTCCCTACCTCATTTCATTTCCGATTGTACGAATTTGGTTTGGTGTTGTGTGGGAGAATCAGGGTGTAGATGACATACATAGTTTTATCCATGTGTTTCGGCAAAGGTTAATCGATTAATTGTCCTGGCGCTGGTCTTTCACTGAAACCCTCAGCACAACACCTCTCCTGAACCAACCACAAACTGGAGACTCGGCCTGTGTAAGCCTACGTATCATACTTCTAAGAGTTCGTCAGCGTGTTTACCTGACCATTAGTGAACACTTCTCAAACGTGGCGCGCACTTCCACCGAGCTCGCGAGTATGCACAGCATCTGTGCGTCACTATATCATGGGAGAATGAATAATAACATCTTTTGCTCTTTGAACATTGTGATTGATTATATTCGACAATTTTTTGGCCTGGTGCTGCCTTGTTGAGTTTCCGTCAAGAGGCATTGGTGGGTTGTATGCCTTAGACCATGATCACGGATCGATTATCGATACAATTTATCGACACGTTTAAATGCAGGGCTCAGGGATGTTTGTACTTCTCTCTCTCTCTCTCTCTCTCTCTCTCTCTCTCTCTCTCTCTCTCTCTCTCAAGCTTGAAATCAGGCGGTACTAGTGCCAGCACGGAACAGCAGACAATACTTCAGGTACATTTCCCAGTGAAGCAGTGAATGAACTCATTCTGTCTGACGCTGTAGGATGGTCCAGGACATGGAGTCGAGGATGGACACCGGCTTTGGGAGATGAAAGAAGATCTTCACGTCCTACGGGAGGAGTACGGGGCCATGAAAGAGGAGTTGAGGGCACTGACAGGTGAAGTCACGGGTCTACGTCAGCAAACGAGGACTTGCGGAGGAGGAACGTCGACCTGACGAGGAGGCTTGACGTCTTGGAGAGGAAGACGAATGAACTTGAGGGACGGTCCAAACGCAACAACCTCATGTTTTACGGTGTGCCACGGAGGCGCGGAGAGACCCCGGAGGACTGTGAACGTATTTTGAAGGACCTAATCAAAAAGGAGATGGGAATTGTTAAGGACATAAAGTTTGATAGGGTGCACCGTATTAACTCCAAGCCTGACTCGCCAGTTATCGCCAGGTTTGTCTTTTATAAACAGAAGATATCTGTACTGGGAGCAAAGGGCAAGCTCCAAGGGACAAAAATTTTCATTGGTGAGGACTTCCCTGCTGAAGTGAGAGAGGTGAGGAAACGGTTGACGCCACATCTGAAAAGAGCCAGGGAAGAGGGGAAGAGGGCCTCAATGGTGTTCAACTATCTTCTCATTGATGGCAAGAAATTTACGGTGGACCGTGCTGACAGACTAGTAGAAAGGAAATCTTTAAAAGGGTGAAGGCCGGTCCACACTTCATCTGGAGTCAGTGAAAGGAGCAAACTTTGGGGCGACACCGTCTTTGTTGCCTCTGTGCGGTGCAGTCGACACACTGTCTGCACGTGCTGTTCATGGTGTGTAGCAACACGACGTGCTCTGAGCGTGGTGTTAGCCGTGGACCAAGTTAAAAATGTAAATAATGTATTTGATGTTAAAAATGTAAATAATGTATTTGATGTTAAAAATGTAAAAAATGTATTTGATGTTACAAATAAATGTAAATAATGTATTTGATGTTAGTAAATGTTAAAGTAATATGTATTTGATGTTAACAATGTAAATATGTTTTGAGATATGTTGCCGTGACCAAGTTACTGTAAAAATATTGTTTGTTAGCCTACCGTTAACAATGTAAAAATGTTTTATTTAAAGTAATAATGTTTTGATTTAAAATGTAATAATGTATTGATTTTGTAATAGTATTTGAGTGCTCAATCTTTGTTGCAAAACCTGTCCAACTTGTTTTCCGAGGACACGTGTGCTGTGCCACCTTATGTTGTTGATAAAAATGTGTCCATTTTTCCTACTCCTGTAAATAGGTCGAAAAACTTCCTTCTCTTTTCTTCACAGTAATGTAAACGGTTTATCATCCAAAATACACGACAAAGATTTTGTTTCATTAATTGTTAGCTCTTTTGGTATCGTATGCCAGGCTTAAGCCTTCATGGAAGATTTCCAATCGTCTGTATGTGCTGACAATGAAAAAATTTGTAAATCAACCGTATTGTGGAAGGAGATCTGGGGCTTGCTATGTCTTGTTGACAAAGAATCGTGTTCATTTGTAAAGGCACTGAAAATTAAGTCAGACATCGTTTACGCTTTTGTTGTTGATAAATTCACTTTGGGTACAATAAAAAAAAACCGTCTTGTACATGTGTGCATATGTACCGCCAGAAGGTTCACCATACTACTGTTTCGCTCATTTGGACGGTATTGCTTTACTTGAAGACTTTGTATGTGACTCTTTCTCTCTCTTGGTGATGTTAAGGGATGATATAAACGGTCGTATTAAATGTTTGCCACACTTAATAATTGTAACCTATGTGTGGGTGAATGTGTTGATTCTGACCGTATGTTTTTGTTGCTTCGTGCTCGTGTGCACAGCGAAACCCTGGACAATGCAAAAGAACGTGACGTTCTCAATGTCATTAAGAAGTATGTGCGGATTGAAACTTATGTTGAATTATTTTATGATACAATGGAATCATAAAATAAGTCAACATACGTTCCACTTGTGTTTAACAGTTGTATAAAAGTTGCTGCTGAATGTTTGAAGAAGCAGATTAAGGTAGATGTAAGAGAAGCGGGCAATGATTGGTACGATAAGAAATGCCTTTTAATTGTTAACCAAACCTCGTCGAACTTTATCTGCACGTTATCATGTTGAAGACTTTAATCCCAGACACGACTACAAACATCTTTTGGAGAAGAAACAGAAAGCATTCAACAAAATTATGTTAGATAAATTAGATTAGACCTCTTCATTAACAGCCAAAGAGATGTTTGGGAGACAATGCCCAAAATTCAGATTTAAAAAAGGAATCTGGCTTCAAAATGACATCCGTATTGACAGCTGGTTTCGTCACATAAAGAAATTGCTTGAAATAAATGATGGCTTTGATAACAGAGCCAGGTAGGGAGATGGGAGGGATGGAGATTATGATAATTTTAATCGCCCCACGTCGAAAGAAGAGATCATTCTGGCCTTAAATAAACTGAGAAATCGTAAACCTGCGGTCCAGACGGGATCATCAGCGAAATGATAAAAACTGCGTGCAAATCCGATTTGTGATGAGCTTTTTAGCAACATTTTTTTATGCTCTATTTGACGAAGGTGTGCTTCCTGAAAGCTGGGCCGAATGTATTGTTCTCCCATTATATAACAAATGTGACATTAACAACCCAAACAACTGCTGGAGTCTCGCTGTGCAACATTGGCAGTCAATTCTATAGTGCTGTTATTAATAGAAAACTTCAAGAATGGGTGATATCATGGGCAAATATCAAGCTGGATTTAAACGGAATTATTCAACTATAAATCACATGTTCAGTTTAACGGCCTTTGTTCAGAAACAGTTTTGACTAAATAGAAAATTATATGCAGCTTTTATTGATTTTGACAAAGCATTTGACTCTGTCAACAGAAATGTATTATGTCCTGTTTTGTTAAGCATAGAATCCGAGGTAAAATATATAAATGTATCTTGAGCATGTATGATTTTGTGAAAGCCAGTGTGAGATGCGGATCATCCTTACAAACTACATAAACTGTACCCTGTAGTTAAACAAGCAGATGTTTCTAGTCCCATTTCTCTTTTCATATTTATTCATGAATTGGCTTTAGAGATAAAAACTGAACTCAATCGAGTCTTGTCGGAAACGGGCTTCCGACACTGTTCACATCGCTTGAAAGCGTGTCGGACGCATACTTCCGACAGCGTTTGACAAATTTTAGATCATACCAAAGACTGTACGCCCTTCCGTAGGGCGAACTATCTTTGGTCATACCGCCTTTTATTAAAGGGCAATAAATCTCGTTTCAGGGACAGCTTAGGGCCTTTTTTTTGCAGTTGCTTCCTTTAGACCGTTCTCCGTGTATTCTGTAGTAGTTTTATATTTTTATTTTATTTGAATTGTCCTACTCTCAGTTGCCGCGATCACACGATTTTAGACACGATCACATGATTTTGAGTGGATCAAGCATTTTGTGGTCAAATTCCTGTGTTTTATGCAGTTGGCATAAATATACTATTCTCTGTAGTTCATACCAAGTGCTCAGAAGTTAACTTGTGTGGGAGGATAGAGTGTATAAAGAAGTGGATTACAGTGTGCACAAAAAATTTGTGTTTTTCTGCAAATGTGTATCATTTTGGATTACTTACATCATGTGAACTGTGTGGATTCCTCACTGAAAGGAAGCATTTTTGATAACTATAGGGTTTCTTCTATCCAATGGTGCATGTTCCATGCTCCTAGGTGAAGTGGTTGATTTTTAATGATTTTTTGAAAATTGCCCCAAATCGTGTGATCTGAGGTACAAACTGGTCCATTTTGGCTGTGACTTGATGGAGTTAACAAGGGTAGGTCAGGAGCTCAGTTTGTAGTTGATGTTTTGGAGATCTTTTTTCATTTTCATTCTTAGTTGATGACGTTGTATTGATGTCACAAACAGTAGTTGGTCTCCAAAATCACTTAAACAGTTTAAAAAGAGCTTCTGCATCACTCCAGTTGAAGGTAAACATGGCAAAATGTGACATTATTGTTTTAGAAAGGGTGGACCTTATATTATAAAGAAACTGCGTATGTTCAAAAATGAGCCTCTTGCATTGCTTTTAAAATTGTTCGATTCTCAAATTCAATCCATGGTGCAGTGCGGAGCTGAGCTATGGAGTCTCAAGACTGCTTCTATATAAATTGAAAAGACTCATTTATATTTGAAAATGTTTTTTCAGTGTTTCAGTACAAACCCCAAATAACTTAGTTTATGGGGAGACTAATATATATCATATTCATGGGCTTTCCTTAGTAAAATTCATTCGTTACTGGCTAAAATTAACCCAGATAGCACCTGAAAGATTACCACATAAACCGTATACAAAACGTTAGTTACAGCTAGATGGTGGTGGTAAGAGCAATTGGGCTTGAGAGTAAGGTTGAAATTATACGAGTTTGGTTTTGGCTTTGTGAGTGAGAATTAAAGTATAGATGACATAATCAGTTTTCTCCCAATGTTTCAGCAATGATTAATCGATTGTAACTGGCACAAACATACTAGATATACTCTGACAAAATTCAGATTTGGTGTATCGGATATCTGTGGACATTTACCCGTTATAGGCCTTTGAATGATTGTCATTTTACATGTCCGCTGTCTCATGAAAATGAAAATGAAATTCATTTTGTTCTGTCTTTCTTGAACTACAAACTGTTAGCCAGCAATGCATCCCACCTAAGTGCCTAAGAAATCCTTGTTTCTTCAAACTGATATTATTGGCATCATCTAATGAAGTGAACATTCAGCAGTTCGCTCTGTATTTGTATAAAGCACTCAGAATGCGAAATGATGTTCAAGATGGCGAATGATGTGTTAAGCTTGTTCATTGAATTCGTATTAATGAATTGCGCGTTTGTTATTAATGTACCCCCCTTGCAAGCGGCTACGGCTTATTGGAATAAACATCTGCACATCTGCAACTGCATCTGCGCGTCTGTCATCTGTCTGTCTGTCTGTCTGTCTGTCTGTCTGTCTTCTTCTCCTCTCTCTCTCTCTCCTCTCTCTCTCTCTCTCTCTCCTCTCTCTCTCTCCCCTCTCTCTCTCTCTGCCGTCGTATCGTTATGTGTATTTACTTTTACTTAAGATAGAGATTTTTTTTCCATTTATGTAAGGTTTCTGTTTGAACCTCCTCCTTACCTTACATGGTACAGGGAGAAGAATATTGCTGCATTACTAGTTTAGTGCTAATATAAAGGGGGGCGTCTTTGTAAAGTGAAGATATCTCTGTTGCTCCTCTCCTGCTGGAGTTGCACGCGATTTCTGTTAAGGAGATCCTGCCATTCTAGCCCCATATCATTCTAGTCATGGGGTTTGAGTATTGATCTCAGGTTCATGACTGATGGCTCCATCTGTGATATTTTCTTTCTTCCTTTCTTTGGCGTTCCCGACCATGCTAGATCCTCAATCCGGTTAATTCTCTGCAGGGACCCCGACAGTCCCCACAGCTTCTCCTGGACCTCAGCTGGACTGGGCTACGTCTGACGTCTCAAGGCTTCAAAGGAAGGGCAGGACTGTAAGATATTGGTGGGAGTTTGAAAGCCTGAATCACAAGGGCACTGATCAGTATGAGAGAGTTTGAGACGTGAGAGATAGGAGAGGAGCTGGCAGTGTCCAGTGTCCTGTTTGCAGCCTGAAGATGGTCACTTGAGCTGCTCTGTCGAGTTGGTGGATACTGTCCTCTGGAGTCTCAATGTCCAGGCGTTGGCGCCGCCCTCTCCTGAATTTGTTCCTCGGGAAGTCTGTGATATACTTTTTCAAACGTGTAGTCATCAAACGTGGTTTCTTGTAAGCCCTTCGGCGCTGTTCGTTGTTAAGGGGAGGGAAGCTGCTGTAAAGATTTTTTGGGTTACATGTTGTGGCAATGCTAACGAAGGAGAGAATGTGGCCGTGTTTCCCTGTTCAGTTGATGTTTTACATGTTCTTTAAGCGAGTGATTAAGGCATGAGCTTGTTTATCTGGTGGGCTAGTAGGCACGATATTGATATCGTCAAACACTCACGAATAATCCGGCACTAGACTGACATGGTCCCGCAGTGAGGTGAGAACAAGGAGTGGTGATGAATGGTCTGGCACCATACTAATGCGTGCCGTTGAGTCCCCTTGTGTCGTCACAGCGGCTGTGGACAGGGAATCCTAGGCCAGGCAGTACTCCTGTGGTCGACGGTTCAAAACAAAAGCAGCTTGCCGTTGTGATCTTCGTACCCTGTCCCAGCTTTGGCCTTCCTAATAATTGCAATGATAACAACACAACAACAACAACAATAATAACAACAACAACAACAACACCAGCAACAACAACAATAATGATGAAAAAATAATGTTAATAACAATTACAATGATAATCATAATCATAATGACGATGATGATGATAATAATAATGATGATCATGATGATGATAATAGTAATAGAAATAACAATAATAATGATGACAAAACAACAATAATAATAATAGCAATAACGAGCATCATAGTGATATGATAATTATAATAATAGTAATAGTAATAATAAGAATCATAATGATAGTAATAAGAATAATAATGGCAAAAAGCTATAACTTAGTCATGTTGTGATTTTGTGGAGTATGTATGTCTATCTGTGTATCCATCTATCTATGTATGTATTTATCACTCTATTTGTCTGTCTGTCTGTATGTCTGTTTGCCCATCTATCTATGTATAATTATATCTATCCACATGACAGCCCAATAGCACACAGCAAATAAGAGTTGTTGGTTTTTTTCTCCTACATTTCAGCTTTTACTTTTTTATATTTCTTTGTTGAATTTTATTAATTTTACAGGAAATAAATTAGTCTGAAGGTTGATGTCACACACAACACACACACACACACACGCACGCACGCACGCACGCACGCACGCCGCGCTGCACGCACACACACACACACACACACACACACACACACACACACACACACACTATTCTTATCCCATCTTCCTTACCCAGTGGGGGCGGGGTCAGCGGGCTGCGTGCTGGCCAATCGGCTGTCAGAAGACCCAGACTCGCGCGTGCTGCTGCTGGAGGCGGGAGGGGATGACAGGGGGGTGTCCTCCATCTCTACTCCATTTCGCGCGTTGAAAACTTTGTCGACAGCCCCTTCAACTGGATGTACTTCACCCAGCCCCAGACTCACAGCACCTTGGCCTATGAAGAACAGGTGAGGAACAACACCAAAGACAAACTAGGAAGAAAACGAGTGCCCTTGGACATCAGTTATACTGAAATTATCCTAACTTTAAGGTTTCAAGTTACTCCTTAATTGCAGTTTAGCTATTTGCTATTGCATTGTGTTGGAATCTACGGATCAATTTATGATGAATGTTTTTTTTTTTTTAAAGTCATAATAATATAGAAGGAAATATCTGACAATTATGTTTATGCAAACGCCAAAAAGATATTTCAAAATCTCATTGCAGCCCGTGACACAGCAGCCAAGTGCAAAGCAAAGCGATGAACTAAAGTGAAACGAATCAAGCAAGCACATGTGTGTTAGAAATCGCCCCCCATGCATTACAGTAGCAACAGGAGCAGTCTGCCAACAAGTTGTTAGTTAGTACATGTCATCCTTCAATATCGTTGACACGACAGATCACCTGCCAAGTACATGCAAACCAAATAAAGTGTGTCCCCTACCCTATCCTCTAAGTTCTTAGTTCCGGGGCGGCTAAATGTTCCCAACCTGCGATTCCGCGCTTTCCTCTTGTGAAAAAAACAAATACAGGCAAGACAGTTCTCCGGACTGCTCATGCGTGATAGCACGCCCATTATGGCGTACCGACTTCTTTAACGAGTTTTAAAACCTCCCTAAAGGACACATCTTTTCCACTGCGGACTGAAACGATATCCAGTTCCACTGTGCGCGTGTTTGCTGGTGTTGAACGCGCTCCTGTGTCTGTCTGCGTGTGAGAGTCCCCCCCCCCCCCCCCCCGGCGGTGTGTGTGTGTGTGTGTGTGTGTGTGTGTGTGTCTGCGCGCGCTTTGAATTAGAATTATAATTTTTATCATGTTTTTCTGTAATATGCGCTTTGGGCTCTTGCGAGGTAAAGCGCTCTATAAATATCCTTTTACATTTACATTACATTTAAATCAGCCCTCCACAATGGCATTAAAGTAGCGAACAGGAGCAGTCTGCCCAGACAAGTGTTACGTTAGTCCAATGTTCATACCTTCAGAAAATCAATGACAGCGACAGACACTGCCACAGACCTCGCAAACCAAATAAAGTGTGTCCCCAGCCTATCTTGAGTAAGTCTTAGTCCCCAGGGCTTAAAATGTTCCACAACTGGGCGGAATTCCGCGATTTCAGTTTGTCAAAAAACAAACAAACAAACAAACAAAGGAAAGGAGCAAGGTATCCGTGATCGGCTGGCAAGCGTTCATAGCAACGGCGCGCAAGTTATGGCCCCTGATTTTTCTTGGAACAAGTTTCCCGTCGGACTTCTTGGAAAAAACAAAATGGCGGAGAGCGCAGACATTGTTCAAGTGGGTCAGACTTTTGACGACTTTTCAATTAAAAACAAGTGCACCATGTTTAGCTTGGTGCAGACTGTGCTCAAGGGAAGTGTGTTACGGTGGTCGCGGGTAGAAAGCTCTGGAGGATCACATTCGTTCAGCGAAGCACGTGTCAAATATCAAGGCGCTGAGCGCCAGCCCCCCCCCCCCCCCCCCCCCCCCCCCCCCCCCCCCCCCGCCCCATTGCCTTTTTTGAACACCTGTAAACACTCAAGTTAAAGGGTGAGTGTTCATTTTATTATTATGTTTTTAACCCCTTCTCCCCTTTGCCCAAATATATCTTCCTGTAATAATTAAAGTGTATACAGCAATTTTTATGCACTAAATATCTCTTGAAATTATGTCCAGAAAGCGCGAAATGGCATAGATTTACACTTGTTTTTTTTTTCTTTTTAATTTTCCCGGGGAGCCTAACCCTAACCCTGACCCCCTAGTTTCAGTGGGTTTTTTTTCTCCTCCTGTTTTAAGCCAAAAATTGAAGAAAGATGATGTCGGTGAATCGTGGTATCTACAAAATCATGCAAGGCACAATATCCAGTTCCGTTCAAACCTGTAACAGCATCACCACATGCAGATGGTAACCCTAACGACGGCCTCTACGTTCTGTTGCATTTGTTGGCAAGAGTTTGCAAAATGCTGCGTTGCTGATTTTAAAGACATTGGGTGATGGAAATGGAATGCTGTCCACGAACATGTTCATGACGTTGTGGTATAGGTCCCTAACACAGAGCAGGATCAAGAGCCGGACAGAGGATGCTGTCAACAAAGTTACACAACACAAATTACTTACCTGAATTTGACAATATTTAAAGTCAAAATGGACGGGTCAAGAAAAAACCCATTAAAAAAAAGTTTAGAGTGGATCTTTATGAAGTTGTAGAAAAGCAAGATATTTTTTGAAATTTTTGGGGAAAAAACCTCTTCATTACAAAATGTGAAATATAACGATTTCACGTGAATTTTTAGTCTTGTATGTGAATAACTGTATTACTAAAGATATAGTACTTTTCACTTAATTATAATGTTGGACACACACGAACACACACACACACATATATATATATATATATATTGAATTATAAACAAAGCTTGCTCTTATGTTTTAGATTGAAGAAATAGGGGGAGATACGCATTCATATCTGCAGTGGTAGATGATTCTGCCTAACTAACAGTATGTGCATGAGTGGGTGAATGGGGAAAATAAAATAAATGCTTCTCAAAATGAGCCTTCAGCAAACTTATATTCTCCAAGGGGGAGACATCCTGTAATACGGAGGGAAACTCACTAACATATAACTCCTGGTCATATACCGATATTTCGAAACTTGGTGGTTTCTCCTCAGTGACCGCGGAAAGTGGTAATTTGACTCCTCTGCCTTTTCAGTTTTAAGAAGAATGCAATCCCAGAAAAGGTTGGTGCGCAATACCGTAGTATGTTTGTTGAGTTTTCAAAAAACCAACCAAAGGTGCCATCTAAGAAGCAAAAGAAAATCATAAAAGAGCAAAACAAGCTACATTTTCTTGTGAAAAGTAGAAAATATAAAACGATATCCTCTAAGACACAAGTGCTGAGGGCCAGTTCTTGGAATGAATCCGCAAGGGACTAAAATACAACAAACTAATAAATTGCAATGATTAAAAGCAAATCTTAAAACCGGGACTACAAATTTGTTTCGAGGTCTTTCCTCTCTTCAGATCCCGTGCCAATCCCCTGCTACTGACCTCGATCGTATATATATATATACACGAGTATAGTATTGATGACAGCACTGTGTGTGTTGATCAGAAATCCTACTGTTGTGTCAGTGACAGTATTGATGACAGCACTGTGTGTGTTGATCAGAAATCCTACTGTTGTGTCAGTGACAGTATTGATGACAGCACTGTGTGTGTTGATCAGAAATCCTACTGTTGTGTCAGTGACAGTATTGATGACAGCACTGTGTGTGTTGATCAGAAATCCTACTGTTGTGTCAGTGACAGTATTGATGACAGCACTGTGTCTGTTGATCAGAAATCCTACTGTTGTGTCCGTGACAGTATTGATGACAGCACTGTGTGTGTTGATCAGAAATCCTACTGTTGTGTCAGTGACAGTATTGATGACAGCACTGTGTGTGTTGATCAGAAATCCTACTGTTGTGTCCGTGACAGTATTGATGACAGCACTGTGTCTGTTGATCAGAAATCCTACTTACCTCAAGGCAAAGTTCTAGGCGGTACCTCCAGTATCAACGCCATGGTGTATATCCGTGGCAGTCGCCATGACTACGATAACTGGATCATGGTCGGTGCTAAAGGCTGGAACTACAAGGAAGTACTGCCCTACTTTCTGAAATCTGAAGACATGCGGGACCCTGAATTCCAAAAGTCAGGTGTGTGTGTGTGTGTGTGTATGTGTGTGTGTGTGTGTGTGTGTGTGTGTGTGTGTGTGTGTGGTGTGTGTGTGTGTGTGTGTTGAAAGAATCGTTAAAAACATATGATTATAATACATTATTGATCTTGAGAAACATTTTATATTCTGACTCAAATGGTGTGGATAATTTTCAACTGTTGTACTTGCCTGTATCAAAATGCACAGGTAAAACTCTTTTGCTTGAACCTTTTTCTTGCACGTGAAGGTCTGTTTGTGGCAACAAAAACAAAAAATCACTCGATCATTTAAACGTAGTTTGAACCTTTTTGGAATACATTTTTCTTTTTTTTTTAATAATTTTACGACGAGTGAAAAAGAATACATATGGGCACAGAGGTAGACCTTTGAATGACTGACTGCAGGCAGGAATACCCGAGAGTGTTCCTCGACTGCCATATGATTGGAATGAACGAATGACGGTACAAAAACGAAGTGTTCTGGTACCTAAGTATTCTACGGACGGAGAAAACACAAGTGACAGGCGAAAAGAAAGGAGAGAGAGAGAGAGAGAGAGAGAGAGAGAGAGAGAGAGAGAGAGAGAGAGAGAGAGAGAGAGAGAGAGAGAGAGAGGACTTAGCTCGCTTAGACGGAGAAGAGAGTTGGCTCAGCTTGTTGATAGAGGGTGATAATTTGGATGGAGAGATGGTGAATAAGCTTGTTTGGATGGAGAGAGGGACGAAGATTGTTCATATGGAGAGAGGGATGAACAAGCTTGTTTGGATGGAGAGAGGGATGAACAAGCTTGTTTGGATGGAGAGAGGGATGAATAAGCTTGTTTGGACGGAGAGAGGGATGAACAAGCTTGTTTGGATAACGCGAGGGAGAATAAGCTTGTTTGGATGGATAGAGGGATGAATAAGCTTGTTTGGATGGCTAGAAGGATGAATAAGCTTGTTTGGATGGATAGAGGGATGAATAAGCTTGTTTGGATGGATAGAAGGATGAATAAGCTTGTTTGGATGGATAGAAGGATGAATAAGCTTGTTTTGATGGAGAGATGGATAATAGCTTGTTTGGATGGAGAGAAGGATGAATAAGCTTGTTTGGATGGATAAGGATGATAGCAGTTGGATTTGAGAAGATGAATAAGCTTGTTTGATGAGAAGATAATAAGCTGTTGGATGGAGAGGGATGAATACGCTTGTTTAGGATAGAGGAGGGATGAGTTAGCTTGTTTATATGGAAAGAGGGATGAATAAGCTTGTTTGGATGGAGAGAGGGATAGATAAGCTTGTTTACATGGAGAGAGGGATGAAGAAGCTTGTTTGGATGGAGAGATGGATGAATAAGTTTGTTTAGATAGAGAGAGGGATGATGCATGAAGAAGCTTGTTTAAATGGAAAGAGGCATGACCAAGCTTGTTTGGATAGAGAGAGGGATGAAGAAGCTTGTTTAAATGGAAAGAGGGATGACCAAGCTGGCTTGGATGAAGAGAGGGATAGATAAGCTTGTTTGGATAGAGAGAGGGATGAAGAAGATTGTTTAGATGGAGAGAGGGATGAATGAATAAGTTTGTTGGGTGGAGAAGGGGATAGCTTAGCTTATGTATGTGGAGAGAGGGACGGGTTGGCTGAGTTGGACGAAGAGAGAAGGATGATGTCACTTGTTGGTAGGGATTAAAAGGTGACGTAAGGGATGGAAAGGGAGAGAATGAGAGGAGAGAGTAATCACTTGGTTCATCTGAACAGCAGGTGGCTTTTTGTTTAGGGATACGCTTGGCTTAGCTTGATGTATAGTTAGACTGGGATTTCTTTGTTTGTTTGGATGGAAAGAAAAATAGCTCAGCTTGTCAGGCTGGATAGAGGGGTAAAATGTCATGTTTGCCTCAGGAGAATGGTAGCTTCGCTTTTTGTGCATGAGAGAGAGCTGTTGCTTTTTTTTGTATTGTTCTACGCACTAATCCTAACCTTCATTGTGACTTTCAGTTTGGATATTATTTTCAGCATGGAAAACGTCTTTTATCAACATGTTGTATAGCTTATATAACTTTTTTGAGAATGTTTTCTTAACGCATGGCTAGTAAAAGATATCCTTACAAGGAATGCTTCCTTTGCAGGAAACTTATTTTTTAGCTTCACTTACCACTTCCAGTGTTGATTTTTAGATAAATGTAACTTTTGAGATTATTTTCTGATTAGCATTTGATAATCTTTTTCTTTTCTTGTAACAGAGTACCACCAGACAGGAGGGCCCCTGAAAGTGGAGATACCACGAGCAGTTGAACTGGTAGAACAGCTATGGAAAGCGGGGCAGGAGCTAGGGTATCCCCTGGTGGATGCCAATGGAGCTTCAATGACAGGTAGGAGGGTGTATGGCCTGGGTTCTGTTGTCACGTGTCCCGTTTTGTCCCAATATGCGCATGTACGCACCATCAATTTGTGTCTGTTTCTTATCACTTGGTCCCAGTCTGTCCATGTATTACTGTCACTTTGTCCCATTCTGTTCATGTATTACTGTCACTTTGTCCCATTCTGTCCATGTATTACTGTCACTTTGTCCCATTCTGTCCATGTATTACTGTCACTTTGTCCCATTCTGTCCATGTATTACTGTCACTTTGTCCCATTCTGTCCATGTATTACTGTCACTTTGTCCCATTCTGTCCATGTATTACTGTCACTTTGTCCCTTTCTATCGATGTATTACTGTCACTTGGTCCCATTCTGTCCATGTATTACTGTCACTTTGTCCCATTCTGTCCATGTATCACTGTCACTTTGTCCCATTCTGTCCATGTATCCCTGTCACTTTGTCCCATTCTGTCCATGTATTACTGTCACATTGTCCCATTCTGCCCATGTATTACTGTCACTTTGTCCCATTCTGTCCATGTATTACTGTCACTTTGTCCCATTCTGTCCATGTATTACTGTCACTTTGTCCCATTCTGTCCATGTATTCCTGTCACTTTGTCCCATTCTGTCCATGTATTACTGTCACTTTGTCCCATTCTGTCCATGTATTACTGTCACTTGGTTCTGTTATGTCCATGTATTACGTTCAACTTGTGCTATTCTGCTCCTGTAATACTGTCATTTTGTCGCACTCTGTCCATGTCATGTCACTTTGTTCCAGTTTGTGAATGTATTTCTGTCACTTTTTCCCTTTCCATCAATATGTTATTGCCAAGAACAACAGCAACAAGAAAACACTCA
>CM031605.1:72939150-72951650 GCA_018398815.1 Conus ventricosus | reverse complement strand
AGAAGAAGAAGAAGAAGAAAGAAGAAGAAGAAGAAAGAAAGAAGAAGAAGAAAGAAGAAGAAGAAGAAGAGAAGAAAGAGAAGAAGGTAGTAAGAAGAGGGAATGAGATGAGAAGAAGATGATGAGATGAGAATGATGTGTGATGAGAGACGAAATGATGGGATGAGACGATGACGACGACGACGACGACGACGACGACGACGACACGACGACGACGACGACGATGAGATGATGATGATGATGATGATGATGATGATGATGGAGGAGGAGGAGAAGACGAAGACGAAATCGATGATTGATGAATGATGATGATGATGATGATGATGATGATGATGATGATGATGATGAATGATGATGATGATGATGATGATGATGATGATGGAGGAGGAGGAGAAGACGAAGACGAAGACGATGATGATGATGATGATGATATGATGATGATGAGATGATGATGATGATAATGATGATGATCATGATGATGTATCACTACAGGGTTTACGAAGCCCCAGGCCACCCAAGGGTCAGGGGTCCGCTATAGCACATCTAGAGCCTTTCTCCATCCTGTGTTACACAGACCTAACCTGAACGTCGTCGTCAACGCCCATGTCACAAAGGTTGGAGAGAGAGAGAGAGAGAGAGAGAGAGAGAGAGAGAGAGAGAGAGAGAGAGAGAGAAGAGGAGAGAGAGAGAGAGAGAGAGGAGAGAGAGAAAGAGAGAGAGACAGACAGACAGACAGACAGACAGACAGACAGAGACAGACAGAGAGAGAGAGAGATTCAGTTTCAGTTTCAGTTTCATCAAGGAGGCGTCACTGCGTGCGGACTAGTCCATATACGCTACACCACATCCGCTACGTTTTGAGACCACACTACTCATGATTTGAAGCTGATGGGTAAATAAATTAATAACAAAGATGGGATAATTGAAGAAGAGGGTCTCTTGGCTTCGACTCAGCGGATGTCTGAACTACGCATCAGCCCAACGCGCTGGTCAGACCTTGAATGCCTACCTACCATTTTTTTATTGCTTTTGTGTGTGTGTGTGGTGTGTGTGTGTGTGTGTGTGGTGTGTGTGTGGTGTGTGTGTGTGTTTGTGTGTTTGGAGGTCCGCTGTCAGTGGGATCTTACACTCTGTTCAAGAGAGACAGAGAAGGAGGAGGAGGCTGGAAGGAGGGGGGCGGTTGGGGGGGGGGGGGGGGGGGCGTGCAAGAAGAAAGAGAGAGGGGAAAAACGGGTTATGTATGATAAGACAAAACTGAGCGTCATGTAACAACGTTTTGGGAAGACCAAAATCTTCGCACATACTGGCTCTGATGGCACAGAAGGAACACACACACACACACACACCACACACACACACACACACACACACACACACACACACACACACACACATCCGAGATCCACAGGAAGGTGTAGAATGGCTCATGACAGCTTTCTGTCGAAGGTAAGGATCTCACTACAGGTATGAACATAAACCTGACATGTAAACGTGCGTATCTTTTTCGGGTGTATCTTGTTTACTTGTTTGCCTTTTGGCCGACTGTGGGGAAAGGCTCCGTGACGGTGAGGAAAGACCCACTGACCACAGGGAAAGGCTCAGTGACGGTGAGGAAAGACCCACTGACCACAGGAAAGGCTCAGTGACGGTGAGGAAAGACCCACTGACCACAGGGAAAGGCTCCGTGACGGTGAGGAAAGACCCACTGACCACAGGGAAAGGCTCCGTGACGGTGAGGAAAGACCCACTGACCACAGGGAAAGGCTCAGTGACGGTGAGGAAAGACCCACTGACCACAGGGAAAGGCTTAGTGACGGTGAGGAAAGACCCACTGACCACAGGGAAAGGCTCAGTGACGGTGAGGAAAGACCCACTGACCACGGGGAAAGGCTCAGTGACGATGAGGAAAGACCCACTGACCACAGGGAAAGGCTCCGTGACGGTGAGGAAAGACCCACTGACCACAGGGAAAGGCTCAGTGACGGTGAGGAAAGACCCACTGACCACTGGGAAAGGCTCAGTGACGGTGAGGAAAGACCCACTGACCACAGGGAAAGGCTCAGTGACGGTGAGGAAAGACCCACTGACCACAGGGAAAGGCTCCGTGACGGTGAGGAAAGACCCACTGACCACAGGGAAAGGCTTAGTGACGGTGAGGAAAGACCACTGACCACAGGGAAAGGCTTAGTGACGGTGAGGAAAGACCCACTGACCACAGGGAAAGGCTCCGTGACGGTGAGGAAAGACCCACTGACCACAGGGAAAGGCTCAGTGACGGTGAGGAAAGACCCACTGACCACAGGGAAAGGCTCAGTGACGGTGAGGAAAGACCCACTGACCACAGGGAAAGGCTCAGTGACGGTGAGGAAACACCCACTGACCACAGGGAAAGGCTCCGTGATGGTGAGGAAAGACCCACTGACCACAGGAAAGGCTCAGTGACGGTGAGGAAAGACCCACTGACCACAGGGAAAGGCTCCGTGACGGTGAGGAAAGACCCACTGACCACAGGGAAAGGCTCCGTGACGGTGAGGAAAGACCCACTGACCACAGGGAAAGGCTCCGTGACGGTGAGGAAAGACCCACTGACCACAGGGAAAGGCTTAGTGACGGTGAGGAAAGACCCACTGACCACAGGGAAAGGCTCCGTGACGGTGAGGAAAGACCCACTGACCACAGGGAAAGGCTCCGTGACGGTGAGGAAAGACCCACTGACCACAGGGAAAGGCTCCGTGACGGTGAGGAAAGACCCACTGACCACAGGGAAAGGCTTAGTGACGGTGAGGAAAGACCCACTGACCACAGGGAAAGGCTCCGTGACGGTGAGGAAAGACCCACTGACCACAGGGAAAGGCTCAGTGACGGTGAGGAAAGACCCACTGACCCACAGGGAAAGGCTCCGTGACGGTGAGGAAAGACCCACTGACCACAGGGAAAGGCTCAGTGACGGTGAGGAAAGACCCACTGACCACAGGGAAAGGCTCCGTGACGGTGAGGAAAGACCCACTGACCACAGGGAAAGGCTCAGTGACGGTGAGGAAAGACCCACTGACCACAGGGAAAGGCTCAGTGACGGTGAGGAAAGACCCACTGACCACAGGGAAAGGCTCAGTGACGGTGAGGAAAGACCCACTGACCACAGGGAAAGGCTCAGTGACGGTGAGGAAAGACCCACTGACCACAGGGAAAGGCTCAGTGACGGTGAGGAAAGACCCACTGACCACAGGGAAAGGCTTAGTGACGGTGAAGAAAGACCCACTGACCACAGGGAAAGGCTCAGTGACGGTGAGGAAAGACCCACTGACCACAGGAAAGGCTCCGTGACGGTGAGGAAAGACCCACTGACCACAGGGAAAGGCTTAGTGACGGTGAGGAAAGACCCACTGACCACAGGGAAAGGCTCAGTGACGGTGAGGAAAGACGCACTGATCACAGGGAAAGGCTCAGTGACGGTGAGGAAAGACCCACTGACCACAGGGAAAGGCTCAGTGACGGTGAGGAAAGACCCACTGACCACAGGGAAAGGCTCAGTGACGGTGAGGAAAGACCCACTGACCGCAGGGAATGTCCTGTTGACAACGGGAAAGACTGTAACCCGGGATTCTCTTCAGAGAGCACGTAAGACCTCGTGGCGAAAGCTTGGCCGTGTCTGGAGTTGTACTGTCATCACCTGTCAGGGGAACAGCATCGAGTGAGGCTGCGGGATACACATGGTAATTGCTTGGCGGTGGCGGTTTTAGCTGGTGGACTCTGCAGTCATGACACATGGCTGGAACACCCATGGGAACGCCCCAGTGGAGGCTCTGTGGTGTCTCATTCAGTGGCCATTACACACTGGCATCTGTCAGGGAGCAGTCATGTCCCTTGACGTCTCAGCGGAATGTCCTGTGTGTGCGTGCACCGTGTGGGAACACAACACGGGCTTCCAAGGCTGGTGCAGGACTGCTGGTTTGTTCAGCACTTCTCCGGGTCCTACCCGCACCTTCGGGTGTCTCTTGTTCTTGATGTCTCTTTCCCAGAGGTGAGCATCCTACTGGCCGAAATGGGAAGACCGCAACAACAGAGTAGAGTGTCACGATGGATGCGTGTCTTGGAGTATCGCCAGAAGCCACCAGGTACAGTGTCTGTCACTGTCTTTCAGGATTTCCATCTTGCCTCCAGAACTGTGTCAAGAGGCACTAGCGGGTTTGGAGCGGTGAGATTCAATGTCCTATTTCTCACCACTACCATCTGGCTAAACCAGAGAACCTCAATGGAAGGCCGACTGTGTTCTCTGCAGCACAGGAAACAACGCAAAACCAACACGAAGCCTAGTATCAAACACAAATACATAATAGAAGTGAACACTTGATGCAAAAACAAAACCAATAGATGTAATACTTAAGTAAGACTCAGTAAATGCTGTATTTCCTAGCGTTTATCAATCATGATAAATAATACTGTAACAATGATTGTATCATACCTCAAGCTTGATACCTTGGCAATCATTGTGTCATCCTAGTAGCCATTGATTAAAATAAACGGCATTATAGCAATCATTGTGTCGTCTTAGTAATCATGAATTAATATAAACGACATTATGACAATCTTTGTGTCATTTCAGTAATCATGAATCAAAATAAACGACATTATAACAATACGACATTATAACAATCATTGTGTCATCTTCTTGATCATGAATTGAAATAAATATTATGACAATCATTGTGTCATCTTAGTAATCATGAATTAAAGTAAACGGCATTATAACAATCATTGTGTCATCTTAGTAATCATGAATCAAAATAAACGACATTATGACAATCATTGTGTCATCTTAGCAATCATGAATCAAAATAAACGACATTATGACAATCATTGTGTCATCTAAGTGATCATCTTAGTAATCATGAATCAAAATAAACGACATAATGACAATCATTGTGTCGTCTTAGTAATTATCAATTAAAATAAACGGCATTATAACAATCATCGTGTCATCTTAGTAATCATGAATCAAAATAAACGACATTATAACACTCATTGTGTCATCTTAGTCGTCATGAATTAAAATAAACAACAGTATAACAATCATTGTGTCATCTTAGTCATCATGAATTAAAATAAACGGCATTATAACAATCATTGTGTGATCTTAGTCATCATTAATTCAAAATAAACGACATTATAACAACCATTGTGTCATCTTAGTCATCATGAATTATAAATACACGACATTATGACAACCATTGTGTCATCTTAGTCATCATGAATTCAAAATAAACGACATTATGACAACCATTGTGTCATATATCAGGCAAAATATCCCGACAGTTATCAATCGTTGTGGTTTACGTTTGTGACGCATTCAGATTCTTTGTGTAAGGGGATCTGGGATTTATAGAAGCCAACAACATCTTTCTTCTCTTTTACCTTCTCTTTCTCCTCTTCCTTTTTTTAAATAATCTTTTCCTCTGTCTTCTCCAAGCCTTTTCCGTCCCTAATACCTCACTTCCATCCCCCAACATTCCCTTCTCCCCCCTCCCACCTTTCCTCTCTGCCTTGTCCTGCTTAAGCCCCTCCCCCCTCCCCCACCTTCTCTCTTTACTCGCGTTTGCTTGCAGGTGATGATCAAAGAGGGACGGGCGGAAGGAGTAGAGGTGACCCGGAAGGACAAGGTGGTCAAGGTCAAGGCCAGGAAGGAGGTCATCCTGTCAGCAGGAGCGGTCGGCTCCCCGAAGCTCCTGATGTTGTCTGGCATCGGTCCTAGAAAACATCTGCAGGAACTGGGGTGAGTGTGTGAGTGGGTGTGTATGCGTTTGTTGTTGTTGTGTTGTTGTTGTTGTTGTTGTTGTTGTTGTTGTTGTGTTGAGTATTTTGGCCATGTGTAGGGCACCTGTTGTGAGGTGGAGGTTTGCATTCTGTTTTTGCCGACCACCATGGCAGAAATTCTACAGACAAAGTACATAATCAAGGAGAACTTGTTCACCTTGTCTGCAGCCTCTATGGCAGAAATGCATGTAAATGCATTCTCACCAGTTATTGTTGTTGATTGATACTGTCGTATAAGTACCAGCCCAGTAAATACGCTTTCTACGAACCCAAACCCTGTAGTACTTCGAACGTAAAATTCCAGTCTGTCCCATCAAATGTCTTCTCGAAATCGATAAGTGACAGACGTCCGGGTGATTTGTTCGATTTAGATCATCTATTAAGTTTTAGACCAGTCTAACATTACCCTACATACTCCATGAAATGAAACCCAATCAATCTTTATTTGTTGAAGTTAATAAAACAGTTTTGATCCTGTTTGTTGTCATGTAGATCTTACTTCGTACATTACATTCAGTAAAAATATAGATCTCCATTTTTTATGTCTTCTCTCGACATTTTTTCTTTTGAAATGCAAATCATAATGCTTTCTGATTATGTTGGCATCAATTCACCATTCCTCTATGCCGAAAATATAATTCTCTTACAGTAAGAAGACCTAGCTTGTTTCAGAATAGAATAAAACGCCTGCGCCGTGACTGTTGAGATTTTAGTATTTTCCTATGCATGACTCGCTTCATCTAAAGCTATTTGGCCTTCTAGCTTCTAACATGGTTAAATTCAATGTATTTTCAATCATATCGGATGTTTCACAGCTTTCTATTTCTCTTTTCATATCGAGTTCTTCATACAGTCTCATACCTGTTCTAATCATATATGATCTGTGTTTTGCTATATGTCTATTTACATGTTGCCTTTTCTCCAAAATGCCAGAGTATTTGCATTTTATTCTCCTCCAGTAAAATTCCATCAAGCTTTTGATCGAAGGAGTGCTCCTTCAGTTCTTTATTCTCTCACAGTAATAAGTGACTTCTTATAAGAGTTAAGTCTTTATGTATTGTTTTGGTTTTTGTTATCCTTTCCTGTTAATGATTCCTGTTATTTTATATCATTATCATTCATTTCTTCTTCAGTGACGCTATGCAAATGGTTTTTATCAAATTTTCATCAAAACAAAATCTGAAATTCATCACCTGGCATCCAGACCTGAACTTCAGTTTAAGAGATATTGTTTGTTGATTTTTGCGGTCAATGTATAAGCCGTACTTCTCAATAGCAACACCTGCCTTTTGACTGATATCATTACATATTGTTTCTCTTTCAGTACAGAAGCATTTGACTGTTGAAGCGTTGCACTTTGGCTTTGGGTCAAATTATAAAGCCAACAGGTTCACGGGATGATCAGACGTATAACAGCATAAAACATCAGCATCGTCTACAAAGACCACAATGTAGGCAGATGAAACATCAGCATCGTCTACAAAGAATACAACGTAGCCAGATGAAACAACAAGTCTGATTGACTTCAGTGGTCAGATAACGAGAAAAAAAACTTGACCAATCCTGCCAACTATCACCCTTTAGCAGTGTCCAGATGCCTTTGTAAATAAAAGGAATAGATGGTCAGCTCTCGACTGATGTAGGAAGCTAAAAGCAGCGACCTTTCGGCCATCGAACTGTGTGTTTTGGGGTAAGTGTCATTCCACAATTGACTGCTTAGTACAGTTCACAGTCCACACAAACCCTTCATCTGTGTCTGATCTCTGTGTCTCTGCAGATCCCAGTCCACACAAACCCTTCATCTGTGTCTGATCTCAGTGTCTGCAGATCCCAGTCCACACAAACCCTTCTTCTGTGTCTGATCTCTGTGTCTCTGCAGTTCACAGTCCACACAAAACCCTTCATCTGTGTCTGATCTCTGTGTCTCTGCAGATCCCAGTCCAGGCCGATCTCCCTGTGTGGGGACAACCTTCAGGATCACGTGATGACGGACTACGGCATTCGTATCAACTCCTCCAAGGGCATCACTCCAGAGAAGCTGTCCAGCTGGAAGGAGTATCTGAAATACGTCTTGTTTGGAGAAGGTAACCGTTGGACCAGTTTAACGATGGTGGTGATATGAGGGGTGGATTGTGTGTTGCTGTGTTCAGTGTTATTACAGTTGCCTTGCTGATTGTTGTTCATGAGGTTGGGATTGACCCAAGTAGCAGTGGTAGTGATGTGACAGGTGCATGCTGTGTAGTTGTGCTTGGTATATGTTTCTGTGGTGTTCATTGTTGTTCATGACATTAAATGACCATGGTATTCGTCGCTGACAGCGGAACTGGGTGTTTTGATGCTTTCAGTTATTGCATTTCTGTTTTTCTTGTTGTTGTTGTTGTTGTTTCACTTTTGCTCTTTACGTCTTGTGTCATCCTCACACACCCTGCTCCCACTCTTGTTCTTAATGCATGGAGGAAGAATGGATCACCTGCAGTGTTGTCATACCTCCATGAATGACTGTAAGAGTGGATTCATCTGTGTTGTCATACCTCAGTGACTGAAGAGTGATTGCTGCACGTGATTGCATACCTCAGACTGAAGAGTGGATTAGCTGCACGTGTTGCATACCTCAGAGACTGAAGAGTGGATTGCTGCACGTGTTCATACCTCAGAGACTGAAGAGTGGATTAGCTGCACGTGTTGCCATACCTCAGTGACTGAAGAGTGGATCACCTGCACGTGTTGCCATACCTCAGAGACTGAGAGTGGATCACATGCACGTGTTGTCCTACCTCAGAGACTGATGAGTGGATCACCTGCACGTGTTGTCCTACCTCAGAGACTGATGAGTGGATTAGCTGCACGTGTTGTCATACCTCAAGACTGAAGAGTGGATACTGCACGTGTTGTCCTACCTCAGACTGAAGAGTGGATTACTGCACGTGTTGTCTACCTCAGACTGAAGAGTGGATTAGCTGCACGTGTTTCCATA
This sequence comes from Conus ventricosus, assembly GCA_018398815.1. Lineage (NCBI taxonomy): Eukaryota > Metazoa > Mollusca > Gastropoda > Neogastropoda > Conidae > Conus > Conus ventricosus. Next base: position 72,942,865 of record CM031605.1, on the reverse strand, counting down.
CCTCAGGACTGAAGAGTGGATTAGCTGGTGTTGTCATACCTCAGATGACTGAGAGTGGATTAGCTGTGTTGCCATACCTCAGACTGAAGAGTGGATTAGCTGCGTGTTGTCACTACCTCAGAGACTGAGCGTGGATTGCCTGCACGTGTTGTCTACCTCAGACTGAAGATGGATACTGCACGTGTTGTCATACCTCAGACTGAAGTGTTGGATTCACCTCAGACAAGTGTTGTCCTTGTATACCTCAAGACTGAGAGTGGATTGCTGCACGTGTTTTCCTACCTCAGAGATGAGAGTGGATCATCCGGTGTTGTCATACCTCAGAGACTGAAGAGTGTGGATCACTGCACGTGTTGTCATACCTCAGGACTGAAGAGTGGATCAGCTGCACGTGTTTTCATACCTCAGAGACTGAAAGTGGATTGCTGCACGTGTTGTCCTACCTCAGACTGAAGAGTGGATGCCTGCACGTGTTGTCCTACCTCAGAGACTGAGAGTGGATTGCCTGCACGTGTTTTCCTACCTCAGAGACTGAAGAGTGGATTGCCTGCACGTGTTGTCCTACCTCAGAGACTGAAGAGTGGATTGCCTGCACGTGTTTTCCTACCTCAGAGACTGATGAGTGGATTGGGCCTGCACGTGTTTTCCTACCTCAGAGACTGATGAGTGGATTGCCTGCACGTGTTGTCCTACCTCAGAGACTGAAGAGTGGATTGCCTGCACGTGTTGTCCTACCTCAGAGACTGAGAGTGGATGCCCTGCACGTGTTGGCATGCCTCATGACAAAAGACTGATTACCAGCACGTGTTGTCATGCTTCGATGACTAAAAAGTGGATTACCTACATTGTCAAGCCCTTTAAACTGATTGATGCATTATCTACACACGTTCTCCAGCATTAGTCTGTGGTTTGAATTGCCCCTTTTTCATGCTTCCTTTAATCATGGCCAATGAAAGGTACTTGACCTCTTCCAGTTCTTTGCTAAGTAAGGCGACTGCAAGCTAGTATCTAAACAAATCTGAAAAAGTGTTTTGAAACAACACCCATCTTGCGCCGAATTCAACAAAGAAAAGTGATTGCTCGTTCTTCATTTTTCATTGTCCTGAGAGTTGTTTATCGTGCCTGAAGAAGACCTAGGAAGTCGAAACGCGTCGTGTTCTGTCTGGTGATTTGTTTGTCCTGGGGTTTGTTGTGGCTGAGTTATCATTAACACTTTTTTTAACATTTTCTTCCAGTTATGTTTTACTTACTTATTTGTGAATTTGTGTATCTACAAATCATCTCACCCCACCTTCCTTCAACCCCAGGATGACTGAGGCGGTTCTCTTCGACTCGACGGACGAACAACAGCATTACTCATTTGCTAATTGTATTCATTTCATTACTTTTGTCTGCTGATGTATTGAAGTTTCTACTCGGTGCATGGCTGATTTGCCACCAGGGGTATGGCGTGCCCCCTGGAGTATCGCAGCCATCGGATTCTTTGGCAGCAGTGAACAGTTGAGGCAGGCCGACTACCCCGATGTGCAGCTGATTATCGGGAGTCTGCTGGCCGACTGGGCTTCAGTGCTGAAAGCTACACCCCAGGTAACTGTATTGTGAATCTCAACTAGGATCCACCCACCCCACCACACACACACACACACACACACACACACACACACACACACACACACACACACACACACACACACACACACACACTCACTCACTCACTCACTCACCACACACACACTCCTTACCCTTGTCCTCGGTGAACGAGGCTTTTCTGCTTTCGTAAATAGTTTGACTCACGACTTGTAAAGAAGGTCAATAAAATATGCTAAATAATGACCCTGCTTCGTTGTTTTTCAGTGTGTGTGTGTGTTCAAACGTGGTAAGACGTGATAAAAGCAAGATATTTTAACGATTCACAATGCGGCGATCTTTGGTGTCTTATGAACAGATGTATCCAAATGTTATCTGCTACCTTGACAGCTAAATAAATATGAAAACTTTAAGACAGCAGGCAGAGCTTTAAATGTGATAGGAATTCGCTATTGAATAGAGTGGAAAGAATTTATTCCAAGCTGTTCCATATTGAAGATTTAAAATGAAAAAAAAACACAAATCATCTGTACTGCTTGGATAACACGTTCTTTTTTCTTTTTTTTTCCTTTTTTTTTTTTTGGGGGGGGGGGTGTAGGGGGAATGAGTGTCTGCAAGAGGTTTGCCACAAAGGGGTGTTTTATTTAATGGCAATCTACTTCCTCTGAGGTAACAAAAAGCCTGCCTTTGGTCATAAATCGTGAGATCTCCAATGTTGGTAGCTTTCGAACACTCTAAGTGACAGTTTAAAGATTGTGGATAAGATGATAGAGAGCCATGTCACTTTTGAAGAAACATGTTCGTCAATATGAATGTGCAGACTTATGAATTCTAGTTCGTCTCCTGCTCATTGAAGTTCCCACACTCAACCAAAACCATGATTTTAAAGTAGATTGTGACCATGACTGACCCAGTTTCACTCCTTGCTACATCTTGTGCATTTAACATGATGTTACAGTGCTAGGGATAGACATGAAACCTCATCGACACTAGCATTTTACAATATGTACATAGACAGGTGCATAGACGTGGAGCTTGCCACTGTCACCAAATGCCATTTTGTTCCTCATTTTTCTTCCAGCTCCAAACAACTTTTTACGTACATTTATCTTAACCTTTTTGACGGTATGATACTTGTTTAAGTCATGTCTGTGAACTAGATATAACGGTATAATCATTTCAACAAGAATTTAAATACAGTGTCTGTTGGTAGTTCTCTCAGTCTGAAAAAAAAATTGAGATCTGCTTCAGCAAAAACTTAATTTGTATGACAATTCATTTATAAATGTGTCCCATTTCAAAGTAGTAATAATACTCCAAAGTAAGTGTTGCAAGTGTCCACTTCATACCAGCTGATATACAAATTCGCAGAGTGAGTCATGTGTTGTTCTATAAAACTTCAATTTCTGAAATCAAGTACCTGTCTGTTATCCAGTTTCACAGGGAACCCCATTTGTAACAGCATCTTTTGAGGCAGTTTACGTTCTTCTGAAGATTTGCCGCAGCAGCATCACCTCACCTTGAAACTAACCAATATCATCAGCATTGACGAGAAGTTCAACGTTGATAGGATCGTGAAGGATTTCCATGTCACATGCCCGCATGAGGGAAGTTCTGCCTGAAGGTCTGAAAAGAAAAAGACAAAACACCAGACGGTTTGAAATACGTCATTATGATATAACGACTACACAATGAAAGTAATCTGTAATTTGATTCTCCATCAGGGTTGTAGCCGTCATGTGACTATGTGTATTCTCTCAGTTGTTTTAAAGGTCCTGTCACGGAGAGCTCATCTTTGTTAGCATTCACTTTGAAAGTATCTTTTAATCTTTTGACACATTGAACTCTTCATTCGTTCTTGGTCCGTAATAAAATGACCACGAAGGCACCGCAATGGTTCAGAAGAGAATGGTGAACGCAAAGCTAACGTTGTATTCCAGGAGAGACCTAACACAAAGTGAACACAAAGCTAACGTTGTGTTTCAGGAGAGACCTAACACAAAGTGAACACAAAGCTAACGTTGTATTCCAGGAGAGATCTAACACGAATTGAACACAAAGCTGACGTTGTGTTTCAGGAGAGACCAGAGACAAAGTGAACACAAAGCTAACGTTGTATTCCAGGAGA
>CM031605.1:72919150-72934150 GCA_018398815.1 Conus ventricosus | reverse complement strand
TACACTGTTCTGGAGCATTCTCATTTTCTGTGGCGATACTCTGGAATTCGCTGCCTTTCCAACAACGCGCTGTCCCTTCTTTCCCTGATTTAAAAGTCTGCACTGCAAACTTATCTGTTTAAACGCCAGTTGCAGATAACCCACCTGAAATATTAATCAGTTGTTACCTGTCATTGCACACTTGCTCGTGTACAAAAGAGCTGTTCACCATGTTTTACAATGTGTGTGCCAGCATGTGTATGTGTACGCGTGCACGCGTGCGTGCGTGCGTGCGTGCGTGCGTGCGTATATTTGAAATATTGATTTGTTAAAATTTGTAAAGCGCCCTGTCTCCTCCATTGTTACGAAGGGCGCTATAGAAACAGTCCACGTTATTATTATTATTATTATTATTATTATTATTATTATTATTATTATTGTTATTAATATTATTATTATTATTCTCATTATTATTATTATCATTATTATCATTATCATTATTATCATTATTATGACGAGGATACTCAGAGGTATATTCATGTATACGAAAAGTATTTGTGAACACATATCGCCTCTACTTAACTATTCACCCACTTCTCACACGCTAAAAGTAGTCTAGGTCATATACCTTTTTTTCTGGAACTCAGTAAATTTCTTGTACTGGTCAAAATGTAAACTCAAGGTGGATTGTTTTTGATAAGTAGATAGGCATTTTGCGCTTGCGTCATATTCTACCCAGAATAATAATAACACGGATCAAAATCCAGGACCTGCGCAGTGATGAACTAAGAGTAGGAGCTGGGTCGGACGAGGACTTACGCAGTGATGAACTAAGAGTAGGAGCTAGGTTGGACGAGGACTTACGCAGTGATGAACTAAGAGTAGGAGCTGGGTTGGACGAGGACTTGCGCAGTGATGAACTAAGAGTAAGAGCTGGGTCGGACGAGGACTTACGCAGTGATGAACTAAGAGTAGGAGCTAGGTTGGACGAGGACTTACGCAGTGATGAACTAAGAGTAGGAGCTGGGTCGGACGAGGACTTACGCAGTGATGAACTAAGAGTAGGAGCTAGGTTGGACGAGGACTTGCGCAGTGATGAACTAAGAGTAGGAGCTGGGTTGGACGAGGACTTGCGCAGTGATGAACTAAGAGTAGGAGCTGGGTTGGACGAGGACTTGCGCAGTGATGAACTAAGAGTAGGAGCTGGGTTGGACGAGGACTTACGCAGTAATGAACTAAGAGTAAGAGCTGGGTCGGACGAGGACTTACGCAGTGATGAACTAAGAGTAGGAGCTGGGTTGGACGAGGACTTGCGCAGTGATTGTCACGGTCAAAATAAACTCAACCAAATTCGTGGTCAATCGCCACCACCCCAGTTGGACTTAAGCTCTAACGCAAATATTCTGGGCGTCAGGCGGACGGCCCCATGGTTCGGATCCAGGCAATTAAGCAAAGGGGGAGGCTAATCCTCATCCTCCACAGAGACGGTCTGTCCAACCGGACGGACTAAATAGCTGACCGACGCATTCACCTGTCGCCTCAGCCAATTAAAGGCTATTTTTAGCTCTCGTGGAGACAGCACTGTCTGCCAGACGGACTAAGCTGTCTGGCCGAATGTCTCGATTGGTCTGCCGGCCAACGTCTTGGAGCCTACCCAGACTCATCTAGCCACTTTAGAGTGACCAGTGTCCACGAGTTAAGCCACACGGCGCCAGTTAAGTAGGAAAGGGGGGGAAGGTAGTGTGTGGTGGGGGGTGAATCTAGCTAATCAATTAAATGACCAATTGACCACCACAGAGAGTAAGGTGTGTAGGCGTGACTGTCATGATTTGAATATCCAATGGAATTAGAGGGAGATAACTTCGGGGTGTCAGGGGTAAAAATACTGACCAATGGTACTCGCCCTTGTTGGACAGATCGGAACACAATAAGAAGGATGTGAGAGTGAGAGAACGAGAGAACGAGGGGAGAACGAACAGAGAGACAGAGAGAGAGAGGTCTGAGTGTAATCTCTGAGGAGAGAAAAGCAGAGAGATGAGGGGAGGAGAGAAGAGAACCAAGTTGAGAGATTAGCAGGAGATAGTCTGCAGAGGAAGGACTGAGGAGAGATGTGGAGAGAGAGAGAGAGTTGCTAACTAATGAAGAAGAAAAGAAAGAAAAGAAAAAAAAAGAAAAGAAAAGCAACCATGTCCATTTGACAAGAGCAGACTAGAAGAGAGAGAGAGAGAGTGCAATGCGTTAAGGCAGGAAGAAAGAAAGGAGAACAGATCGATGTTGATAGTCACTGTTCTATCCTAACCGGGGGTTCGACCTCATACCTGGCAGCGTCACTTCGCCAAGCAGAACCACAGACCAACGCCAACAGTCTCACCTGACCAGGCGCCATCAGACCAAAACCAGTGCCAGCAGTTGTGTCGTGTTGTGAAAGTGACAGTGAAAAGAAAAAGAAAAGAAAAGAAAAGACAGTGATTCGTGAATAGTTAAGATCACCTGGCCAGGTAAAGTAGAAATCTATTTATACCCGGGTTAGTTAATGATGTTTTAGATAAATGATTTGTGAAGTTCAGGAAAGAGAGAATGTTTTATTTTGTTTGATTCCATATGCATTGATGTTTCGTTCTATGAACATGTGTAGTAAAGTTATAGACTTTACTAGTGGTTTGATGTGACGAATGCATGATATATGAATGAGATCGTAAGCAAGCTGTGAGTGTGTTTGGGCTGTGCGCTAGTCCTTCCTCCATCGACATCACCCGAGGTTGACAATTTATTGGCGAGCCTGCCAGGATACTCTGGCCCATTTATTATAATTGTTCAACTTCTCAGAGAGGAAGCTGGGTGGGATTCAAGTATTGTAATCCTAAGACAAGGGGTTGTCTTACTGTATGTTCCCAAGATAGTTAAATACTAGGCTTGGCATTGCTTCCAAGATAGTTAATACTAGGCTTGGCATTTCAGCCCCAGAGTACTTATTTCGCACAGATTGCCTATAATTCGCTCTCATAGTTGGGTCAGGCGCTGGGCGTCTTATAAAAACTAATTACGTTGTCCCAAGCTAATATTATCATTCATAGGATTGCGCTATTACGTCACTCGTGTCGGTAACCACCAGTTTGGCTGTCGTAGTAATAAAATCTTGTTAAAAAAAAAAAAAAAAAAAAAAAAGGGAGATACAATGGCGGAAGAAAAGAACACCCCCATTGAACAACTTGTGAGCGTCGCTCGTGATTTAGGCTACTCTGGAGATGAGTTGCGTGCATTCGTGGAAAACCAACAAAAGATGGAAAGAGATGAACGCGCGGAAAGACGCCGTGTTGCAGTAGAAATAGCAGAGCAGGAAAGGACTAAAGCTAGCGCAGAGCAGGAAACAGAAAGATTAAGGATTCAGGCTAATGATAATCAGGCTAGGGAAAAGCAGGAAACAGAAAGACTAAAGGTTCAATTAGAGCTAGAGAAAGTGAGAATACAAAGGGAGACCACCGAGGATGGGAGTTCAGTTTCCAGTGACTCTGTGCGCAGCTATGCCCCCCGACCCAAGTTGCCAAAATTCTCGGAAGGAACCGATTCGATTGATGCATACATCAGTCGTTTCGAAACGTTTGCGACCAGTCAGGGTTGGCCTCCAGAAGAGTGGACAGTCATTTTGTCAGCGCTATTGACGGGTAAGGCATTCAAGATTTTCACTGCGTTACCAGCAGAACAACAGTCTGATTTTGGTGCTGTGAAGGAGTCTTTAATGAAGGGATTTGACCTCACAGAGGAAGGGTTCAGGAAGAAATTTCGTTCAGCTAAATTACAAGCAGGTGAGACGTACACTCAGTTTGGTGCACGTCTAGATCACTATTTTGAGAAATGGCTAGAGTTGAGTGGTACGAAAAAGGAGTTCGCTGAGTTGAAAGAGCTAGTTATGAAGGAACAGATTTTGTCAGGTTGCGGCCCTGAGTTAACCATACATTTGAAAGAGAGACAGCCAGAGACAGCAGGAGAGTTGTTGAAGTTCGCAGAGGTGTATAGAGAGGCACGTTTGGGCACTAAGGTGCAGGAGAAACAGGTGCTAGGCACAGGTGAGAAGAGTGCAAGGAGACTAGGAGAGTTTTCTGCAAAGTCTGCAAACCCAGTGGTGGGGCAGAAGGAAGGGCAAAGAGACATTAGGTGTTTCATTTGTCACAGGAAGGGACATGTGGCTAGGGATTGTCGCATGAGGTTCCAGAAGGCAGCAGCCTTGCAAGAGGTGGATAAGGGTCGTCAAGGGAAACGACCTGCAGTGGAACCAAAAGGGATTCAGTCTGAAGAGGGTGGAGTGCAGCCTATGGCTAGCACTGGACAGCAGTCAGTGTCAGGGATGGAGGGCACTAGGCTGAGTGGTTCGTTACCAGTGGAAGAAGGGTGGATTGGCCAGCAGAGGGTGAAAGTGTTACGAGACACTGGTTGTTCATGCGGTGTAGTACGAACAACGCTGGTCGATAAAGGGGATTTGACAGGGCAAATCCAGACCTGTACTCTAATCGATGGCACTGTGAGGGAGTTTCCAGTTGCTAAGATAGAAGTACGTACCCCTTACTTCTCAGGCGAGTTGTCTGCGTTGGTGATGGAGAAACCCCTTCATGATTTGATCATTGGAAATATTCCAGGGCAAGGGATCCAGGGGATCCTGAGTTGTTGACTGCTACAGGGGCAGCAGTTCAAACACGGAGCAAGAAGGAGGGAAAGGTTGATAAACCGTTAGTCGTTCCGGCAAGGAAGTCAGGCATAGATGTGTCGCCTGATGAGTTTAGGGCAGCGCAGGAACAAGACCCTTCACTCGTGAAGTCTTGGGAGTTGGCAAGAGGTGGAGAGAAACAGGAGGTTAGAGGAGGTGAGACAGAATTTCTTGTGAAAGGCGGGCTGTTGTACCGAGTGTTCACCAAGGGGAAGACAGGTAAGGTGACAACTCAGTTAGAGGTACCAGCAGGTTATCGTGACACTGTCATGTCAGTGGGTCACGAGTCGCTCATGGCGGGTCATCTCGGCACCAGCAAAACCGCTGACCGAATCTTTGATGACTTTCATTGGCCAGGAGCAATGGCAGACATCAAGCGTTTCTGCATGTCATGTGACGTGTGTCAAAGGTCAGCCACAAGAGGGGTGAAGAGGAAGGCGCCTCTTAAACATCCCCCTTTAATTGACACACCGTTCAGGAGAGTGGCTGTTGATCTGATTGGCCCAATCTCGCCCTGTTCCAAAGGTGGGCACAGGTATGAGACGTGTAAGGTTGCAAAGGAAAGTTTGCAGAAGGCTAGGGTCGTTCAGAAGAAGCAATGTGGCAGGAAGGTGAGGAAGCAATCCCTCAAGGCGGGAGATCAAGTCCTGGTACTGCTTCCCACGGGTCACAACAAGCTGCTGATGCATTGGAAAGGACCATTCACCATCACTGAAAAGGTCGGTCGAGATTACCGAATTGATGTGAATGGAAAACCAAAACTTTTCCATGCAAATTTCCTCCGCAAATATATTCAGCGTGAGACTCAGCACATAGGCGCAGCAGCAATCATTGATGAGGGAAGGAGACCCAGCAGAAGAAGGGGAGATTTCGTTGCCTAAGTTTCCAGAAGAGTCATACAGGGATGTGTCACTGTATGAAGGGCTAGACAGTAGAAGTTCCACAAATACTTGTATGGGAAAGAGTTCGTGATAGAGACAGATCACCAACCACTCAAATTCCTGCAGGAGGCACAGCTGAAAAACAGCAGGGTTCTGCGTTGGGCAATGGCACTGCAGCCCTACAGGTACCGAGTGCAGTACATTCCCGGTCGACAGAATGTCGGAGCTGACTATTTAAGCCGTGTAGTCTAGCAAGCTGCAACTCAGAGGAAGTCAGTCATATCCGGGGTGCTTTGTTGATAATATGTGTTGATTACAGTTATGTTGATTTGATATGGGTTCATTCCCAGTTGGCTATGGTTCATATTTTTTGTGTGAGACTTGTTCATATTTTCTTTGTGAGACTTGTTCATGTGAATGTAGTTATGCTTGGAGCATACAGTCGCTTGTGTAGTAATGCATTATTTGCAATAAGTGAGGATGGAGATTCCTCAGAGAAGTGTCATGGATCGTGATCATATTATATTGTGCTTTTCATAAGAATTGTGATAAGGAGAGATGGCAAATCCGCAGGTAGGGGAATTGCATAAGTGCGCGCAGAGGTCGTTATAAAATGAGTTGAAATAACGCAAGAGTGCACGTCAATGATAACTCATTGGAGTGGTATTCACTAATGATATATTTTATAATTTGTAAACCGGTTGTTGTAAAGTATTTTTCAAACTTTGCACGTGTAGCTGTGGGTCAGCAAATTCGGTTGTTGTCTTTTTTGTACCGTTGTTTTGAGACAATGCGGAGCATGGTCTTTTGCAAGGGGGAAATTGTCACGGTCAAAAATAAACTCAACCAAATTCGTGGTCAATCGCCACCAGCCCAGTTGGACTTAAGCTCTAACGCAAATATTCTGGGCGTCAGGCGGACGGCCCCATGGTTCGGATCCAGGCAATTAAGCAAAGGGGGAGGCTAATCCTCATCCTCCACAGAGACGGTCTGTCCAACCGGACGGACTAAATAGCTGACCGACGCATTCACCTGTCGCCTCAGCCAATTAAAGGCTATTTTTAGCTCTCGTGGAGACAGCACTGTCTGCCAGACGGACTAAGCTGTCTGGCCGAATGTCTCGATTGGTCTGCCGGCCAACGTCTTGGAGCCTACCCAGACTCATCTAGCCACTTTAGAGTGACCAGTGTCCACGAGTTAAGCCACACGGCGCCAGTTAAGTAGGAAAGGGGGGAAGGTAGTGTGTGGTGGGGGGTGAAATCTAGCTAATCAATTAAATGACCAATTGACCACCACAGAGAGTAAGGTGTGTAGGCGTGACTGTCATGATTTGAATATCCAATGGAATTAGAGGGAGATAACTTCGGGGTGTCAGGGGTAAAAATACTGACCAATGGTACTCGCCCTTGTTGGACAGATCGGAACACAATAAGAAGGATGTGAGAGTGAGAGAACGAGAGAACGAGGGGAGAACGAACAGAGAGACAGAGAGAGAGAGGTCTGAGTGTAATCTCTGAGGAGAGAAAAGCAGAGAGATGAGGGGAGGAGAGAAGAGAACCAAGTTGAGAGATTAGCAGGAGATAGTCTGCAGAGGAAGGACTGAGGAGAGATGTGGAGAGAGAGAGAGAGTTGCTAACTAATGAAGAAGAAAAGAAAGAAAAGAAAAAAAAAGAAAAGAAAAGCAACCATGTCCATTTGACAAGAGCAGACTAGAAGAGAGAGAGAGAGAGAGTGCAATGCGTTAAGGCAGGAAGAAAGAAAGGAGAACAGATCGATGTTGATAGTCACTGTTCTATCCTAACCGGGGGTTCGACCTCATACCTGGCAGCGTCACTTCGCCAAGCAGAACCACAGACCAACGCCAACAGTCTCACCTGACCAGGCGCCATCAGACCAAAACCAGTGCCAGCAGTTGTGTCGTGTTGTGAAAGTGACAGTGAAAAGAAAAAGAAAAGAAAAGAAAAGACAGTGATTCGTGAATAGTTAAGATCACCTGGCCAGGTAAAGTAGAAATCTATTTATACCCGGGTTAGTTAATGATGTTTTAGATAAATGATTTTGTGAAGTTCAGGAAAGAGAGAATGTTTTATTTTGTTTGATTCCATATGCATTGATGTTTCGTTCTATGAACATGTGTAGTAAAGTTATAGACTTTACTAGTGGTTTGATGTGACGAATGCATGATATATGAATGAGATCGTAAGCAAGCTGTGAGTGTGTTTGGGCTGTGCGCTAGTCCTTCCTCCATCGACATCACCGAGGTTGACAGTGATGAACTAAGAGTAAGAGCTGGGTCGGACGAGGACTTGCGCAGTGATGAACTAAGAGTAGGAGCTGGGTCGGACGAGGACTTGCGCAGTGATGAACTAAGAGTAAGAGCTGGGTTGGACGAGGACTTGCGCAGTGATGAACTAAGAGTAGGAGCTAGGTTGGACGAGGACTTGCGCAGTCTTAGCTAGAGCAGGCGCCCTTGCGAATAAGAAGAAATAAAAAGTCAACTGACAAACAAAACAATGTTTAATTGATTCGTTAAAGAAACAGTGCAGGCAAGTCATATGCGCAAAACAGCATGTACAAAGCCATAGAAATAGATTATTATGTGAAAAAAAACAGTACAAGAGGTGGAGGAGGGGTTCAAGGAGGACATGCCACAGGCATTTTTCTTGAACATATTCCCAAACACTTCTACTTAGTTTTTCATGTATAGACAACAAAGAGTGAACAGCTGAGCCAAACAATGGGAACCAATATTCCCAAACACTTCTACTTAGTTTTTCATGTATAGACAACAAAGAGTGAACAGCTGAGCCAAACAATGGGAAACCAATATTCCCAAACACTTCTACTTAGTTTTTCATGTATAGACAACAAAGAGTGAACAGCTGAGCCAAAACAAGGGGAACCAATATTCCCAAACACTTCTACTTAGTTTTTCATGTATAGACAACAAAGGTGTACAGCTGAGCCAAACAATGGGAACCAATATTCCCAAACACTTCTACTTAGCTTTTCGTGTATAGACGACAAAGAATGAACAGCTGAGCCAAACAATGGGAACCAATATTCCCAAACACTTCTACTTAGCTTTTCGTGTATAGACGACAAAGAATAAACAGCTGAGCCAAACAATGGGAACTACGCGCAACACGCGGACTGATGGAGCGAGAAAAAAAGAGAGAGAGAAGACGTCACAGTCACAGCCGGAATGTATCTCAACTGCTGGGCACCAGCACCTGAAAATCCACGGACAGACCCCGTGCAAACAACCACCCCCTCAACAATTCCTTTCTCGCATTTCATGTAGTTCTTCATTGCATAACGTTTTTGCGTCACATACATTACGTTCTCTCACCATACAGTGGAGGTCTTGGTGGATGCCAGACACTGTCTTTTATTCACTGCATAGTAAAGATCTTAACTTGTGATTATGCTGTGTGTTTTCTCACAGATAAAAGTCTTAAAATTTGTCTACATACTGATTTTCTTCATCGTGCGGTAAAAAGTCTAGATCCATATGATTCTCTTTATTCATGTAGTAGAAGTCTCGATCCATCTTCTTCACTCAGTTTTCTGTAAAACATAGTAAAGGTCTTGATCCATCTTCACACAGTGTTCGTACCACATAGTAAAGGTCTTGATCCATCTTCACACAGTGTTCTGTACCACATAGTAAAGGTCTTGATCCATCTCACACAGTGTTCTGTACCACATAGTAAAGGTCTTGATCCATCTTCACACAGTGTTCTGTACCACATAGTAAAGGTCTTGATCATCTTCACACAGTGTTCTGTACCACATAGTAAAGGTCTTGATCCATCTTCCTGCACTGTGTTTGTTCTTACCATGTTAAAGGTCATAATCCATGTTCATACGTTGTGCTTTCTTCAACATAGTAGTAAGGGTTTGATCCACATAATAAAGGTCTTGATTCACGTACATAACAGTGTTCTCTCACATATGATACAGGTCTTGATCCTCGTAAATACACTGTGTTTTTTCTCCACATTGTTAAAATCTTGATCCACGTAAATAGAGTGGGTTTTTTTCACCACATAATAAAGGTCTTGGTTACGTGAATACAGTGTGTTCTGTCATCACATAATAAAGGTCCTGATCCACGCTATTACACTGTGTTCACTCACGACCTGACAAAGGTCTTGATCCACATTGACACGCTGTTTCCTCACTCCAGGGTGAAGGGGGTCAGGGTCTCAGAGTGGTGGATGCTTCCATCATGCCCACCATCGTGTCAGGCAACACCAACGCCCCCACCATCATGATCGCCGAGAAAGCCGCCGACATCATCCGGGGTCTGTGACGTCATCATGACTCCATATGGTTGCTGACTGACGTCACTCGGTGCCTCCGCATTCAACATAGAGCAGCCAGAGTACCCACATGTGGTCGTGCATAGTCATGATCAAGCTGTTATAGGATCACAAATATTACACACACACACACACACGCACACACACACACACCACACACACACACACACACACACACACACACACACACACACACACCACACATGCACATGCACGCACGCGCGCACGTACGCGCACACGCCACACAGACATACACATGCACGGACGCGCGCACGCACGCATGCACGCACGCACGCACAGCACGCACGTACGCACACACACACACACACACACACCACACACACCACACACAGCAAGCTACATGTCTTTGGAGGAAATGCTAAAATCCTGCGCAGAAATAATGATTGTGCTGTTACAAAACCGACTGGCTTCTTGCGCAATCTTAACCCATTATGCCGCCCAAGGGGCATTCTATCAGACCGTGCTATAGACTCTGCCAATCTCTGACAGGTCATTGGACCTTCGGCTAACAGGATATGAAGAACTTGAAACATCCTTGCGTTACTTTCTATTCTGACCTTAATCTTTCCTCCCATTCCACGTCCATGATCGCGCCCAATTTGAAGAGATGAGTGATTGTTCGTTCTTGTTCCATTGTCCTGAATGTGGTTTGCAGGAGGTAAGTGATTGTTCGTTCTTTGTTTCGTTGTCCTGAATGTGGTTTGTCAGGAAGGAAGTGATTGCTCGTTCTTTGTATTCCATTGTCAGGAGGTAAGTGATTGCTCGTTCTTTGTTTCCATTGTCAGTGAGGTAGTGATTGTTCGTTCTTTGTTTCCATTGCCTGAATGTGGTTTGTCAGAGTAAGTGATTGTTCGTTCTTGTTTCCATTGTCTGAATGTGGTTTGTCAGAGGTAAGTGATTGCTCGTTCTTTGTTTTCATTGTCCTGAATGTGGTTTGTCAGGAGGTAAGTGATTGTTCGTTCTTTGTTTTCGTTGTCCTGAATGTGGTTTGTCAGGAGGTAAGGATTGTTTCGTTCTTTGTTTCCATTGTCAGGGTAAGTGATTGTTCGTTCTTTGTTTCCATTGTCCTGAATGTGTTTGTCAGTGAGGTAAGTGATTGTTCGTTCTTTGTTTCCATTGTCAGGAGGTAAGTGATTGTTCGTTCTTTGTTTCCATTGTCAGGAGGTAAGTGATTGCTCGTTCTTTGTTTCATTGTCCTGATGTGGTTTGTCAGGGGTAAGTGATTGTTCGTGCTTTGTTTCTTGTCAGGAGGTAAGTGATTGTTCGTTCTTTGTTCCATATTGTGCAGAGGTAAGTGATTGTTCTGTCTTTGTTTTCATTGTCCTGAATGTTGTTTGTCAGGAGGTAAGTGATTGTTCGTTCTTTGTTTTCATTGTCCTGAATGTGGTTTTCTTGCCTGAGAGAAGACCAAGAGATCGGAACTCGTCGTGTTTTGTCCTGTCATTTGTTTGTCTCTTTCGCTCGGCGGAACAGTAATTTTTCTTTTAATGTTCTTTCCTTACCATGTACAATTGTCTGGATTTTTCTGCCCTATGATTTACGTTAACGACAAAATACAACCAGGTTTTTTTTTCCAGACTTGTTGTGTCTTTCCCTCCCGTTCTTCAGTTGCATTACTTTCATGCTGTTCACCCCATCCGTATCTAGCGTTGTCCTGTCACAGAAAGCAGTCCACAACAGGTGGTCAAGAGGTCAGCCACCACAGCAGACACTGCACTTTCGTCGAATCAGCTCGTGGATGTTCGGTGGTGTCTGGTGCCCAACAGACCCCGGACAACAGCCTGCCACGGACGACGGTGCTGGCGTAGAGGCGGAACAAGCGTGACGGGGTGTCCCTCTCTTAAGGACATCACTTGCCGTCACCGACGTCTGTGTCATGCACTTTGCGCGGGAAGGACGAGGAGAGGAAGTCCCGTCAGCTGACCAGAAGAGCAGGGTAGAAAGAGACATAGAGTCTGAAGCACTTTTATACAACAGTCGGTGATGATGAGGCAACGATGATGAAGTAATGAAGTTGCATTCTCGTCTGAGACAACACGACAGGACTAAAGAAGAGAAAGACCACACCCGAAGGTGCGGTAGGACTCGGAGAAATACTGTCCTCAACTGCTGAACCAACCAGCTGGGAGCAATCCTGCACCACCCTTGGAAGCCTGCGCTGTGTTCACATAGGTGCAGGCACGCACAGGGCGTTCCATGATGACATCACGCAGCATCCCTCGTCGCTGCTCCTCTGACAGTTGAGGGGGAGGTAAAGGCGATGAGGTAATGAGGCTGCCTTCTCGACAGAGACAACGCGACAGGGCTGTCCTCTGCGCTTTCTGAACTAACAGATCACAGGACAGCCACACACGGGAGATACAGACACCTGCAGTGTGGGTCAGGACATTTGAGGAACACTCGGAGACCCCTCCTTTAAACGGATGAAACTCGGCTGAGTGGCTTGACTCTTCCCACTTCACCCTACAGCATAGTTCACTCCGTGTGAGAGCCAGTCGGAACTGGGACTCGAACTGACGACCTCGCAACCGCTAGCTTGTGGGACTATGACCGCTTCACCACGGCAGCGGGTCAAACTAGTGTTGGCGTACGTGACCTGTTTCAGGTTGAAGACATGTCGTTGTCCCCTGTCGCCATGGTTTGACTGAAGTAGCGTTGCCTCTCTCCCCAACCACCGCCTCCTTCACCTCCGCGTCCTTCATTCCCCCCTCCCTCCCCCCACTCCATCAACATCACCAAAACCAACTGCGGCCTTGTACATCTTGCACCCGCACTCCCACTCCTCGCTTCTGCCGTCACCTTTGGAAGCTTGTCGTGTTTGACTGCTGTATATTTACTTACATGGTAGTGTGTGCTTCCATTCACTGGGAAAAAATTATAATAAAGATTATTCAACGTTAACCTTGTGCCTAACGTGCGAGAGAGAGAGAGAGAGAGAGAGAGAGAGAGAGAGAGAGAGAGAGAGAGAGAGAGAGAGAGAGGAGAGAGAGAGAGAAGGATCGAGAGAGAGGCGGGTAGGTAGAGAGGGAGAGTAGGGGTGGCTAGGAATGCTTCAGACCTGGAAAAACAATGTGGGTAACTAATGTTCTTCCGGTTGAAAATGGTAAACGTGACAGTATGAAAGTATCAGCACACCAAACATCAGTACATAAGAAGAAGCCAGGCGCTTTGTATCAAACGATAGAACATCAAAATCAGCAAGAGAACGTCCATTAGTATGTGAAGACACAGACTTTGCACGCGATGAGAAAGAGTCAGATTTATGTAAAGGAAAAAAGAAACAAAGTGAGAGAATAAGGGAAAAAATAGGACGGAGACCCGACAGCACTGTTAGAATATGAGAGGAAAAGGAAAAGCAGGTTGAAGGGAAAAAGCAACCTTTCAATGTGTGTGGTGGAGTAGTGATCTTGCATACGGACTGATGCCAGTGCCATTAGTTCTGATACGATAAGTCATGGACCTGAGTACACGCAAAGAATTACATTACAGAAAGTTAAGCCTTTGCCGCACGTAAGCACGCAACGCGCTCGCTCGCGCGCGCGCGCGCCACACACACACACACACACACACACACACACACACACACACACAACACACACCACACAGCGCGCGCGCGCGCACAATACAGAGCACATATATCCCACAGTCTATACAAGAACAAATCCCGAACATTTCTAGGAAGTGGTAGTTTTAAAAGAACTAGTTTGGGGAAAACAGGAAGTCCCGCTTTATTTGACAGTTTGGTTTTGTTTTTTTCTCCCCCATAAACGACTTAGTTCAGTAGGTCCCGCTTTATTTGACGTGTTTCTTTCCTAAACGACTTCAATTCACTGGGTCCTGCATTATTTGACGTTTTTCCTTCCTAAACGGCTTCAAATTCACTGGTCCTGCATTATTTGACGTTTTTTCCTTCCTAAACGGCTTCAATTCACTTAGTTCCGCTTAATATGACGCGTTTTCTTTTTTCCCCAAACGACGTTAATTCGCTAGTGCCGCTTTATTGGACGTGTTCTGCCTTCCTAAATGGCGACCAACCGGTAGCTTTGTGTGAAGACCATTCAGTCTCCTCTTAGTGCCGGGAACAGATGACGACTAACTCACCGACATCAATTTATTCCCTGCCGACAATGCAGTGAAGTTATAAACATCCATAGTGATCTTGTGATACTTTTATGTATTTTGTACCATTTCACCGTATTTTCGATATTTTCCTTCTGTCTTTAAAGAACAATGGTTTAAGTGTAACGGTTGACTTCTTCACCAATATGCTGTTGATTAATTTATTATCTGACGAATTCGTGATGTTCAGGGCTCTATGTGGTCATCTAGACCATCATAATGACTCTGGAGGTGTACTGTCACTATAGTTGGATATTGATATTCAACCAGAAAGTTATCCGAGTTATTCTTGACATACGAACACACTCCGTCAGCTAGACCAGCAAGATGGTACGCTCTATAGGAACATGTAGTGCTGTCTGAATACATACCGTAGGAAAATGTAGTGCCGTCTGAACACATGCTGTAGCAAAATACACTCTTGATGGAACTCTTACACTATTAAAAAAAGTATTGCTGATTGAACATTTTCTGAAGGGAAACATATTTTAACTTAATACATCCACATGCTGTAGGAAAATGTGGACCTATCTGAACGCATGCTGCTCGAAAACTTAATGCGCGTGGTGTTGACCTTAGCCTCTTTTCAACGCTTTTTTCATGAAGAGGTAACACTGCGCTAATACGTAGTGAACATGCCATGTCACACTGCAGTACAATGCGGCAACACACTTCTCTCCCTTGCTGTTGACCCAGTCTGTCCGAGTTGTCTCCCGCTCCCACTGTCACCTGGTTTCTGAGGGAGCAGACGTCTTCACAGTGGTCATCACTGCCACCTGGTTTCTGAGGTGAGAAAACGTATAACTGTTGTCGTCTGCAACTTGTTAATCGTTGTCTGTGGTGAGTAGATAGCTGTTTTGTTGTCTGCCGTGCCTTTATTTAATTGTTTAAGAGATGAGTAGATGTATTGAGTTGCGGGCAACAAATATTTAGTAGTGAAAGTGCCATTTTGTTGAGACGACAGTCATGGCCA
>CM031605.1:72864150-72914150 GCA_018398815.1 Conus ventricosus | reverse complement strand
TCTACATTCTGTCCATTTACAATTATTTCCTTTACATTATGTTAACATAATAAGCAAATATTACAATTATTGTTCATTTACATTTTCTGAAAACTGGATCATTTCATGTCATTTCCACCGGGCACAGGTGCGGGATATGAATAAATATGAATTAGATATCAGATTAAGATTGTAGATATATCTCGCCAAGCATAGCTAAGTAGTCTTGATAAGTTCTGAATATGAATCAAACAAGTGCAGCATGTTGAAACAGCAATTTAAGCATACGTATTTGCTCATAAATGGTAAACCTTTATAAAACAAATTTAATTCGTTACAAAAGCCGTCTCAGTACATTGTAAATTTCAGTCAATGACAGTCTTTATACCGCAGTGTGGTGTTGATCAGAAATCCTACTGTTGTGTCAGTGACAGTCTTTATCACCGCAGTGTGTGTGTTTGATCAGAAATCCTACTGTTGTGTCAGTGACAGTCTTTATCACCGCAGTGTGTGTGTTGATCAGAAATCCTACTGTTGTGTCAGTGACAGTCTTTATCACCGCAGTGTGGTGTGTTGATCAGAAATCCCACTGTTGTGTCATGACAGTATTGATCACAGCACTGTGTGTGGTTGATCAGAAATCCTACTGTTGTGTCAGTGACAGTATTGATCACAGCACTGTGTGTGTTGATCAGAAATCTACTGTTGTGTCAGTGACAGTATTGATGACAGCACTGTGTGTGTTGATCAGAAATCCTACTGTTGTGTCAGTGACAGCATTGATCACAGCACTGTGTGTGTTGATCAGAAATCCTACTGTTGTGTCAGTGACAGCATTGATCACAGCACTGTGTGTGTTGATCAGAAATCCTACTGGCCTCGAGGCAAAGTGTGGGGGTTCCTCCAGTATCAATGGCATGTTGTATATACGGGGCAGTCGCCATGACTACGATAACTGGGTCAAGGTCGGTGCTAAAGGCTGGAGCTACAAGGAAGTACTGCCCTACTTTCTGAAGTCAGAGGACATGCGGGACCCTGAATTCCAGAACTCAGGTTGGTGTTGAAGACACTTAGAAATCGTGATTAGGATTTCAATGTGTTGTTGATCAGGAGAAACTTGGGGTCAGACTCCAGTGTTGTGATTTTTTTGCACATTAAAAACAAACTTTGTCTGTATTTAAATCCACAGGCAAAACATTTTATCTATGTAGCCATTTCTTGCACACGAGAATCTGTATGTGGTTGCAGATACACATACAAACGGACCCGTTTAATGCGGCTTGGGCATTATTTCTTGTTCAATAGCCGTAGTTCATTGTGTGTTTAAATTCTCTGAAACAAGTCAAGGAAATGCCTGTCAAGTGGCCACGGAATGATGATAGCAGGGTCACCTCACCTGTCCCATGACCCTCCGGGTCGTTGAGGCACTGCAAGTGCCTTGTCTACAAGAGGCCTCCACTGGACCCGGTGATTGGCTAGCACCTTCGTTCGGACAACAGCATGGTGTAGCCGTCCTAGAGGATATGATTGTGTTTCTAGCCAGCCTAAGAATAAAGAAATGAATGACCATACAGAAACAACGGGATCTGAAACCCGAAGTCTTCGATAGACAGGAAAAACGCAAAATGACACGAGCACAAAGAAAAGAAAAAAGTAAAAGGAAATGCAATGGCTTAGCTTGTTTTTGTTTAGGCGGAGATAGGATGGGTTGGTTGGTTTGGATGAAGAAAGGGAGGGGTTTGCTTGTTTGGAATGAGGACAGAGATGGCGTAGCTTTTTTTGTGCTTTGTTTGAATGAAGAAAGTGACTGCTGGTCTGTTTGGGTGGGATGGAGACAACTAAGTTGTTTAGTTGGACAATGGCTTGTCTAAACTTGGTTGGATGGACAATGGCATTGTTTAATTTGTTGGATGGACAGACAGGTGGTTTACGGAAAGAAGTTTTGTTGTTTGTTTGGAGAGGGGGTAGTCTTTTTTCCTTCACGATGATTTTTGCTTTGATAATACATTTTCATTTGCATATTATTTTCTGCTGGAAAATTTCTATCGACTAGGTTGGCAGTGCTACTACTTTTGTCTTAAAAGCGGATTTTATGTTCATGGCTAAAGAAATCTTCATGAAAAGATGTTGTCTGCAGTGAATACGTCTCTAGCAAGAGATAAGTTTCCAGGTTTAGTTTTCTATTCCAATCTTGAATTTACCGAAAAGGCTCTTTTCTTTGTAAAGATATTCTTATAACGAGAGTTTATTAATGTTCTCCTATCAGAGTACCACGGGACAGGAGGCCCCCTGAAAGTGGAGGTACCACGAACAGATGAACTGTCTGAACAGCTATGGAAAGCGGACAGGAGCTAGGGTATCCCCTGGTGGATGCCAATGGAGCTCAATGATTGGTAGGAGGTGTATGGCCTGGGTTTTTTTTACATGGCCCACTTCATCCCAGTCTGCACATGAACCCCTGTCAGTTTCTGTCATTTTGCCTATCAGTTGTGACTTGGTTGCATTTTGTCCATGTAGAATGTCGCTTTGTCTTATTTTGACCATGTGTGACCCTCAGTTTGTTCCATTCAGTCCAAGTATTACTGTCAATTTGCCATAACGGCACTGACAGCGTATTACTGTCAAACGTCTATGTGTCACTGTCAGTTTGTTCGGCTCGTTCCATGTATTACTGTCAATTTTGTTCTGTTCTCCCCAGGCGTCCCTGACGCTTTGTCCCAGTCTGTCAATGTCTTTCTGTCAGTCTGTTCTAATCTCTTTTACCGTCACTTTGTTATCATCTCTCTAAGCATTGCTGTCTCTGTGTCCCCTCCGTCCATGTGTTAGTGTCACTTTATCACGCTTTGTCCGTGTAGTAATGTCATTCCTCCCATTTTGTTCATGTGTACGTGTCACATTGCCCCGTTTTGTTCATACCTCATTGTTACTTTGTCCCATTCTATCCATATGTTACTGTCACTTTGTCCCATTCTATCCATATGTTACTGTCACTTTGTCCCATTCTATCCATATGTTACTGTCACTTTGTCCCATTCTATCCATATGTTACTGTCACTAAGTCTTTGTCCCATTCTATCCATATGTTACTGTCACTTTGTCCCATTCTATCCATATGTTACTGTCACTTTGTCCCATTCTATCCATATGTTGCTGTCACTTTGTCCCATTCTAGCCATAATTATGTTACTGTAACTGTCCCATTCTAGCCATGTATTACTGTCAATATGTCCCATTCTCTCTCTACATTGCTGTCAGTTTGTTCTATTTTGTCCATGCATTACTGTTACTTTGTCCTTTTCTGCCCATGTATAACCTACTTTGTCCCATTCTGGTCATGTCTTACTGTCACTTAGTCCCATACTGTGTTTGTTTGCTTGTTCATTTTTTTTTATTGTATTCATTTCCAGCGAACATAACAACTTCATTGCCCGGTGGAATGTGACTAGCTCGTCTTATAACACACCTTCTGTGGAATGTGACTAGCTCGTCTTATAACACATCTTCTGTGGAATGACCTTAAAAGATGGTGAGGTGAAGACGAGAACATAAGAAGCAACAGCAACCCACAAAATCTGTTACATGAAAAAAAGTGCTGTGTACTGTTACAAATGTCCTGTTGGCCTTGGCCGTTAATGCTTGCTAGTGTGTGTGCGTGTGCGTGTGTGTGCGTGTGTGTGTGTGTGTGTGTGTGCGTGTGTGTGTGTGTGTGTGTGTGTGTGTGTGTGTGTGTGTGTGTGTGTGTGTGTGTGGTGTGTGTGTACTTCTAGCACGTGCTAGTCATGATTAAGGTTTTATGACAAAAGTATGGTCAGAATAGTAAAATCTTCAGTTAAAACTGTGTGCACAAATTCTCAGACCTTACATGGCGCCGCCGCTAATGATAAAAAAGGACTAGCTGAGGCACATCTTCAGCCTTTCTTCATTTTGTTTTAGACAGAATCAGATGACGATGGTGCGTCTTACTACACGGTTTGTGAAGGTTCAGGTCACACAAGGGCTAGGATTCACAGTTATACATACAGAGCCTTTCTCAAGCCTTCGTTACACAGTTCTGGTGCGTTGTTGCTGCTGCTGCTGCTGCTGCTGCTGCTGATGATGATGATAATGATGATAGTAATCATCATCATCGTCATGGACATTCCTGGCCTGGTGATACTGATGATGATGATGATGATGATGATATGATGATGATGATGATGATGATGATGATGATGATGACGACGACGACGACTATGGTCTTACCACAGGGTTTTCAAAGACCCAGGTCACCCAAGGGTCAGGGGTCCGCTATAGCACATCCAGAGCCTTTCTCCATCCTGTGTTACACAGACCTAACCTGCACGTCGTCGTCAACGCCCATGTCACAAAGGTTGGAGAGAGAGAGAGAGAGAGAGAGAGAGAGAGGAGACTGGGAGATGGGATGTAGGGTGGAGAATGAGAGAGCGAGAGAGAGAGAGAGAGAGAGAGAGACAGAGAGAGAGAGAGAGAGAGAGAGAGAGAGAGAGAGAGAGAGAGAGAGAGAGAGAGAGAGAGATGGGGAAGGGGGGACGTGGAGAGCCAAAGAAGGAGAGAAAAGGGGTCAGGTGTAAGAGAATCAGACAATAAGCGTCATTTACCATTTTAGGGGAGGACCAAACCTACACCCATACCATCTCTGACGTCACAGAAGGTGGACACACGGACATTCTGAGGCCCTCCAGGTCACCAACAGACCTCACTCATCTCTGGTCGGGGTCCTCAGCCGGCAAAGTCGGCAGCCTGTCCAGGGTTTCACCAGACGTTTCCCTGATGGTGCGGGGCTTCACAGAGGGAGGAGAGGAAGAGGGGCTTCACCCTAAGGCGCCCTGACCGCTTTCTGACAGGAGAATGGAACTCCGGCTTCACTACAAGTGTGACCTATGTCGCGTGCACTGAACTCTGACAACTCGAGCTGAGCATACTGCTGGCTCAGATGGAAACCGGTGCTACAGTGTCATCTACTTAACTGATGGACCTCTGAAAGTGTTGCCGACATCCTCTGACCAACACCGCCTCTTCTCCTACTCCCTCCCCCCCCCCCCCCATCCCTCCTCCTTGTCCATATCCTCCTCCACCCTCTCCCCAAATTTACCTTGGCTTGCAGGTGTTGATCAAAAAGGGACGGGCGGAAGGAGTGGAAGTGACCCGGAAGGACAAGGTGGTCAAGGTCAAGGCCAGGAAGGAGGTCATCCTGTCAGCAGGAGCGGTCGGCTCCCCCAGATCCTGATGTTGTCTGGCATCGGTCCTAAGGAACATCTACAGGAACTGGGGGTGAGTGGGGTGAATGAGAAAGAGAGAGAGAGAGGGGGGAAGAGAGGGGGAGAGAGACACACAGACAGACAGACAGATAGACAGGCGGGCAGACAGACAAACAGAGACAGAGAGACAGAGAATGTATGTTTGTGTGTGTGTGTGTGTGTGTGTGTGTGTGTGTGTGTGTGTGTGTGTGTGTGTGTATGGTGTGGTGTGGTGTAGTGTGGTATGGTGTGTGTGTGTGTGTGTGTGTGTGTGTGTGTGTGTAGTCTGGGGAAAAGCTCGTAGATTAGAAAATTCAGGCAATACAGCATTCGTTTCTGTTATCTTTGTCTTTGCAGATCGCATAGCATACAGATCATCATCTGTTTATGCTCTGTGCATCTTTGCAGATCATAGTTCATGCAGATCATTATCTGTTTCCGTTTTATGCGTCTGTGCAGATTATAGTGCATGCAGATCATCAACTGTTCATTTTCTCAGTGTCTCAGCAGATTACATTGTATGCAGATCCTGTTCTCAATGTCAGCAGATTGTATTGCACGCAAATGATCTTTATCTCTGCAGATTGTAGTGCACGTTAATCCTCTGTTTCTTATCTGTGTATCTCTGAAGATTGTAGTGCAAGAAAATCATCTGTTTCTGATCTCTGTGTCTCTGCAGATTGCAGAGCCAGTGAATCATCTGTGTCTGATCTCTGTGTCTCTGCAGATCCCAGTCCATGCCGATCTCCCAGTGGGGGACAACCTTCAGGATCACCTGTTGGTGGACTACGGTATTCGCATCAACTCCTCCAGGGCATCACTCCGGAGAAGCTGTCCAGCTGGAGGGAGTATCTGAAATACGTCTTGTTTGGAGAAGGTAACCACTGGACCAGTGTAACAGTAGCGGCGATGGGAGAGGTGGATTGCGTGTTGCTGTGTCTGATGTTATCGCTGTTTCGTGTTCATCGTTGTTCGTTGTATCAACTGACCTAGATACTGCTGGTGGTGATGCGAGGTGTGGTGTTTGTGTGATTGGGATTGCTGTTGTTTTTTCTTGCTGCGCTTATTGTTATTCATTCAGTTGGCCCTGGTAGCAGTGGGTGAGGGCTATTCTTGTGTTGATCATTGTTTAATGTGTTGGTTAAGTAGCTGCTTCTCTCTCTCTCTCTCTCCCTCCCTCTCTCTCTCTCTCTCTCTCTCCCCTCTCTCTCTCTCTCTCTCTCTCTCTCTCTCTCTCTCTCTCTCTCTCTCTCTCTCTCTCTCTCTCTCTCTTGGTGTGTGCATGTGTGTGTGTGTGCGTGTGTGTGTGTGTGTGTGTGTGTGTGTGTGTGTGTGTGTGTGTGTACGTGTACGTGTGTGTGTGTGTACGTGTGTGTGTGTGTGTGTGTGTGTGTGTGTGTGTGTGTGTGTGTGTGTGTGTGTGTTATTAGCACACTTAATTGTTATTTGGTGTTTCGGTTGTTCTTTGCACTATGTTTTTGCCTAAGAGTTAAATATACTGATAGTAAATACGCACGCACTCGCAAACGGAAATCTATAGTGTCAATATAGATCAATCGTAATCCTATGTACGCAAACGGAAATCTATAGTGTCAATATAGATCAATCGTAATCCTATGTAATCAAGGAAGTCCATAATGTCGATGTGATTCAGTCGTTATCCAATTTATGTATTTCGCAACTGATTTCAAAATAGTTCCATTCAGATTCTGTCCCATACAGATGAGATTATGCTTCATGGACATGCATGTCTTTCCTGAAGTCAGAAATGAGACGGCTGCCACTGAACAAATTCAGAAACCACGTGACCAACGTTGACCTGAAGGGGGTCATAGTGCCTGTACTGTTGACCTGAATGGGGGTCAAAGCGCCTGTACTGTTGACCTGAAGGGGATCTAAGTACCTGTACTGTTGACCTGAAGGGGATCTAAGTACCTGTACTGTTGACCTGAAGGGGATCTAAGTACCTGTACTGTTGACCTGAAGGGGATCTAAGTACCTGTACTGTTGACCTGAAGAGGATCTAAGTACCTGTACTGTTGACCTGAAGGGGATCTAAGTACCTGTACAGTTGACCTGAATGGGGATCTAAGTACCTGTACTGTTGACCTGAAGGGATCTAAGTACCTGTACTGTTGACCTGAATGGGTCAAACCACCTGTACTGTTGACCTGCATGTGGTCCGACTGCCCCAAGGATCTGGCTGGTTTGATGACCGTTGGTCTGAAGGAGATCCCTAGCACCCTTAGCTCATGGACCTGGCTAACCCCTTGTGGGTCTCCTCCCTTCCCCGCTGTATAAACTGTGGAACATGTGGTGAACAGGGGTGGATGTTGAACTGGCATTTAGCATCCAAATGCACCCTGAAATGATTGGTCTGCGATGTTTCCCAGTGTACCCGTTCACCCCCATTCTCCATTGCCCGCCAGCCGCCCTGTTGGCAGGCCTCACAGACTGAACAGTGGACTGAGTACCAGCGTTGACAAGCTGCATGCACTGAACACTCATTCACCTCTAGGTGTTGACAAGCTGCATGCACTGAACACTCATTCACCTCTAGGTGTTGACAAGCTGCATGGACTGAACACCCATTTACCTCTAGGTGCTGACAAGCTACATGGACTGAACACTCATTCACCTCTAGGTGTTGACAAGCTGCATGCACTGAACACTCATTCACCTTTGGGTGTTGACAAGCTACATGCACTGAACACTCATTCACCTCTAGGTGTTGACAAGCTACATGCACTGAACACTCATTCACCTCTAGGTGTTGACAAGCTACATGGACTGAACACTCATTCACCTCTAGGTGTTGACAAGCTGCATGGACTGAACACCCATTTACCTCCAGGTGTTGACAAGCTACATGGACTGAACACTCATTTACCTCTAGGTGTTGACAAGCTGCATGCACTGAACACTCATTCACCTCTAGGTGTTGACCAGCTGCATGCACT
This sequence comes from Conus ventricosus, assembly GCA_018398815.1. Lineage (NCBI taxonomy): Eukaryota > Metazoa > Mollusca > Gastropoda > Neogastropoda > Conidae > Conus > Conus ventricosus. The sequence continues at coordinate 72,905,956 of CM031605.1, read as the reverse complement.
GAACACTCATTTACCTCTAGGTGTTGACACGATGCATGGACTGAACACCCATTTACCTCTAGGTGTTGACAAGCTGCATGGACTGAACACTCATTCACCTCTAGGTTTTGACAAGCTGCATGGACTGAACACTCATTTACCTCTAGGTGTTGACAAGCTACATGCACTGAACACTCATTCACCTCTAGGTGTTGACAAGCTGCATGCACTGAACACTCATTCACCTCTAGATGTTGACAAGCTGCATGCACTGAACACTCATTTACCTCTAGGTGTTGACAAGCTACATGGACTGAACACTCATTTACATCTAGGTGTTGACAAGCTACATGAACTGAACACTCATTTACCTCTAGGTGTTGACAAGCTGCATGGACTGAACACTCATTTACCTCTAGGTGTTGACAAGCTGCATGGACTGAACACTCATTCACCTCTAGGTGTTGACAAGCTGCATGGACTGAACACTCATTTACCTCTAGGTGTTGACAAGCTGCATGGACTGAACACTCATTAACCTCTAGGTGTTGACAAGCTGCATGGACTGAACACTCATTCACCTCTAGGTGTTGAAAAGCTGCATGGACTGAACACTCATTCACCTCTAGGTGTTGACAATCTGCATGGACTGAACACTCATTTACCTCTAGGTGTTGACAAGCTGCATGGACTGAACACTCATTCACCTCTAGGTGTTGACAAGCTACAGGGACTGAACACTCATTTACCTCTAGGTGTTGACAAGCTACATGGACTGAACACTCATTTACCTGTAGGTGTTGACAAGCTGCATGGACTGAACACTCATTCGCCTCTAGGTGTTGACAAGCTACATGGACTGAACACTCATTCGCCTCTAGGTGTTGACAAGCTACATGGACTGAACACTCATTCGCTTATTGGTGTTGGCAAGCTACATGGACTGAACACTCATTTACCTCTAGGTGTTGACAAGCTGCATGGACTGAACACTCATTCGCCTATTGGTGTTGACAAGCTACACGGACTGAACACTCATTTACCTCTAGATGTTGACAAGCTGCATGGACTGAACACTCATTCGCCTCTAGGTGTTGACAAGCTGCATGGACTGAACACTCATTCGCCTCTAGGTGTTGACAAGCTACATGGACTGAACACTCATTCGCCTCTAGGTGTTGACAAGCTACATGGACTGTACACTCATTTACCTCTAGGTGTTGACAAGCTGCATGGACTGAACACTCATTTACCTCTAGGCGTTGACAAGCTGCATGGACTGAACACTCATTCACCTGTAGGTGTTGACAAGCTACATGGACTGAACACTCATTCACCTCTTGGTGTTGACACGCTGCATGGACTGAACACTCATTTACCTCTAGGTGTTGACAAGCTGCATGGACTGAACACTCGTTCACCTCTAGGTGTTGACAAGCTACATGGACTGAACACTCATTCACCTCTAGGTGTTGACAAGCTGCATGGACTGAACACTCATTTACCTCTAGGCGTTGACAAGCTGCATGGACTGAACACTCATTCGCCTCTAGGTGTTGACAAGCTACATGGACTGAACACTCATTTACCTCTAGGCGTTGACAGGCTGCATGGACTGAACACTCATTCACCTCTAGGTGTTGACAAGCTGCATGGACTGAACACTCATTCACCTCTAGGTGTTGACAAGCTGCATGTACTGAACACTCATTTACCTCTAGGTGTTGACAAGCTGCATGGACTGAACACTCATTCACATCCAGGTGTTGACAAGCTACATGGACTGAACACTCATTCACCTCTAGGTGTTGACAAGCTACATGGACTGAACACTCATTCACCTCTAGGTGTTGACAAGCTGCATGGACTGAACACTCATTCACCTGTAGGTGTTGACAAGTTGCATGGACTGAACACTCATTCACCTCTAGGTGTTGACAAGCTGCATGGACTGAACACTCATTCACCTGTAGGTGTTGACAAGTTGCATGGACTGAACACTCATTCACCTCTAGGTGTTGACAAGCTACATGGACTGAACACTCATTCACCTCTAGGTGTTGACAAGCTGCATGGACTGAACACTCATTCACCTCTAGGTGTTGACAAGCTGCATGGACTGAACACTCATTCACCTCTAGGTGTTGACAAGCTGCATGGACTGAACACTCATTCACCTCTAGGTGTTGACAAGTTGCATGGACTTAACACTCATTCACCTCTAGGTGTTGACAAGCTGCATGGACTGAAAACTCATTCACCTCTAGGTGTTGACAAGCTGCATGGACTTAACACTCATTTACCTCTAGGTGTTGACAAGCTGCATGGACTGAACAATCATTCACCTCTAGGTGTTGACAAGTCTTTGGGTCTGAAGAATGGAGTACCGACATGTGCTGTCCAGTTTCACGGACTGAAGAAGGGATGACGACCGGTACGTGCTGTCAAGTTTTGTCGACCGAAGAAAATGGTTTACCTACACGTCTTTGTCAAATTCCATGGACTGGAGAAGGAATTGCCTACACGTGCTTTCAGTTTTAATGAACAGAAGAAGGGATTTCATACAGGTTTTGTTCAGCATTAGCCAGCGCTTTGGACCGTTCTTTTTCATGCTTGATGTGGTGCTCCTACAAATTCGCTGACTTGTTTGTTATTTCGTCTATGTATTTGTCCATTTCTTTGATCGTTGATTTATTGACTTGGCTGATCTGTGAATGGTTGGTTTCCCACCAGGGGTACTGCGCTCCCCCTGTGGTGTGGGCGCCATGGCGTTCTTTGGCAGCAGTGAAGAGCTGAGGAAGGGAGACTACCCTGACGTCCAGCTGCACATCGGAAACCTTTTGGTGGACTGGGCGTCCTTGCTTCAAATTACACCCGAGGTACTGTGCTGTCCTGACCAACATGACCCCTCTCCACCCCTTTCCCTCTTCTCGCTTACCCAGGTTCACTTGTGTGTGGATGTCTGCGTGTGAGTGTGGGTGTGTGAGTTCACAAATGATAAACAGAGGGAAAGCTGGATGTTTTAACACTGCATTGTGCAGGGAAGTGTGTTAAATGCATTTTAAGATTTTCAGCTGGAAGAAGCTTGCTGCCTTATTCATAGACATATCCCCATGCATTCTTTAACCTTCACGGCTTAAAGAATTTTGAAATTTAACAAAGCAGGCTGAGTTTGAAAGCTGGTGGCAAATTACCAAAGAACACGATAGAATGTATGTATTCTCAGATGTTTCATATTTATACAAATGCATGGCAAAGAGACATGAATCGTCTGCTCACATCGTGCACATATTTCACTCTGTCAAATACATACTGTCTGTATCCAAAACTGCCAAAACTGGACACCTTTGTCCTTAGAGGAATGCAGCTAACATGAACGATCTGTTTTTTTCTGGCTCACAAATATGGGAGAGATGACTTGTCCTGTTTCGAAACAGCTTTCTTTTATTACAGTTTTTCTTTATAGGATTTCTACTCTCTCGACATTGGCATTATTCTTATGCTCATAGTACATCATGTATGCATTTCTATATTCTCTAGGGATTCTTCGAACTAAATTTGATTCATTCTATTGTTTCACGTGCATCAAGGCCAGAGATTTATTCTGTCCAGTGATTCAGTTTCTTTTTCACACTCTTCACCTTCACCTGTCCAAGCTTTGCATTAAGGTACATTCTCAGAAAGGTCCGGCCAAGTTCACAGTCACTGACCTGATGTCCAGAAGGATCACTGCCGAGGGCTCTGTCTCCCTTGACCCTTTTTCCAGCAGGGTTGTTTTAACCTGGACTTTGGACATTCCCCTCGCCTTGCGTGCCTGGCTTCCTCCACCTGCATGCCACTGCTTTGCTTGACCTCTCAAGGCTTGCCCAAGTTCCTGTCAGTCTTCGGTTTCTGTTGGTGACTTTTGAAAGTCTGCTACGTTCAGCAGTTGTGACAGCAAGGCAACGTGCGGTGCGCAGATACCAGAGAGTCCATGGGGAAGGGATGATGGGTACCTGTCCCTCCATTTCTATGATAAGTCGCAGCAGCTCGCATGGCATGTGAGAGAACGCTCACTGGAGAGGTCAGTGATATACAAAAACAGAACTAGACTGCATAGTTTAGTATGATTCTGTACAAGAAGGGCGATGGCATTCTCGACTTTTAACAGCAGGCCGCTGCATACGGTCGTGAGTACTGCTGCCCGAGGTTGGGTCTTGATGTACGTTCTCCACGGGAACATCTAGTGTTCTTGCACGTGGTTTTAGGGTTGTGAGCACGTTGTGGTTGGTCTCGGAACTCCCAGGGATGAGTACTGGACCCAGCGAGGACGCCATGTTTCAGGAGAGAGCCAGACTGAAGAGCCGAGATGATCACCATGGGGTGTCCTGTTCCTCCACCCTCCTCCGCCCCCTCAGTGTGGGCACTGTGAGACTGCAGTCCTCCCGACCCCAGGACCCCCCCTTGATTGACCCCCAGTACCTGACCAGAGAGGAGGACCTGGAGCCATCGTGTACGGTGAGTGACCTGGGGTGGACCTGCATGGAGGAGAGGAACTCAGTGTCCTGGCTCGTGTTTCATAGGGGAGTGTTGACACTGCGTCAAATCACTCGGTCACTAATTCAGTGTTACCAGTCACAAAAAGGGCGAGAGGGTACTGTCGTAGCCCAGAAAAAATGGGGATGGAAATTGCAGAGAAAGAAAAAACAGACAGCATGGCTTAGGGGTAAATGAAGTTGAGAAGACTGTTCAAAGGACAGGTCTTCATGGACTACGTAGAAAACTGGTATACTAATCATGCAAACACAAAACAAGCGTAAGGTAACGAACAAAACAATGAACAAGGTATATAGTAACAATCTGAACATGAACATAGTAACAATTTGGTGAAAGAATATTTTTTCACTGCCTTGGCTCATAAGGGGGCGGATCGGGAGCAACTGGGAATGACATGGAAGGGGGTGGGGGGTATTAAGGGAAAGAGGAGGAAAGTGGAAAATGAAAAAGAGTTAATTAGAATAATTTACGTCAGTCCTTTTCTGCTGCAGGTGGCAGTGATGTAATAGCTAATGTCAAGGTCAGGGCAACGCTGTCTACTTTACCAGAAGTAGAGAAAGGGGGGAGGGGGTTGGGGGGACTGAGCGGAGAGTGGTGAAGGGGAAGGGAGTTGAACCAGGGTGTGGGAGGGAGAGGAATGCATTGGTGTTGAGGGTGAATGAATAGAATACAAGAGTAGAAGCAGCCAATCATCAAAATAAGTGTGCTTTTTCATTATTGTGCTGACTGTCACAGGTTTTTGTAAAAGCTGTGTTAGTCAGCTGTGTATCACTACAGTCGCCACACAAACCGAACCACAGACGTGAACATTTGATAGGCTGTTTCAAATCTTTCTCTTTCCTTCAGTATTGCAGAAAAAAAGACATGTCTGTTCAGGAACTTGGTGTTGGTCACTTACAAGAATAGAAAAGACAGCAAACTTTTCTGAGGGAGCGGTGACATATGATGAGACAGGGGTGGAGAGGAGAGGCGGCATCGTAAGTCACCTGGCGAAAGATAATACACGCCTTATCTCGTGGCGCCGGTGTCATTTGAAGAGCTACACTGAAGATAATCGCCTTATCTGAGAAAACTGTAAAACCCGACCAGTATTCAGATCACAAGCATAATGAGCGATGATGCGGACACGACCTTTTCGGTGTCCAAGCGTAAGTATGCAGGCAGATGATAAAACATAAAGAGACGTGTTGAAGCTTAATCAACGCAACAACGAATTCAGTAACGGAGCCTTGACCTGCCCATCTTTATCAGGCAAGCCGACAAAAAAAAGGGAAACAAGTAGGCCTGAACAAAGGGGGATACCAACAGTAAGTTAGCAAGTCTTCAGTCGCCATCAACAGGCTTATCATTTAATGAGGATTTCAAAAGAAATGGGGAGGGGGGTGAGGACAGAAGGGAAATGGGGGAGGGGGGGGGGAGATGGAATGAAAAGGAGAATGTTGTAATGTAGTTACCGAACTAAAAGTAATAGGAGCCACTGGATTCTGAACTGTGCATGGAACTGTTTGTTTACACCAGTTTGGAGTCGATTTTCATCTACTGGGTGAAAGTGTTCAGCAGCACGACTTGTTGTGGCTGTGACACTCCCATCAGAGCTATGTAACACCAGTCCCCCAATATTTTGTGGCAGAGTCAACACCCACGGGAAGAACATCACCATCCAATGGACTACCGAAGGGGATTGTTAGGAGTGGAAAAAGGAAATGTGAAAAAAAGTTACAGAAAGGAATAAGGTTAAAACAGAAGTGAGGACTAATAATAGAACATGTTTGAGCATTTGTCTGAGGACCCAAAACGAACGAAAGGGAAATGACCTGGATGCAGTAAATAAGAGACAACACGATGACGATCAATCGTAAGTTGGAAGAAGGGGAGGCTTCAAAGTAAAGTGACTGCAGGCGGGAGATAAAACATGGACAGGACGTTGAAAGACTGAGTCATCAACGTCCCCTTTTTCATTCCCTTCAGCCTCCCCCCCTCCCCCCTCCTACCTCTCTCCAACAAGCCACTCCCCACCCATCTCCCACCCCTTCTTTTGAAATCCTTGTTTTATCATTTTCTTAGTAACAGAAGACTTCTTTACTTTTCTTTCGATTGTTCATCTTTCTTGATTTTCTTCTGTCCTAATCCTGAGAGAATGTAAATATGTTGGTTCAAGACCACCCATCTTATTTTGCACGAAAACCCCCCTTTTCACATACAAATCACGTCCATCACATATCAGTTTTGGCCAAAATTAACACCTGTTTTACAAACAAAACTAACACACAAAAACCTCTAAAATTGACGTTATTAGAGCATTAAAACGGGGGTTTCCGTGCAAAATAGTATTTGGTGATCTTGAACCAACATATTTACATTCTCTCCAGGCACATAAAATCAACTAACGTTTATATGGCTTGGCAGTCCTGTTTGTTCACTGCTGGGCTGTTAGACCGGTTGCAATTAATACTGAACGCCACCACTGTTTTTCGCAAGCCCCACTGCACAGGAGCCTGCACCTCACGCTTGCACGTTCAACCAATCGGCAGGGAGTATGATGTCATTTCTGCTGGGCTGAGCTTAAATCACGTGACACTTTGTTGTTAGCAACTGGACAGCCCTGTCCTGTCATTTCTCTTGGAGGCGTTGAGCAGTGAAGACGTGTGATAAAAGTGATTGACTTTAAAACTTTGCTTCTGCTGATTGATATGTCTCGAGATAGTGCAGCGTAATGTACTCGTGGTAATCAAAACTACTTTTAAGTTATTTGAAGCAGAACAAGGGAAAGAAATGCACAATGAAATGTGGAATGAGTGGTTGAAAACAAAGATTGGAATTTGTCCTTCCTACGCACGGAGACTGAGAGAGATATCTCGTTTGTTATTTCCATACATTTCCAAATTCAGCACTGTTGGACTGTCTTTTTATGAAGTCTTTAATATGAAAAAAGAGCTCAAAACCATGTTTGAAAGCAGTGAGGAGATCAGGCGCTATTGGGTTGAGAAGGCACTGTCAATTATTCTCGACTGTGAACAGCAACAATCTCAGTAATAATGGAGGAACTGATCAATAATACCAGTCAGTTCACTCACCACCACACGCAGTGGCTGCCGCGGTCTGAGGCCAGCTACGGTTGAGCACTGAAATAGGTCGCGCTACAGGCAGTAGCGCCGAAATAGGCCAACTAGTATTGACATTTTTGTTCTACTCTGTTAAACGTCCTGCTTTAACTTTTTGACTGCCTTTTCAGGTGGCCGCCGTGGTCTGAGGAGACTGAAATAGGTCGCGCTACAGGCAGTAGCGCCGAAATAGGGCAACTAGTATTGACTTTTTGTTGTTGTGGCTTCAACGTATTGCTGCTGTGGTTACCTGCTTCATCTTCATCCGCTTCGTCGTTTTGCTTCAACTGCTTTAAGACCGCCTGAATAGACAGCCGCCGATAGAACTTTGAAAGATCCTGTGATTATTGATTCAGGACTCTGATAAGTGCTTTTGGCGGCTGTCTCGAATTTACGTCGTTCAAGTGTGAACAAAAAAAACAAAACAAAAAAGCCCTTTCACATTCCCCTGCACGCACCTCCCTATCAATTGTGTGTGTGTTTGTTTGTTTGTTGTTTGTTTGTGTGTGTGTGTGTGTGTTTGTGTGTGTTTTGTCCTAAAAGCAGTGCAGTAATCCAGGTCAATTAGCCCCAGGTCGTTTTGGCCTAGTTAATTAAACCACCCCTGCCCAAGCACGCACACAAATAAAAAATCTAATGATTCTTGCACAAAAACGAGAGAAATAACATGGGGGTCTTGAACCCACATATTTACATTCTCTCTAAGGACATAAAAAATCTAATGGCTTACAGTACGCTCTTCTACTTCCAGCACCATTAATAAATCAGAACAAACAACTGGCCTTCCGTCTTGATTAGTTATTTTTACATCTAATGAATTTACAGGCCCACTAATTAGTTCTTTAAATTCACTGTTTTTTCCAACAAAGATTAATCGATAATCGCAAAATCCCGCCCTAGTTGATGGCAAAACCTTTAGAACTGTAGACGGATAGCCATCAAACAAATTAGTATCTGTTCTTAACTGTTGTAAATGAACATACAACATTGGGTTCACAAGAAAATCAGAAGGTTTACTACCTTCAAATTGATAAACATCTTCTCTTGTACTAAATCTATAAGCTCTATCGCTACTGTGGAAGCCTAAGATTTGAGCTAGGCCTCTAGGAAAAGTGTACTCTCTTCTTTCTTCTAGTGGGAAATTTACAGTAATTCTGAGGTTTGCCTCGTTAATTGTTAACAATATGCCAATTTGCTAAGTACTTCTTTTAAGAACAAAAGTTGTAATACCCATCAGGTATTTGCACATGAGTTATTTGATTGCCCGCCTCATTACTAATATTAATCCAGTTATTTTGAGCCCCTTCAGATATGTTAAACCAATTAACTTTAAAGCCAATTTCTTTAAGGGCAATTCTACAAACTCCCGCGCCAATTGACAATTGGATACGTTAAGAACACACGCTCGTTTTGCTTGGTTATATAGATGTACATCTTTTTTATAACTATTTAAAAAATTAATTTAAAAAATGGAACCTTTTAAATATAACGAAAGTGCCACTTACAATGTAGGAGCGTTTTATAACCCCAAATCTTTGGACTTCAGCAATCTAACCATTGCAGTAGATGAATCATACGGTTTTCAAGTTAGACTTGTAAACCTGCTAACTAAATATTTAAATCCGCCAATAAATAATGATAGAGTGCCATCAGCATGGACATCCCGCCCTATGACGTTTTACCAGAATCAGTTAAATTTTGCCATTTACTGCGCAACTACTGGCTGCGGGGTTTCATATGCAAACCATTTAAACCATCCTAATCTTTTAGTGAGGTCAGTATATAACTTTCATGTTTATTACCAGTACAGACGAATACTGACTGAACTACAAGTACCCCTTCCAAGCGACAACGCGTTTAATCCATTTAACAGCCCAATGGACAATAATGCATATGAAAGAATTTGCAACGAATTTAACATTGATCCTTCAACTGACTTTAGACAAAAGTTAGACCGCAATCATGGGTTAGGCACATTGTATTTGTGGGGCACAAAAAGAGAATATACTTATGACTACTGGCCCGGCCACACTTCTTTTCAACCAAACAAACAAGTTCGATTGGGATCCATAGAACAAAAACATCCTAATGCTTGGGCAACATTTATCTTAGATGAAAGTGAAGGTCTAACAATGCCAGGAGTGCAAAGACTTAATGACTCCATAAGGACATACGTTTGGTGTTTATTAGGAGCACAAGCACAGACCAAGTCTAGCATAGTGGATCAATCTACAGGCTTTGACGCCAGAAAACAATTTCTAGCCAATTTAGAAGATGCTATTAAACTCTGCTGTTGATTTGCCTGCAAGCATACAAAGGTATCAAGACGTTCTTGCACATGCTAGGTCAAAGGTTGACTTTGTTGTAGGTCATGGATTATACATGCTACCCTCTGACCTTAGACTACAGATCGGCATGATACAGAATTATAACAATGAAATCCTCATAGCTGGAGACGATCAAAACTTAGGACACAATCAAGGCTTAAACACAAGGCCTGCCCCATCCATTTTAAATAAAGTACCTAGCCCTGAAGAGTCAGAAAGCGACCCCACCACCAGTTATAAGCGATCCACAACCAGAAAGCAGCCCAGAACGCACGCACCTGTTGATCTGCCTTACACTGACAGTCACACTAGCGAAAAGACAGCCTTGTTGTATTTTTAACTTTTACTGGATTAGCCATACTTTATTTCACTAAAAATTAATCCAGCAGCTAGCCCTCCTAACGTCCACAGATGGTCAGCCATATAACCAGCAACTTTGCCTATAGTAGACAAAACCCAACTAACAACACTACCTATTATGCCAGGCAGAGCATCAAGCGCTTTAGCAGCTAACTTCTTTAATAGGTTTGCTAGATGGTGTAATTGTTTTCTAATCCAACTTTTACCAGCTGAGGCGTCGGAGGTGTTACTGGTCCTGTTGGCGTACTGCCGGTTAAAGCATAAACGAGTGTAGAGATAGCAAACCCAACGGCTGTTAATATACTAACTATTGTAATCCCTTGTTCTCTGAACAAAGTCCTTATTCTTTCTGCTAGTGTAGTGTTTTCATAAAGTATTTTGTTGATAGTTTCTCTGATTCTGCTTGTTTGCGCTGCTAGCTGCGCTCTGTTAGTAGACAGCGCTTCTAAATTAGCTGACCTTTCTAGCATTAAATCCTGTATTTTCTGCTGTATTCTAGCCTTTTCTTCTAGCCCTAAATTATTATCATCTGCATCAACCAGCTTATTTTTTTCTTCTTCTATTTCTCTATCCAGCTTGCTAAGTTTTCCTAGATTGAGCACATTAGTTCCTCCCTTACAGTTGTAAAAGCATCCTTATAACCATTAAGTTCACGCCTAAGCCTATCGTTTTCACTCCTAAGAGCCTCAATTTCACGCTCAGCGAGTTCAGAGTTGTCAATTGTTCTTAACTGTGTCTCCTCACTAAAACTCGCATCAATTTCTGCTATTAGTTCATCTGCTTCTTGACTTAAATCTTGAAGAGGTATGTATTGTATTTCAGATTGTGTTGGCAACTTTGCCCCAAGTTCTGTAAACGACTAACGGCTTTGGCTCTAAGCTCTAAAAGGTTTAATTGTTCTGCCTTAGCAATAGGGAGTTTTCGCCTTATTGTGCTTAGTTTTAAAAACTTGTTTGGGTTTTGCGTTGAAGTAGCTTTTACGTGGTCTCCTGCACCAGTTTTTATATACAAATGCCCACCATCTTCCTCAAAATCGTTAGGATCAACTACTTCTGGCAGCTCTCGTCCTATGCTTTTATAGAATGATTGAATTCGCTGTCGCAATAGTTCTTGGCGTTGTCTAGGGAGTAAAGAACCTGCTCTTCAAGCTCTTCTTGCAATGAAGGACTTGGTTCTCTTTCTTCTTCTTCATCACAGGATCAATCGCGTCAAAATCTTCATCCATATTTTTTATTTATATTCTTTTTTGTTTTATAAAAAAATGAACTCATTACGGTTGTGACCTCGATCCATACAGAAAAGAGAAGGAACCCCATGGCGTAAAAGGTATAAGGCAGACTGTAATTAGTGTAAATACTCCATCAACAGTTCAGCCTGGACAAACTTTAACAGTCAAGTTCCCCGATCTTGGCGCTGACGATGTTATAATGCCAGGCACTGCTAAACTATCATTCAAAATATATATATTACATCGGCAGATCCTAATGCTACTGTTGTTGCTAATTTGGGTAGGGCCATCGTTAATCATATAGCAATCAGACTGGAGGGAAACAAGGTCTTTGAACTAAGCGAGGCAGATATTTTTGCCCTCTATTCTGATCTATGGCTGCCTAAAAAAGAAAGAAAAGAGAAAGTTTATCAGGGAATACAAGACTCAAACGGTCTAAAGCACAGGCTTAAAGCAGGGGATGCAAAGAATGATGTTAAAGATGAAGCAGTAGCAGAAGCATTTGGCAACAGATTCTGCATCCCTCTAGATTTTGAACTGTTAAAGACGCACATGCCATATTACCAAGGCGCACTAAAAGAAAAACTTACTTATTATCTAGCATTTAATCCTAGCAGTTCTGTCGTTTTATCTGAAGACCCTTTAGCCAAATACGCGGTTAGTGACATTTCTCTTGAGTTTGATGTTGTTACTAACCCCTGGACTAGCCAGAACAATCTTAACCCAGTAAAAAATAAAACGGTTATTTATTATGAAAACGTTATGCACTCTATTACGAAAATAGAAACATAGCGAGACCACTCTTTGGAAACATACATCTAAATCAGTCCTCTGCAGTCTTTTTAAAGGAATTTTGTTCGTATTTACTGAAGAAACACTTCTGTTCAGGAAATCAGATGCGTTTTTATAATCCAAAAATTGAGATGGTTCGAACTGGCAATAAATGGCAAGTCTGATCAGTGTTATTCAGGGGCGCGGGACTTTTAACTCACCAAACACTTCGATGAATATAAGAAAGTGGTTCGGCGTGGAGGTAGGCAAAGGTTATACTGAAAGTTGATGTGTATGTAAAAAACTTCGCCCGCTTCATGATGTTAGACGCAGAAAAGACTACTTAATAGTAAATATGGGCGGTGGTTGGATTTTAGATTCCACATTTGTCAACAGATTGTTTGCGTAGTGGTGTTATGGGTAGGTCAACGATGGTTATACATGTAATATATTCTCACACGAAGCAGTGGAAACGCACCCAATAAAAATGCTCATGTGCTGTATGGTTTGTGAAGCTCACAGTTAATACATTGAAGATAACAGGTTTTAAAAGCGTTCGTGGCTTATTAAATCTGTAAAGAAGAAATATTCTAATATAAACAGATGGATTGCATTGATGTTTATGCCAAGATCGCACCATCTGTGCACTTCTTATCTGCGGGTTTACTGGGGGTGGGAAATACTGTATTGTACTTGATTTGGTAACAAACAATTTACACGGTTTCATTACGTCGCTCAGTCGTTATAGTTCTGCTCATCCATTAAGCAAAAAAGTCTTACAAAGAAATAGGTAGTTTATTAGGACACAGACGAGAATATATTTTTAGTTGATCCTAGCGTACTAAACGAAGCGACTGTTTTAGACTTTTCTGTCACGACCGCCACCTGGTGGTCTGCCCTGACAGGATCAGTTAGATGGGGGAGTGAAGGGAATGTCGGACCTCACACGCCCCGCACAAGAGACCACCACAAAGAAAGATGACGATCAAACTCCCTTTTATTTCACACCAACACACCACATATGTCATCAAATTAGCTTTCCTCAACACACTCCATCAGGGATAAATCACATTTAGCTTTATCATACACACACCGACGCACTCACAAGTATTAGAAGGCACATACTTACACCACAGGCACTATCACATTCAATGCAGTTGCAAAACACACGACTCAGACACACACATTTAATCATTAAATAAGCATTTCCAGCACCCATCCTTTCTGTGTCTCATGTAGTTCCCTCACACCCCTGCCTTCCAATGTCCAACTGGGAGCACCATGACCCCTCACAGGTGCTCCAACCCGGGTCGTTCTTGAACGGAGTGGCCTTCCGAGCGACACCACTGACACACACAAACATAGCCCATAAATCGAACACCTACAGGGCTACCCACACGGTACATGGGCTGTGTGAGTGCGAGGACGGTGGTGAGGCGATCCCGTGGGACGAGGCGTCGTCCATGGGGTCCCCTGTCAGGGATCAGGACCGTCCAGCAAAGTCCACGGGCTTTTTCACCAGTACGCAGCCCCATACCAGTGCGCAGCCCCAACAGGGCGCGGACCCCAACCTGTGCGTGGCTATCACAGTGTGCGGCCCCAATCCGTGCGGGGCCCCAACATGGTGTGCGGCCCAAACCTGTGCATGCTCAGGCGTGAAGCCCCGCGAGTGCGAGGAAGACGGAAGGAACGGGAGGAAAGAAGTAAGAAGGGTTACTGAGAACCCCGCAGTCTAGATACGGTTGACCCTTGCTGTTAAATCCTAACAGCCACTCTGCTAGGAGGTGCGAGGGGTGGCATCTGCCGAACTCATTCTATTTCACCAGCCCAACACAGCAGTGCATAACACAGTAAAAACCAACTGAGGTAATGTTCGCTAAAGGTTTCCTCCACACGAAAATCTTGGTGTAGAGAGATTGAAGAGATTTACATTCCAGGCGTTACTCATTGGAGTGTAAATTTTGTGATTTTCTTCTGTCTGCCGCATTCACGGTCATCATGTCCGTTTATTTGGATCTGAACGTAACTGCTACCATGCTTTTTAACTGCCACCACATTTGCAAGGTATATAGTCCATGGCAACTATTGATCACCACAATTTTATAGGCAACATTTCAAAACAACACAATTATCCACATCCATCGCATTGCCAAATGACTAATCATGAGTACGCGCGCCTCGCTAACAGAAAACTCGTTCTCCTTGCACCACTAACAGACGGTGGCCGAAAAAAGGAATAAGAATCCGGGGATGTGGGACAGGGGACACGGTACGAGCGAGACCAAGAAAGTACAATCCTGAATTTCCAGGTTCGCTACACATCCCACCGACATACCGGCATCTCCAGATGCATACAATAAGGAGAAGAAAGAATTTTGGATTTAATTTTAGATTGGCCTGGTTAAAGATTGGATATTAACCATGAAAAAGCCGGGGTCTCAAACTATTATTTTTTTTATAATTTTGAAAATCAAAAGAAAAAATGCGCAAAAAGAGAAAGAATTAGCCGGCTAACAAAAAAACAACAACAAATCACGAAATGGATGTTACCAGCTACCCGTGGTGTGACCCATGAAGTGGTGGGTCACGACTTCTCTGCCCTTCTGTCCTGTCGAGGAGGTCCAGCAGAGCAGTGCGGAATAAGGAGATGTTGTCCCTCCCCTACAGGCAGACTTAGGACATGAAGGTACCGACCGTACCTTCGACGAAGTGGTTGATGAATCCATAGGACCGGAGCAGGCGCTCCCAGAGACATCTTCCGCCGAGTGAAGAGAAAACCTGCTAAGACGATGGCGGCCAACATGCCACCCTACGTCAACCAGTGAGAATACCTCAAGCCCAAGAGCAATCCCCTTGCACGTGCGGCAGGGGTGAAAAGACAGGTGAGAGGCCGAGAGGACAGCAAGTTCGAGGAGAAAGGTACCAGCACCAGTGAACATGCAGGAATGAATTGCACGGGCAGTGGAACTTAGAGATGAGAGAGAGAGAAAGCAATCCTAACTGATGACGACATTAAGAGTGCAATAGCACCACAAGCTCCACAGTGAGGGATAGGTTACAGACCTCTGCAACAACAATAATATATTAATGTATAATTCCGCAGCCCAGAGGGGTCAACGGTCGTAGGCCTCGGGAACAAAACTTCGTGACAAATACCCTTATTAAAAGGCATAGCTGTTTCTCTGTAGATGTCAGTGCTCCTTGGAACGTGCCGATGGGCAATATTCACAACAATTGGGACTGAACCCAACCCTCTGTGATCGACTGAGGTACGACAAATCCAATACATAACATTCCACGATTGAGTTACACAGGGGAAATTACATATTATTCTTTTATCAAACAACTAAGCAATTACCTCCAACAAATAAGTAGCAATCCGAACCCATTTGGCACGATCCATTACCATTATAACAGCACTGATATAAAGTGAAAAACTGTCACTGCACCTGATACAGAAGACAAAAGGGGATATATCCCGGGTTGAGGGGAAGTGTTCCTCTGATGTTTTTCCAATGTGATGACTACGGAGTCTCGGCTGGTTAGTCCTGGCATCCGTATTGGGGAACCCTTGATATGACGAAAAGGACTCTGCAATTCCTCTGCCTCTTATCTCATGAGTTGACGACCCGGACTGGCCGGATCCGGTCGCCATGCATCTGGGTGTGGATGATGATCGCTCTCCAGTACAATCTTCCGGCGTACTTATTCGTGGGCACGCCAGTTCCGGTGTCCAAATCTGCCGGAGTAGCACTTCGCAACAGTTAGGGGCTCGATGGCCTAAGCGGGAACAGGGGGCCTCTGGGTATTATCGAGTCGCAGAGTCTACAGTACCATAATGTAAGTGGTGGACCGGAGCGGATGGGCCCAGTAATGGGGCCCTACAGGTCAAACCCCCAACCTTGCTGAATGGCTCCCCAACCAGATGGCACTGATCCCAGGGGAAACGCCTCTAAGCGACCCTTTGGCGTTTGCTCCGTTGGCAGACTTCGGCAACGGCGGGCAGTACTGCCTAACTTGAGAGTTACATCCTGGCCAGAGAAAGTCCTGTCTAACTCGCTCAGCGAGAGTCCGCTTCCATTGAGGCCAATGTTGGCTGCCATGGTGTGAATTCTTGGGCCTGCGGAGGGGGATGACTGATTCTCTTCAAGCTTTGGAGAGGGGACGACTAGCTGCTTGGCCACCACGATCTGCCTGAGTGGAAAACCCTAAAGAGGTTCCCTTGTGGAGCGTAATGCTCCACCCTGGCGTGTCGGGCCGACTGAGCGGGACGACCCACCAGTTGTCGCAGGCATTGGACATCCAAGTCCGTGGCCCTGAAGACGGACTATGGTCGCTGGATCGACTCTCGCAAGAACCTCGTCAGAGATCGGCTGAAAGAACGGGGATGGGGTAACAACAACACCCCCCCCCCCCCCCCCCCCCCCCCGAGGACGGGGGGGGGGCAGGGGGAGGAGGGGAAGGGGGGGACGGGGGGGGGGGGGGGCAATTCCTGTCCGGCTTCTTGGCCTTGGCGCGCGTGGGTAACTCCAACTATGCCTGTAACGGGCAGATCCGTTGGAACACTGTACTGACCTGCGTCGTACTGGCAAAGGTTGAGAGTATTTCCCTATAAAGTAGGGAATACAGAGGTCGCTCCACCGCGATGGCCCATACTTCGCCACAGAGCTAGGGGGTGGAGATCGGAATGGAGTACATGAAGGGACGGGTGGAGGTTAAAAAACAGCCTCCTTACCCGGCACACATCATATTCTGGGCCTCGCTGAGCCTCTGGGGTGGGAAACCAACTTCTCTATCAACAATAGAGCGTGATTGCTTCCCGAATCCCTGATGGTGTCGACCAAGGAAGAACCAACAACAGAAAGAAAAACCGGGCACTCTTGTACACCAGAAGCTGGGATGGTACCCAACGTTAGCCGACGGCACGAGGACGCTGGGTAGGGACTCAGCCCCATAAAAACTTACGGCGGCCTTTAGGGCAGTTTCCGAATGTGGCCGGGGACGACACAAAGGAAAACACAAAGTTCGGGGTGCTGAGGTCCCCGATGAACTGTAATGCCGGCCGTGTTCGATCTCGCTTGCTGTCGTCGGCGACCTTATTGCACACTAGTACCCAGCGAGGGGTCTTTCCCTGGTCCGTATCTGGGCGTTGCCCAGAAGCTATTCGGGCTTCAGCATATATACACCTCAGCGGTGTGAATCGCAGCCGCGTTTATCCTGTGGTGCTGTCGAGATTACGGATCACTCAACTTCTGGGAACACACGGTGTTGGTCTAGCTTGTTCGATGGAAATCTGATCCTCAAGCTCCAGCTAAGCCAATGATCGCCATGTACCCTAGCGTTTTGCGCTGCCTATCTCCAAACTGCATACGAAGGTCTCATAGTTTATTCTTTTTCATGGACCTGAAACTTCTCCTGTATACGTCATGGGGGTAAGGCGGGTGGAAACGCTTACGCAGAGCCAACTGCATGTCTGCATAAAGACGCGCCTTCATGTAGTGTGAGCACTCTCTCCCTGGCAGTACCTGATAATCCAGAAAAAGGTACATGGCCGTTTGTGCCTCTAGTCATGCTGGTAGCAAACTAGAACCGTGTCTAAAGCGCTAAGATACATATTCCCATAAGGGGTCCTCACTAGGTCTGAGCTCATGGAAGCTTAATTGGGGCTTAAACTCTATTACGTGCCCTTGTCGATCAACCCCATGATTTTCAGATGCGGGAGATCCGCGAAAGATGTTGCGTCCGTCTCTCCCTTCGCAAAGCTTCCTGTTTGGCAGTCTCCTCTGCGCAGTTCTTTCCGGGCTGGCAGCCTCCTCTCTACGCTGATCTAACTCCGCCCGTCGGAGTGGTTCTGCTTGTAAGCCTCTTCTGACGCAGGATAGCCTCCTCACCGCGCTAAGGCTTCCTGTCTGGCAGCTCTCCTCTCTGCGCAGAGCCTCCAGCCGATCTAGCTCTTCCCTTACGCAGGGCAGGCCTGCTGGAAGCCACTTCCCTACTCGAAGCGTTGCCTCTTCCCTTAGAAGGGCTCCTGTCTGGCAGCATTCCTTCGTCGCTCGTTGCTCCATAAAACATCAGGACCGGGCGATATCCTGGTGCAGGATTCTACCACTCCGGACACGTGGAGGATGTACCCGTTAGGCCCGTCCTTGGGTCTCGACTTTCCCTTTGAGGAAAGTCTTCTGGGGGCTCTTGCTCCTTACGAGGGAAGCATTGGAGAGGAGTAGGTTTCGGTTCTCTGCGAACCCAACAGAAGCCTCAGGTTGCATTATCCATACTCTGACTGCATCCGTTGCGGATGCGTTTTTCCAAGGTGGGGTCTCGGCAGAAAGAATCACCGGCGAAGATGCTACGAAAGTACTCGCGGGGGACTATCGGGCTTTCAAGCTTGGTTAGGTAGAAGTCACTGCAGTCGAAGTGCTGGTACTAATAGTAGGGACTACATCCTGAAGACCTTTTCTTTGACGCACGCGTGCCATACCACCAGCACCGGACGTTGCCATTGACAACAAATATCCTCGGTTCCTCAATTTACAGGGGGGAAAGACCCAATTCCACTAGAAAGAAAACAAATATTGTAGATGTGTGTGTTGTGTGTGCGGATGTGTTCCGGCTGCTCCCTCTCTGGCACACCCGCTCCTTCAGCACGAGCCAACAGTGCGGTGGGGCTCACCGACAAAAATAAAATTAAAAAAATATGTCCAGGCTGCTCCCTCTCTGGCCAACACGCGCTCTCAGCACGAGCAACAGTGCGGTGGGGCTCACCGACAAAAAAAAATAACAATCGGCAGCACGGAATTCCGGAGAGAGAGGAAAACGTGACCACTAACGACCGATTCATCCCACCTGTTACTCATTAAAACCACCCGGTTAAAAAATAAACTGGTTAAATACTAAAACAGGATTGACAGACTGAGGTGGCTAACAGAAAGGAAAGTCTTTAGGCCGTATTTCTGCGTGTCGGCATCCCCGGGGCGGGAAGGAGGGTTCTGGACGCGGGCGATGCCCTGGTCTCACCTCGACTGCCCAAGCCTAACCAGACTGTCCTTCAGGCCACCAAAAGACTCCCTTCACGTAGGAGGCATCCCTGCCTCATCCATCCCCACAACCAATCATGACAAACACTAACCATAACGTATACAGAACAGAGACTGGTCAGGTTCTCTGCGAAACGAGAGAGACAGTCAGAGCCCTTCACTCCCGGACGAGCCCCCACCATGTCACGACCGGACCCCTTGAGGTCGGCCCACAGGATCAGTCTAAGATGGGAGTGAAGGGGAATGACTGACCTCAACACGCCCGCATAGAGACCACACAAGAAAGATTACGATAACATCACCCCATTTATTCACACCAACACATCACTTTGGCATCAATACGCATGCCATCACACTCAACAGGCTTATTCACATTCAAGCATTTTCAACACACTCGGACGACACACATTTAAGCATTCCAACACACACCACATGCTCAATCACAATCAAGCATGTCAAAACTTACCACGACATTCACACTATTAATCAGGAATAAGCATTCCAGCCACCCTTCCCTTTCTGTGTCTATGTAGTGCCCTCTACCATGCCCTCTCCAAAGTCCAAACTGGGCGCTACCTGATGCACCAGGTGCCCCAAACCGGGTGGTTCTGTACGGCAGTGTCTGCGATGCCGGATCTCCACTGACACACACAACATCGCCCACATCGCACACCACAGAAGGCTTACCACCACCGGTTCACATGGTCCTGTTGAGGTGCGTGGGACGGTTGGAGAGCGCGCATCCCGTGGGACGAGGCTGTCAGTCACTGGAGGTCCCTATCTGGGACAGGACCGTCTCCTAGCTAAAGTCCCGTGCTTTTTCTCCAGTACGCCAGCCCCAACCAGTGCGCGGCCCCAACCAGTGCATGGCCCCAACCAGTGTTCGGCCCCAACAGTGCGTCGGGCCCCATCTGTGTGCGGCCCCCAACCAGTGCAAGCTCGGAGTGAAGCCCCGGGAGGAGGGAAACGGAACTGGGAGGAAAAGGAAAGATAGAAAGAAGTGGATACTGGAACCCCGCAGTCTGTACGGTCTGACAACACTGGCTGTTTAAATCCTAACAGCCACTCGCATGAGGGCGAGGGGAGGGCGTGCGAACCATCATTATCACCAGCCCAACACAGACCGAGCTTAACTCATGTAAATCAAACAACCTGAGGATTGGTTCGCTAATAGGTTCCTTCACAACGAAAACAGGTTAAGGATTTACATTCTACTGGTAAAACTACATGGATGAAAATGGTTATATTCCATCCTTCTTCATTCGGTTCAACATTTCCTTCTTAGGGAACTGAAGAATACAGGCATAACCATCGCTTTATAACTGCAACCACATTTGCTATATAATAATTTCAATGGCACTATTATCACATCATTTTATAGCAACATTTCTTAATCGACTCAATTCTCCTAACCACCGCTTCCAACGACCTATTCATGCGTACGCGCGCTCGCAACAAACATAAAACTCGTTCTCCTTGCAACCCACAAACAGACGGTGGCCGAAGAAATAGAATCCGGGGGAATGTGACAGGGGCGAAAACGAGACGAGACCAAGCAAGTACCAACCTGAAATCTCCTTGGTTACTTCCCTTCCCCACGACTACCGCATCTCCATGATCATAAAAAGGAGAAGATTTGGATATAATTTAGAATGGCCAGAGTTAAAGAGTGAATAATTAACCCAGAAAAAGCGGTCCTCAACAATATTTCTTTTATTTATTTTGAAAACACAAGAAAATTGCCGCAAACTGAGAAGAATTAGCGGCTAACAAAAAAAACAACAACAAAACAAACACGAAAACTGATGATTACTAGTCCGTGGGTGACCCAGAAGTGGTGGTCACGCGACTCTCTGGCCCTCGGTCCAGTCGAGAGGACCAGCAGTGGCAGATGCCGCGAAAAGAGATGTGGTCCCTCCCTAAGGCCGACTGTAGGATGAAGGTACCGACCGTACCCTTCGACGAAGTGGTGAAGAACCAGGACCGGAGCAGGCGCTCCAGAGACATCTTCGCTCGAGTGAAGAGAAAACCTGCCCCTAAGAGAGGCGGCCACATGCCACCCTTCGTCCAGTGAGAATTACCTCAAGGCACAAGAGGAATCTTGCACGTTGCCGCAGGTGAAAAGACAGGTGAGAGGCCGGAAATTGACAGCAAGTTCGTAGAGAAAGGTACCAGCCAACCGTGAACCTGCAGGATGAATTGCAGGGCAGTGGAATTAGAGGACGAGGAGGAGAGGAGGAAAGAATACCCTACCTGAGTGAACGACATAAGGTGCATAAAACGCACCACAGCCACATTAAGGGACGGTTACACGACCCAGAACGACAATAATAATGAATTTATTCCGCCGCCCAGATGGTCAATCGTCGTTGGCCTCGTGACAAACTGTGACAATTACTATAGACTATTTGAGGGAACTGATACACTGTGTTTTTGATGACGGTTCAGCTGTAAACGAGTCCACAATGTCTAAATAAAAAAATGAAAAAAGCTCTGACAAAGCTTGCCTTTAGTGAGCCGCCATGCCTTTGTTTCTGTGGGGCTTCTTAACTCAAAATACAATGCCGTCTTAAAAGACGTTAGATCGCAGTTAAATTCAGTTGTTATTAATTTTACACTAAGGACAACAAAAAGATAGGTTTTTTGAAAGATGTTTAAGTGAAACATTATATATAATAAGGGACAAAGATGAGCTAAAAAAAAATATAAGGCTGTTAGAAAAATCTAAGCCGCTAAGCTATGCTTTTCGGGAATGACCCCCCTGTTGGAATACGTTTGTTTAGTATAATTTGTTTATTATTGATTGCCTTTATACAATTTGTTTATTTATTTTAATATTAATAAAAAATGTCGCGGGGGCAGCAAGAACAATAAGCGAGCTAGCTCCTAAATGCTTCACTGCCAGGTAGAGCTAAAAGACCTGCAGACACAACCGTGTGTGATCTAATAGGGAGTTGCCAGGGAAATGTTTAGGTTTGAGTATACAGATGATGGGGTTACAAACGAACAGAAATTGAAGACAAAAAACGGCAGATTATACTCACCCTAAAGAGATAAGAAATTTATGAGCAACGATTTTGGCAAAACATGGGAATCCAAACTCATAAAAGAGAGACTGCTTGGGGCGTTGCTTCCTGAAATTGCTTGAGATATGTAAAGTTTGAATACGTGGGCCCCAATTGGTATACTATGTAAGGAAAAACAATTTTCAGAATAGCTTAAATGCAGGGCCCCTTTTTTGTTAGCCTAGTTCCAGGAACGCAACAGAAAAAAACATATTGAAATAACTAGGCAGGGTTTGAATATATGCTACAGAGAAGAAAGGCCTTAGCTGAAGTGGGGGGCCGACATGTTGGTTTAGAATTTTTCCCCCAAACGATACAGTCAATACCTAGGCAAATGACGATGCCGTTTTCGTTATTTAGTACGCCGAGGGAGGGCGCGATCCTAGTTGCCCAGAACATACGTTATTCAGAGGTATTACAAATAAAGCTTAAAACTTGGCGCCCCTCTCTTAGACTCGGTATTGCAAGGATATATAAAGGGGATGAATATAAACGCCCTTTCATCATCGGACCCAGGTTACTGTGTATGGTTGACAAAGAAAATCTAACAGTACTCGACTTTATTTTCATTATGTATTTTATTTTATTGCGTGTTTACTATTAATGAAGTGCTTGCAGAAGGGTTGTTTATAAGAGATTAATTTAAAAAAATAATATTATTTTAAAATTGGAGGTTCGACAGTTTAGTTAGAGCAATAACGAACTTCAAAGGAAATAGAAAGGCGTCTTGGTTAAGTATAGAGTTACTACGAAAGATATTAAATATGCTAAAGGCGGTAAATACTCTTTCTTATGTAATTACTGGCTCATCGGCTGTAGCTAGCGTAAGTGCTGGGTCTAGTGTTGCTGTTTTAACCACTGGGGTTTTGGAGCAGTAGCGCCAGCCTCTTTAGCATTAGGAGGCCTTTGTTTAGGTGTTAGGTGCCGTGTTCTATGATTGTAAGTGCTGTTTTAAAAAAATGTACTCCTAAATTACAAAAGGCACACTGCCATTGTAGCCGTTGCATCAGCAAAACTTTGTTCTCTAAGATTAAGAATAAGCAAATCATTACAGGATGAAAACATTACAGACGAAGAATTTCAGAAGCTTCTGGCTGATTGGTGAGGTTTATAGACGACTAAAATTGAACTTCAAAAGGAGTGGAGAAAGACTTTTACTTCTCGACAGGTAGACACTGTTGCAATAAACAGACATTGAAAAACAAACTCATGATCAGTTAAACCCAAATTAGACAAAAAAATAAGTTTAGCCCAAAAATAAATTTACTATATTTTTTTTTGTTATAGCCTACTGTGTGTGGCGGGGACAACTTGCTGCTCTTCACGAACAAAAAGATCTTTTAGGGGCAGGCTTGTTTAGACGTATTAGCACCGACTAGAAGAGACGAGCCTCTCTTTAAATAATATATCGGGAGGGGTTGTTTTCCAGGATTCTGTCAACTTCTTATACAATCCTTTACGCGCCATTTTGGTTACTGTAGCTCTAATTCTAACATCACCTTTCTGCCTCTCCAGGTGCTTACAAGTAATTTAGCATTTTAGTCCATATAAACGCAAGAGTTTTTGATAGTCCCCGCCCACATCTCAGTAATGCTAATTTTTTTTAATTTGATTGCGTTTACTGGTTTTAAGTCCTGATGGCTTTATATTCTTCATTGTCATGGAGCGTTAGACTGCTGGCAATCTCCTAACCACATTCTGGTTGCGGTTTTATCCTAAATTTCTCTGTGATAGTGATGGTAATCAAGGCGTTTTCTGCTAGTTTCTTATTTATAGTTTTCTATAGGGAATCTCTTGCGATTGATTGGTGGCCTGGGATCCCTCTCTTAACTGTAATCTGGAGGTTTTAAAAACAGATGGTTTACAGAGCCTTTAAAAGCGGTACCATCATCAAGCTTGAAATCATTACTAGGATACTTTATCTGGACTCTGCAATGTATATTTGTTGATAAAGCTACAGCCACGCTGTTGAGTCTTTTATCTTTGCAAGGTTCAGGTCTTTTTTTTTGTTTTGTTTCGGAAGCCTTGGTCAAACATCTGTCAAAGCATACTTAATACCTTTTTTCTTCTGTATGTTTGTCATGGGGAAGATACAGCATGTCCATCTGGGGGGTGTCAGTAGGAACTGAATTTAACAAATCTAGGCCTTATTATTCGTTTTGGGGCAGGCTGATATATTTGCCAAAGTGCTTGTTTGGCAAAGGCCAGTCTTTCCCATCTGTAATTCTGACACTCTAGAGCTTTACTCAGTTTTTAATAGCAGTCTTTCCGTTCCAAGACCCTGTCTTTAGGAGTTTATAATAGATTGTTGTTGTCTTCGTGTTGGTCCTTAAGAAGGACGGTAGTGGTATTGGGATTTTGCATGTGGTTGTGCAAGGATGATGATTGCCCCTCAGAGCACCCACAAAAAATTACCAAGGGCGGCCACTGTCGTTTCTGATGGTTAGATAATAGTCAGATCGCAGTTCTGTGAGGCGGTGTGGTTACTAGAAACTTCATTCCCCCCGTGGCCGTTGGAATTCTCATTCATGGCCTCATCTAACGGCGGGTAATGGGTGTTTTTTGCTCTGCAGGTCCCGGGTCTCGTAACTGGGGTTTTTTTTAAATGTCCGATGTGTGCTGCAATGGTCTTTTTTTCAGATGCATGTCTAGGGCCTTAGCGAAATCTTTTATTGCCTTGTTATGTCGGTCGCTATCGTCCGCGGTACCGCAATTTACTAAAACAGATTATTGCTTCCAGAAGAAGGCCAAGGCAGTAATCAATAGCTCCTCCCTTCCACATAACTACTCCCGCCATCTTTTTATAAATAATCAATATGTTCTAGATTAAATCTTGCTATGAACTAATATTTTCTTGGATAATTCCCTGTGCAATCAAGATAGTCTTTGACGCAATCCCTGTGCTGTGATTTCAAACTATAACCTTGACATCTCCTCTATGTCTAACCTTCCTAGTCGCGCCGGCCTCATTTGTAAACATGTTTTTTGCTAAACCACTTTAGCCTATACTAGACCGCTAATTACAGCAGATGGTAATTCGTATTGATAATCTTTTTTTTCACTCCACTTTTTTAATTAAACATAAAAAAATATTTTAATTTATTCATTTAATACGAAAGGCTGGGTCTATGTGCTTTTTAATCAGATAATCTTTGTTGGTAAAGCATAAAAATAAAGGTTGCATACTATTTTGGCGACGAATTTCGTCTTTCCCATGTTTGGCGGTTTTTTATTTTCTCTTAATCAAACATTTTTGCACGGGTTTTTGAAGTGACTATAACCACCTACGATAGGCACCGCATATTAACCAGCGTTAAACTCATGGTTTTAATAAGTATAATATTATTTTTTATTGCTTTTAAAAATGGAATTGTGGACGTGACTATTAAAGTGTTGTGGAGCTAAAGCAGGCTATCAGCAGACAACTGCCGTTAAAGATAGATTATACTCTTGGCTGCGTGTGGGGAAAAACCTAAATCAGTATTTAGTGTTGAAACTAAGTATTGAACAGATCCAGCAATTGTTCTACATCAGGACGTTTGAGAAGTACTACGCTAGGTACGAAGCACAGCTAGGGTCAAAATGGTTAGATCGGTGGGACTAATCAATGATTTGTCTATTTGCTCAGTTTAGTAGTAGTGGCGCCACGGTTGATTCAGGAAGATGTATTTAAAGTATGACTTTTCACAGATCCGCCTTGGAACAAGTCCTAGAAACTCTTGCATGTGACATGTATTACAAAATTTGGAAACTTTGCTATGTCATTCATTCATGGGTTTTATTAACGTTTAATCATATTAATTTTGATCGAATTAAATTTATTCGCAATTAAAAATAATTGAGCGATCCGGAGAAGAAGTCGCCGCAGGACAATCGCAGGGGCATGTGAATGTGCCACAGGTGAATGCACCACATAATAAATGTGCCGCATGTGAGTAATGGTACTAAAACTTAAAATTCCTGGGCGTATTGAGGCTGGGCGTTCCGTAAATAGCTGAATGGACGGAACAGACTGCAAAAAGCATTCAATTCAACAAAACTAAAAATGTTAGATAGTAATACAACATCTCCACCAGCACCAACTTCTCCAATTAACAAAAAACCAATCACCATTTCAAACGATGAGTATGTTTATTATGTTTTGGCTGCTGTTCGTTGTTGGTGTGGGGGAGTTTAGCAGACAAATGTCTAACGCATATTGCAGCCAAAGTTACAAAAAATCCCACAACCCCAGTAACAGAAGAAGATGTCAGCTTCTGCAAAAATAATGAGCAACTCTGTGTGTAGACCCATTTTCTATGGAATAGTTTTTTAAGAACTAGATAAAGTACACAGGTAAGAATAAATAAGTATATAAAGTTAAGTTAGTTATAGGAATGTACTTTTTAAGTTATGTGCAAGGTTATTACAAAGTATAAGTACAAAAGAAAAATCAAGTTCTTGTTTTAAGTTCTAGTGAAGGTTTTAAAAATAAACCGTATAGTTAAGTTCTTAAGGTAAGTTCTTGATTAGGTTCGTAAGTTAAGTACTAGTTTGGTTCTTAAGTAAGTCACTAGTTATAGTCTTTAGTTATGTACATGTCAAGTCAGTCAAGTTAGTCTTTTAAAGTTTCCTAATGGCCCTACTGCATATGAAGACTCCAGGACTGGACGTAGTTCTCTTGTTATTGTTAGAGACTAGTGATTTCTTATTCACTGCAGTTTGTTGTTTAACTTGTGAAGAGTAGGATGCGCAAGATTAACATTTGTGTGATAAATTACTTTGTTTTCAAAGAGAGATGAGATTGCTTGTAGTTTTGTTCGTGAGTTATAATTTTTTTTGGACTACTTTTTTACTTATGCCTTAAGTTTTTGTCATTACAGAAGTCTGGCTAGCAAAAAAACGCTAAACATCTCTTCCGACCGCCAAACAACATATTCTTTTATAACTGTCCCATTATGTTCATCTTCATCTTTACATATCACTTTCGCTTGTTCACTGTTGATTGGTAAAAGGGCGTGTCTTTAGGATAGTCGCATGTGTCGTACCATCCCATCAACTCCTTTTGCTACTTCTGTTTCTAGTCTTTGTAAACAGGCTTCTGTAGGGACCGTCTAGAATAAAAGAGTTCAGTGTCTGTGTAAAAGGACTCTTGCTTTGGGTTATTGCATGGTTTTAATGTGAGTCGTAAAGAAATTCTAACATTAATAAAACTTTGACAACTCTAATTACAGTAAAGCCGAGAAAAAACTGGCTTTTGTCCAACTTACAGCCCTTTTTCCTCATCATATTGCAACCAAGCTGTCGTGAAATCTTCTTTATGTCTTGATGAGTTTGGTGTAGAGGCAAGCTTAATTGCTTGGTTGCGTTTGCAAATAATTTCAACATCTTTAAGTTTGTGTGGATTTTCATAGTTTTGCCAAAGCAGTAGCTGTTGTTCATCAGTTTAAAGATGTCTTTTTTCTGAAGATCAGTGGCTTGGGCTTCTATGATCAGTAATCTTCTTGATGTATGGCCTCATAATGGGCTCTTGTTCACTGATAATTTTTCTGGTGAACAGCTCGTAGTTTCAGTCCGTGTCTTAAGTTAAAACTGTAACCGTCTGATTAAGAGACAAACACTATTTAGTTTTGCTATGACGAAGATTGGGAACAAGTTTAGGTGGTTTCGATGGGGCTCATCTTTAATCTTGCTCGGCTAGGGGTAATCGTTGTGGAGGATCGTTGTAATTCTTTAGGATATTCTCAGTCTACTTCCAAGATTGGTTCCTGCTGGCTTATCAGGCGTGAGCTGTGACAACTACTTAAACAGTGTTAACTCTTCATGATGGCCCTTTTATCATTTTAAAGTTACGTAATGGTAGCGGTTGGCTCATGGGCCATCCCATACAAATTGTTTGGCGTCTTAGTACAATAGATAGTTAGATGGTTTAGTTGGAATCATAATGTCTATTATTCTTGTTGTTGGCTTGGCAGTAAGGATGTGAGGCCATGTTAATACCTCCCCGTAAGCCCGTCTTCAAATCATCTGAAGTGTGGGCAGATCGATATTAAGTCTATCTGGATGTTTGTTAGACTTTAAGAAGGATCCCAAGGAAAGGCCAGGACGAAGAGTGTAATGTGATGAGTCTAAGCTGTAATGTTTCATGCATTTAGTTCTGTTAATTCTGAAAAGTCGTCTGCCAATAAATACACGTCTGCCAATAATTATTGATCATGCTAGTCGCCCATCGTTTGACAGGTTATTTCTGTCCAGGCTTTCTGTATGCGTATTCATACGTCAGCATCAGTTATTGTCCTTTTTCCTCTAAGTTAGAAAAGAAAGCGCCGTTAGGAGGAGCGATGTCTTCATTCAATAACTATCCCACGAGTTCATGTATTTCTTAAGGAATAAACTCCTTTTACAAAACATTAAAGATGGATCAAAATATTGTTTTGTGATTGGAAAGGTCTTCTAGCGATCCAGCTTATTTATTCTAAACTCCCCTATACAGATGTTTGAGCAGAGTCATAAAGGATAATAAACAGTCACCGGAGTAAAAGTCTAATGTATTTTTGAAGATTGTGCAATGCAAGTATACCTCTTATATTCAGAAGTCACTGCATTGCATGATAAAATGAGATATCGTATCTCTAAGTTATGAAAAAGATAGGCAGTTTCCATGTTTAGGATCGTCCTTAAGTTGTTAAGATTTTTATTTTTTTTACATTTTGCTTGTGTGCTGCTCCTTTATTTTTGCAGTAAATGTGATCGTGGTTCTTACTGTATTCACCTAAATATTCTCTTCGTGACATATCCAACAGTGTGGGTGATGGATCATAGCGTTCTTGGGCTTCTGGAAGTTCATAACAATGTCTGATTGAATTTAGTTGGTTGGAGTTGTGATTACCGAACTTGTTTCATCTGCTCTAAAAATCTTACTGGCCTGCGTTTGGGGCCTCTGTTAAATCTCTGGGCGTGTTGTGTGCCCGTTGACTCTTACATCAATAAACGCATAAGAAACTGATTGATGGTGGGTTTATATGGATGTTTTGTGTTCTTGCTGTTCGTCTGGGCATTGTACTGTGGCAAGAGGATTCAAAGTCAGGCATAAACACGCGTAATGGGCTCATCTGCATTTTGTGTAAATTTTTATAAAACTAACTTTGACCCCTGGTTTTGGTGGTTGAGGAGTTCGGTTTCAACATGTTCTCCAAACGTTTACAACGTTTATTATGCTTGGCAGCTTCTTTATTGTAGAATTCTCTGAGCAAAACACCTTCTACCAAAGCTCTTTTTTAGCTAGATGCTTTGATGTAAAAACCTAAGTCTGCTTATTGTTCTGGGATTAATAATAATGACTCGTTTTACTATCTGCAAACAGTATTCAAGTCGTCTGCTTGTCAAGTGGTCTACGCCTAAGTTGGGAGCGTTGAGAGAAACCCTTGAGGCACTAGATTAGACTTTTACTGGACCATGTGTATACGTTTACAGTGTTTGGTGTGTTTGGCTCTTCAAAACTGAGATTACTGTTTATTACTTACTGGAAAGGTTTGGTTATCAAAGTTCAGGCTATCTTAGTATTGATCAATATTTGGATAACTCTGTTTGCATGATTTTTTGACAGGATGTAATGCGCTTAAACACACCAAATAAAGCACAGGTTGTCAGGCTTTTTTATGTTTAGACTGCTCGTTTTTTTTAACTCTAACTCTTTTGGAGAGGTAGGTAGAATTGCCAACTTTAGGAGTGAACTGTGTTGTCTGATTCTTATTTCAAGGGACTGTCCCTTCAGACCAGCCGAACCCCTTCCTTAACTTTGCCTCCTCACTTGCATGATTAAAAACAGTGTAGGCATGTAGTCAGCCTAGATTTGAGTTAATGGTGTATTCGCGTAATAGCTAATCTACTTCTTTCTGCCTTGTTGAAACCCACAAGACCGGCATGTTAGTTTCAGCAAGGCGGTATATATCTATCAGAACAGCTAACATACTCTTTTTACGGCGGCTCCATCTGAAATGTGGACTGGGTTTGTAGAGATAGCATGTGCTACGCTTTCATGAACATTTGTGGGGTTAATGATGTCCATGTCTTTTTCACTAAAGTAGTGCTTAAATTGTTGTTTGTCGTGCTAAGTATGTCTTCCATTGGATTAGTTTTCCATCCTCGAATTTTACTTGGGGTCGTCATTTTTAAAGCCACATTATTCGTTAAATAAAAAAATATATTTGTAGTAATAAGTAGTAAAACAGGCCCCTTTTAGTCTTCACCTAACAGTTGCAACACTTCAAGACATGTGAACCTTACAATAACGCCATGGCTAATATTTTGCTTTTCTGAATCACTACAGTCATAGTTCATCACTTTGATTGCTTCGTTTATAGTTCACTATGATCTGTTTTTATTTTGTTTACATCTTTATCAAACCAAATCACTAAAATCAATGTTTAATACTTGCATTGCGTCCGTAAATAGTTCAATTACAATTCTTTAAATCTGATTCACTAAGTTCGGCAGCCATTTTTAAATCTAAAATATATATAAAAATTATTGTAATTCAACTTTTATTCCAGTCTTGTCTAATCGTAAACCTGATCGTCATTAAAGTCGATTAGCTACTCCTCAGGGCGGTAGAGATAGTAGATAGATTAGATAGGAAGAAATCACAGTCTGTTTAACATTCTTAGGAGCTATATTATAAACTATAAATTAGAATAAAAACTTTATATGTGGTTGGGGCCAAGGAATGTGGTATTTTACTGACAGCTTCCAATTCACTTTCTCGATCTTGTCACTATTCGATTATAACAAGATCAGTAATTTATTCTTCAAAACCTGTTCTTTATTATTCTTTATCAGCCTCTCTACTCCCAATCCAGCGTTAATGTATATAATAAGCTCTGTAGCTTACTGCGGCCTTCACTTTTTTAAACCAGAATAAACACACAATTAAAAAACTTAAGTACTGAGTTTCTCGCGTTTGTGCAAGAATCAGAGAAGTTATAATGTGTTTCCAGTCTGGGAGTAGGTATTGTATAAACCATATATATTTTTAGTTATTTTATGTGCCTGGAGAGATGTAGAATTTGTTCGTTTCCGATCACCATATCTGGATCTTGCAGTAAGCCCCCGTTTTTATAATGTGTAAATTACGTCGATTTGAGAGGGTTTTGTGTGTTAATTTTGTTTGTTATTAAAACAGGTGTTTAATTTTGGCCCAAAACTGATATGGATGGGACGTGATTTGTATGTGAAAGGGGGGTTTTCGTGAAAAATAAGATGGGTGGTGCTTGAACAACATATGTACATTCTCTTCCTGCCCAGTTAAAAAAACAAGATGCAAAGCATATAAACGTAACTCCCAGTTTATCTTCCAGAAAAACTCACAATTCAAACATGCGTCATACTGTATTTGACGTCAAAATCAAACAGGCGTCATAACAGGTTATTTTTTCACCGAGATATTTCCAAAAGATGAAAAACTTGTTTTTGTTTCGGGCGTTATAGCCGTTAAGTAACGGCTATTCTGGTAAAAATAAAGCATCGGGCATCATCCGTGACCCATAATGAACCCACCTACAAATTTTCAGAAAGATCGGCCCAGAAGTTTTGTCTGGAGCGAGTGGAGCACATTTTGACCACGGACGGACACACAGACAGACATACACACACACACACGACATCATTTCTTCGTTCCCACTGTAAAGTATTCCCAGTTCTATAAGAACGGCGAGTACAATTAGAGGTTCTGTATTCAAGTATTCGTTGCGTTCTTATGGAGGCTCAGTTTCTTAACATTTACTTTTGAGGTCTTCATGTCTCTGTTCCTTTCTCGTTTATGCCCGCCACACTGTGCTCTCTCTCTGCTCCTAGTGTTCGCTCGTCACTTGTGAGTCACATAGGCAACTGGTTTTCTTTGTAATGTTTTGCTGCAGCCTGACTGCAAAAAAAATGAACGTGGATGGTACGCTCAACACGCCAGAATTTTGTCCACCTTAATTGGCAAAATCCAACGTTATGATTAATATATTCATGTACAGACAGCGTGTGTTTGTGTGTGCGTGCGTGCGTGCGTGCGTGCGTGCGTGCGTGCGTGCGTGCGTGCGTGCGTGCGTGCGTGTGTGTGTGTGTGTGTGTGTGTGTGTGTGTGTGTGTGTGTGTGAGAGAGAGAGAGAGAGAGAGAGAGAGAGAGAGAGAGAGAGAGAGAGAGAGAGAGAGACGGAGACCGAGACAGAGAGATATGGCTGTACGCCCATGTGCCTCCAACATGTCATGTGTGTTTGTTCATGTCGCTCTAAAACCTAATATCACTCTGACCATGTCCACCTCCCACAGGATACGTCAGTGCCAACGCCTGATGACCACGCCCACAATGCGCGCACTGGACGCTCATACAATGATGAAGCCGTGAAGGCGTGCAGCGAGCAGCACGTGTTGACATGACGACTACTGGCGATGTCACATCCGCCACACCGCTGACACCGTCTATCACCCCACTGGCACGTGCAGGATGGGAGATCCCAAAGATCCCTCCACTGTGGTGGATCCCCAACTCAGGTGAGTTTCTAGGGGATGCAGAGCATTGTGGGTACCTGTACAAATGACCTAATACACTCTAAGGCTATGTAGACGAGAAATATCTGTGAATACATTTTGCGCATGCCAAAATATTTACCATACTTCACCAGCTGAATATCTTTACGTTTAGTTACCCCCCATTTTTCTAAGCATGGTAAATTTCAGCCACACAGTAACATTTGTTTATCCATGTTGAACCACCGTGTTTCTCATCACATAGTAAAGGTCCTGATCCATGTTCAAACACTGTAGTTTTCACTGTATAGTAAAGCCCTTTATCCACGTTGAACCACCCTGTTTCTCATCACATAGTAAAGGTCCTGAATCCATGTTCAAACACTGTAGTTTTCACTGTATAGTAAAGCTCTTTATCCACATTGAACCACTGTGTCTCTCATCACATAGTAAAGGTCCTGATCCATGTTCAAACACTGTAGTTTTTCACAGTATAGTAAAGCTCTTTATCCACGTTGAACCACTGTAATTTCTCATCACATAGTAAAGGTCCTGCTCCATGTTGAAACACTGTAGTTTTCACCGTATAGTAAAGGACTTTATCCACGTTGAACCACCGTGTTTCTCATCACATAGTAAAGGTCCTGCTCCATGTTGAAACACTGTAGTTTTCACCGTATAGTAAAGCCCTTTATCCACGTTGAACCACCGTGTTTCTCATCACATAGTAAAGGTCCTGATCCATGTTGAAACACTGTAGTTTTCACCGTATAGTAGAGCCCTTTATCCACGTTGAACCACCGTGTTTCTCATCACATAGTAAAGGTCCTGATCCATGTTCAAACACTGTAGTTTTCACCGTATAGTAAAGCCCTTTATCCACGTTGAACCACCGTGTTTCTCATCACATGGTAAAGGTCCTGATCCATGTTCAAACACTGTAGTTTTCACTGTATAGTACAGCTCTTTATCCACGTTGAACCACTGTGATTTCTCATCACATAGTAAAGGTCCTGATCCATGTTGAAACACTGTAGTTTTCACCGTATAGTAAAGGACTTTATCCACGTTGAACCAACGTGTTTTCTCACCACAAAGTGAAGCTTTTGATCCATGTTGAAACACTGTATCTTTTTATTACACAGTACAGATTGTTTCATCCACGATGAAGCACTGTATTTACTCACCACATAGCAAAGGTCCTGATCCATGTTGAAACACTGTATTATTTTTACCCCATAGTAAAGCTCTTGATCTGTGTTAAAACACTGTATTATTTTTAACCCATGGTAAAGCTCTTGATCTGTGTTAAAACACTGTATTATTTTTAACCCATGGTAAAGCTCTTGATCTGTGTTAAAACACTGTATTATTTTTACCCCATAGTAAAGCTCTTGATCTGTGTTAAAACACTGTATTATTTTTACCCCATAGTAAAGCTCTTGATCTGTGTTAAACACTGTATTATTTTTACCCCATAGTAAAGCTCTTTATCTGTGTTAAAACACTGTATTATTTTTAACCCCATAGTAAAGCTCTTGATCTGTGTTAAAACACTGTATTATTTTCACCCCATACTAAAACTCTTGATCTGTTTTAAAACACTGTATTATGTTTACCCCATAGTAAAGCTCTTGATCTGTGTTAAAACACTGTATTATTTTACCCCATAGTAAAGCTCTTGATCTGTGTTAAAACACTGTATTATTTTACTCCATAGTAAAGCTCTTTATCTATGTTAAAACACTGCATTTTTTTACCCCATAGTTAAGCTTCTTATCAATGTTGAAACACTGTACTTTTACCCCATAGGAAAGCCCGTTATCTTTGTTGAAACTCTGTATTTTTACCCCATAGTAAAACTCTTTATCTATGTTAAAGCACTGTATTCTTTACCCCATAGGAAAGCCCGTTATCAATGTTAAAACACTATATATTTTACCCAATAGTAAAGCTCTTTATCTATGTTAAAACACTGTAATTTTACCCCATAGTAAAGCTCTTTATCTATGTTAAAACACTGTATTTTTACCCCATAGTAAAGCTCTTATCTATGTTGAAACACTATATTTTACCCCATAGGAAAGCCCGTATCTATGTTGAAACACTGTATTTCTACCCCATAGTAAAGCTCTTTATCTATGTTGAAACACTGTATTTTTACCCCATAGTAAAGCTCTTTATGTTGAAACACGTATGTTTTACCTTATAGTACAGCTCTTTATGTTGAAACACTGTATGTTTTACCCCAAAGTAAAGCTCTTTATGTTGAAATACCGTATTTTTACCACATAGTAAAGCTCTTTATGTTGAAATACTGTATTTCTTACCACATAGTGAAGCTCTTCATCTCTGTTGAAGCACTGTATTTTCTCAACACATAGTAAAGGCCATTTCCAGGTTCATGCACTATTTTGTTGCCATATGATAAAAGTGTTGACCTGTGTTCACACAATGTGTTTTTTCACACATGATAAAGAACTTGATCCATGTCGATAAACTGTATTTTCTCACGTCATAGTAGGGTTCTCGGTTTATGTGTTCACACAATGTTTTTTTTCACACATGATAAAGAACTTGATCCATGTCGATAAACTGCATTTTCTCACGTCATAGTAGGGTTCTCGGTTTATGTGTTCACACAATGTGTTTTTTCACACATAATAAAGAACTTGATCCATGTCGATAAACTGCATTTTCTCACGTCATAGTAGGGTTCTCGGTTTATTGTGTTCACCCAATGTGTTTTTTCACACATAATAAAGAACTTGATCCATGTCGATAAACTGCATTTTCTCACGTCATGGTAGGGTTCTCGGTTTATGTGTTCACACAATGTGTTTTTTCACACATAATAAAGAACTTGATCCATGTCGATAAACTGTATTTTCTCACGTCATAGTAGGGTTCTCGGTTTATGTTCCTACACTTTCTGTACCCTATATTAAAGGGACAGTGCTTCAACAAAGTTAAAGAGCTTTACTATCCATAACCATATGCTGCTTTCTGAACCACATAGTAACGGCTGATCCTTGTTCATAACTGTGTTTTCTCATCACATGGTTGAGATCTTGATCCGTGTTTTTACACAATATTCTCTGTGCCCTATGGTAAAGGTCTTGATCCATAACCAACACCGTTTTCTGTGCCCACCTAATAAAGGCTGATCCATGTTCAAATCGTGTTTTCTCACCGTATGGTAGAGATCTTGATCCGTGTTCTTACACAATGTTCTCTGTGCCCTATGGTAAAGGTCTTGATCCATAACCATACGCCGTGTTCTGTGCCCACCTAATAAAGGCTGACCCATGTTCAGAATCTGTGTTTTCTTACCGTATGGTAGAGATCTTGATCCGTGTTCTTACACAATATTCTCTGTGCCCTATGGTAAAGGTCTTGATCCATAACCATACACCGTGTTCTGTGCCCACCTAATAAAGGCTGATCCATGTTCAGAATCTGTGTTTTCTCACCGTATGGTAGAGATCTTGATCCGTGTTCTTACACAATATTCTCTGTGCCCTATGGTAAAGGTCTTGATCCATAACCATACACCGTGTTCTGTGCCCACCTAATAAAGGCTGATCCATGTTCAGAATCTGTGTTTTCTCACCGTATGGTAGAGATCTTTATCCATGTTCTTACACAATATTCTCTGTGCCCTATGGTAAAGGTCTTGATCCATAACCATACACCGTTTTCTGTGCCCACCTAATAAAGGCTGATCCATGTTCAGAATCTGTGTTTTCTCACCGTATGGTAGAGATCTTGATCCGTGTTCTTACACAATATTCTCTGTGCCCTATGGTAAAGGTCTTGATCCATAACCATACACCGTGTTCTGTGCCCACCTAATAAAGGCTGATCCATGTTCAGAATCTGTGTTTTCTCACCGTATGGTAGAGATCTTTATCCATGTTCTTACACAATATTCTCTGTGCCCTATGGTAAAGGTCTTGATCCATAACCATACACCGTTTTCTGTGCCCACCTAATAAAGGCTGATCCATGTTCAGAATCTGTGTTTTCTCACCGTATGGTAGAGATCTTGATCCGTGTTCTTACACAATATTCTCTGTGCCCTATGGTAAAGGTCTTGATCCATAACCATACACCGTGTTCTGTGCCCACCTAATAAAGGCTGATCCATGTTCAGAATCTGTGTTTTCTCACCGTATGGTAGAGATCTTGATCCGGTTCTTACACAATATTCTCTGTGCCCTATGGTAAAGGTCTTGATCC
This sequence comes from Conus ventricosus, assembly GCA_018398815.1. Classification (NCBI taxonomy): domain Eukaryota; kingdom Metazoa; phylum Mollusca; class Gastropoda; order Neogastropoda; family Conidae; genus Conus; species Conus ventricosus. Next base: position 72,868,822 of record CM031605.1, on the reverse strand, counting down.
ATAACCATACACCGTGTTCTGTGCCCACCTAATAAAGGCTGACCCATGTTCAGAATCTGTGTTTTCTCACCGTATGGTAGAGATCTTTATCCATGTTCAGACACGATGTATTCTGTGCCACACAGTAAAGATGTTGATTTTCATTCATTCACCGATCTGATCGTGTCCAGGTGAAGGGGTCCAGAGTCTCAGAGTGGTGGATGCTTCCATCATGCCCACCATCGTGTCAGGCAACACCAACGCCCCCACCATCATGATCGCCGAGAAAGCCGCCGACATCATCCGGGGTCTGTGACGTCATCATGACTCCATAAGGTCCCTAGGATCAACATCACCAGGAGTCATCGCTATCATCACAGAGCCGCGGAAATAGTATATTGAAGTTAAAATGCATGACCTGGTTGTCTTACAGGGTCACAGACGCCGTCACGTGACGATAAAGCTAGTGACGTCGTTTAGAAGAACTGTGAACATCATGAGCACGAGCAAGCTATGAGGGACAGTTAAAATCATTGACGTGGATTAGCTGTTGCGTCATGTTAAGATATTGTCCCACTCGATAATCCACCATCCTCATTCGATATTGCTAAAGGTCATTACGATTGAGACATGCACGGTATGCACCTCGGCTTTCAGCGTCCGAATAATACAGGGGCCCCCAAAACGTGACGTCTGATCTGGACAATGCTGTATCTAAGACACTCATTGACACACGTGCTTTAGAAGCGTATGGTGCCACGCCCTCCCAGCCTGCTAAAAACATTGAACACTGATCACTGTACCTCTGCGGCTAGTTAAAAAAATAATGATGTTCATAAGTGAGCTTTCGTTTGTGTCGTTGACCAGATGTACTGTCAACATTTTTGTGGTTTTACTGAGAGAATGTCACTCCTTCCCCCTACCACCGTCACTACAATCCTCCCGATCTCTCCACTGCGCCCCCCCCCCCCCCCATCCACACCGTATGCTCTACCTCTTTCATAACTTCCACCCACATCCCCCTCTTTCAGAAGTTTATGATTTTTTTTACTTTTCTATATTTCCTAATTTAAAAAAAAAGAAATATGTGTGTGGGTTAAATATATCAGTAAAGAAATGCTTTAAAATTGAAGTTTGTGTCTCTTATGCACAAAGAGAGAGAGAGAGAGAGAGAGAGAGAGAGAGAGAGAGAGAGAGAGAGAGAGAGAGAGAGAGAGAGAGAGAGAATCAAGAGTTGTAAGTTAGTGATCTGAATCTGTAACATTTTCCTAGCTAGTCAATTTCATGTGTCTTTCCAGCGTGTTGGAACAGCACTGGTCTGTCTTTTTTCCAACCCTAACACCACTCTGCACCATACTGCCACCTGTCCTCAATTAACAGCACTGGCCTGTCTTTCTTTCAACCCTAACACCACTCTGCACCATACTGCCACCTGTCTTCAATTAACAGCACTGGTCTGTCTGTCTTTCAACCCTAACACCACTCTGCACCATACTGCCACCTGTCCTCAATTAACAGCACTGGTCTGTCTTTCTTTCAACCCTACCACCACTCTGCACCATACTGACACCTGTCCTCAATTTCAAGCTGCATGCTAAATACCTTTCCCCACAGCTTCTGAAGCTTCCTCAGCTCTGCTGACGTCCCTCTTTTTTCTGCCTTGCTGCTGCGAGTAGGAAGCCTGCTGTTCAGTGACTTGGAGACCTGGTTTGTTTTATCCAATTTGCAAGAGAAGAGTCTTGTCCACCGTTGAACCGACAGAGAGCTGTCAGCAGAGTACTCGGTGTAGAATTCGTTCAATCAATTCTTTTCAATCATCGGCTTTACAAATGATCAGCCATGGCGTCGGTATTGCTCAGCAACCGTTTATTCCATCCTTAAGTCCCGGATGTACAGTATTGTTACCAGACGTAATCATTGTATGGATTGGATATGGATATGACATCCCTTCTCTTCTCATTAAGCAATGTATATATTCTGCCTTAAAATTAGCATATTTATCTTCTAATTCTTTTGAAAATAACTACTAAGTTAAGGAATATTCTTTCTTTATCCATATCCGATACATACAATGATCACGTCATGGTAACAATATTGTACATCCGGGACTTAAGGATGGAATAAAACGGTTGCTGAGCAATACCGACGCCTTGGCTGATCTTTTGCTAAGCAATGATTGCAAAGAATTGATTGAACGAATACTACAATGGCGACGAGGATGGGATATGGATATGACACTCGGCAGCGGTATTCTCTGAACGAACACGTTCTTCAGGCAGACTGTTTGAGCTCTCGCTGCATGTTGTGTTGTCCCATCACCATTCATTCCATCAAACACTCACCGAGAATCCTGTGATGGGAGCGACTGATGTGCTGGATGCTTACCATGAAATGGTGTCAGACCATACTGTGGCACTTCTGCCCCTGAGATCTTGCCTTGGTGACGATGAGCCAGTTGCTGGCACCTGTACAACCCTCTCTCTCTCTCTCTCTTCTGTCTGTCTCTGTCTCTCTCTGTCTCTCTCTGTCTCTCTCCTCTCTCACTCTCTCCTCTCTCTCTCTCTCTCTCTCTCCTCTCTCTCCTCTCTCTCCTCATGGCAGCGATTAACTGCTGTGTGAATGGACATGTCCGCAAACGATAGTGTCAGTGTTGAGGTCGATTGCTTTGCTTTGTGTTGATTACCTCAAGTAGGAGATTTTCATCCCTCCAGAAAAATTGAATTCCTCCCCTCCAAACAGCTAAACTCCACCCTACCAGACAACTTGATTCCACCCCGCACAAACTGAACTCCACCCCTCCAAACAGCTAAATTCCACCCCACCAGACCAATTGAATTCCACCCCTCCAAACAGCTAAATTCCACCCCACCAGACCAATTGAATTCCACCCCTCCAAACAGCTAAACACCACCCTACCAGACAACTTGACTCCACCCCTGCACAAACTGAACTCCACCCCTCCAAACAGCTAAATTCCACCCCACCAGACCAATTGAATTCCACCCCTTCAAACAGCTAAATTCCACCCCACCAACCAATTGAATTCCACCCCTCCAAACAGCTAAAATTCCACCCACCAGACCATTTAATTCCACCCATTCAACAACTGAAATTCCATCCCTCTGGGAAAAAAAACTACATTGCAGTTTCCGGACAAACTGAATTCACACCCTCCAGACACATCGACCACAGATCACATCACCGTACAACAGGAGCTCCAGGTCCTCCTCTCTGGTCAGGTACTGGGGTCAATCAAGGGGGGGGGGTCCTGGGTCGGGAGGACTGCAGTCTGCAGTGCCCACACTGAGGGGTGCATCATAGCGACCAGACAGCACACCCCATCCATGACCGGCTCGGCCCGTCAGTCTGCCTCTCTCCTGAAACATGGCGTCAGCTTTGTGTTCATTTTGTCACGCCTCTCTCCTGAAACATGACGTCAGCTTTGTGTTCACTTTGTCACGCCTCTCTCCTGAAACATGGCGTCAGCTTTGTGTTCATTTTGTCATGGCTCTCTCCTGAAACATGGTGTCAGCTTTGTGTTCACTTTGTCATGGCTCTCTCCTGAAACAGTGTCCACCTTTGTGTTCATTTTGTTACGGCTCTCTCCTGAAACATGGTGTCAGCTTTGTGTTCACTTTGTCATGGCTCTCTCCTGAAACAGTGTCACCTTTGTGTTCATTTGTTACGGCTCTCTCCTGAAACATGGCGTCAGCTTTGTGTTCATTTTGTCACGGCTCTCTCCTGAAACAGTGTCACCTTTATGTTCATTTTGTCACGGCTCTCTCCTGAAACATGGCGTCAGCTTTGTGTTCACTTTGTCATGGCTCTCCTCCTGAAACAGTGTTACCTTTATGTTCATTTTGTCACGGCTCTCTCCTGAAACATGGCGTCAGCTTTGTGTTCACTTTGTCATGGCTCTCTCCTGAAACATGGCGTAAGCTTTGTGTTCACTTTGTCATGGCTCTCTCCTGAAACATGGCGTCAGCTTTGTGTTCATTTTGTCATGGCTCTCTCCTGAAACATGGCGTCAGCTTTGTGTTCATTTGTCATGGCTCTCTTCTGAAACATGGCGTCAGCTCTGTGTTAACACAAAGCTGCTCTTGTATGGGAATGCTGCGGTAACCCCCCCCCACCCCCCACCCCCCCCACAACACACACACACACACACACACCCGCCACACTCCACAGAAAAAGAAGTGTTTGAATCAGCGTGCCGCAGAGAGAGAGAGGGGGAGAGAGATAGACACAGAGAGAGAAGAGTTTGAATCAATGTGCCCGAGAGAGAGAGAGAGAGAGAGGAGAGAAGAGAGAGAGAGAGAGAGAGACAGACAGACAGACAGACAGACAGAGACAGAGAGAGACGTATTTGAATGAACGTGGCCCAGAGAGAGAGAGAGAGAGAGAGGAGAGAGAGAGAAGTGTTTGAATCATCGTGCCCCAAAGAGAGAGACAGAGACAGAAAAAAAAGAGATACAGAGAGAGAAAGACAGAGAGATACAGAGACACAGAGAGAGAATGTTCGAAGGGATGAAACAGGGGAAAAAGGAAGTAAGAAGATATAGGACGCGTGAAAATATCTTGTCACCCACACTTAGATAACTCAGTTTAAATAACCGTACATGGAACCGTAAAAGGTTTCAGTTAATCAGGGGAAAAGAAACAGAAGTTACCAGGTAGGCGATCATTTCAACGT
>CM031605.1:72850504-72863150 GCA_018398815.1 Conus ventricosus | reverse complement strand
GATCAAGATACAGCCGCTTTTGATTAACTACTGGTTCTCTGACATTTTCAGCAATAGTTATAGTAAACAATGATCAACACAACACACACGCACACACACACCCACACACACACACACACACACACACTCACACACCGTGACATATGAATACGAATCATCCCTTTGGGTCTGAAATCTATACTACAGCACAAGGCGAAAACGGAGAGATGCAGGTTGTCCATTGGACTCAGCTGGATAAATGTCATGCCACTCAAATTGAAATTCCGAAAAACGATTTAACAGAGACGCAAACGACAAATAGAATATACCTATTCATCTCAGAAAAAATGATTGACAGCTAAGAACACGACAACTACCGAATAATAAGTGGCTTAAGGATATACTTTTTATATTTTCTACTTTTATTGTGTGTTTCACAAGAAAATGAACACTTTTTGCTCTTTCATGGGTCTGTTGGCGTCGGTGAGGCACCTTATTTGTGTGGTTTTTTTTGAAAAACTCAACAAACATACTACGATCGCGACACCAGCCTTTTCGGGATTGCATTCGTCGTAAAATTGAAAGGCAGAGGAGTCAAATTACCACTTTCCTTTCGCGTCACTGAGAAAACCACCATTGCGAAATAGGGTATATGACCAGGAGGTAGATGTTAGTGAGTGTCCTCCACGCCCTATTGGAGGATGTCTCTCTCCCCTGGAGAATATAACTTGCTGAAGGCTCATTTTGGAGAAGCATTTATTGTATTTTTTTGCCCCCATCCACCCACTCCAAGCACATACGTTAGTTAGGCGAATCATCTGCCACTGCATGTATGAATGCGTATCTCCCCCTATTTCTTCAATCTAAGACAAAAGAGCAAGCGTTGTTTATTATGCAAAATATTTTTGCGTCTTTGCAACCAAGCTGCTCTGTAAGTTGCTGGAACGGTGCTCATACGTATCCTTGGAATTTATGTTTTTATATATAGATATATGTGTGTGTGTGCGCGCGCGCCGCGTGGTGGTGTGCGGTGTGTTCCCCTCAAGAAACGAATAACTGCCTAGAATGGCAGGTTTGCAGAAAAGGTTCAGTTCAGGTAAATCAACGTCCTGTTCAGCATCGAGGATATTAGACAATATTTAAAGGCATAAGACAGCAACTGAAATTTCAGACCTAACTGTCTCTGGTCATTATTCCACTCTCCTCTCCTCCTTCACATGCTAGAGTCAATAACATGTAAATGCCAGACGTATAATTGCATGTACATCAACTCATAAAACGATTACAAGCCAGCGCAGCAGACGACATTGTTCCCTCCTCAGAAGCAAGAAACATAGCAGCCGACGACAATTATTAACCAATCACTCACCTTGAAAGCAAACAATCACATGAGAGACACAATGGAGAACACATCTACTCGCAAAAGAAAGAAAAAGAAAGAACCGTCGACGCTACGGACGAACGACAATTCAGAAGACGGGCCAAGGACCAAAGAGAGCAGTTCTTTCCCGCACCATGTCACGCAGCGATGATACGATATGGTGCAGGCAATGTGCAACAAAAACAACGAAAAAGGTGGAGTAGGATGGGGGAAGGGAGACTGGTGTGAGTTCAGAGACCAAACATTTTCCTTGTTGCATGTGTTCAGATAGAGTTACACTTTCCAATACTTGTGTTCAGAGGCAACTATTAATAATTTTTTTTATTCACATAGTGTACAGGGACGCTATAATTTTCTCAACTGCAACTAAGAGATCAGACAGCACCATACACACACACCCACACACACACACACATATATAGAATAATATAATTGAATTATAAACAAATCGTGCTCTGTATTCTTAGATTGAGAAATAGGGAGATACGCATTCATACCTGCAGTGGCAGATGAGTCGCCTAACTAACAGTATGTGCTTGAGTGGGTGGATGGGGAAAAAGAAAATAAATGCTTCTCAAAATGAGCCTTCACAAGCTTATATTCTCCAAGGGGAAGACTCTTCCGCCAATAGGGAGGGAAACTCATCTAACATATAACTCCTGGTCATTTACCGATATGTCAAACTTGTGGGGTCTCCTCAGGACCGCGAAAGTAGTAATTTGACTCCTCTGCCTTTTCAGTTTTTAATGAAGAATGCAATCCCAAAAGGCTGGTGCAATACTGTCTAGTATTTTGTTGAGTTTTCAAAAAACCAACCAAAGGTGCCATCTAAGAAGCAAAAGAAATCCATGAAAGACAAAACAACTACTTTTTCTTGGGGAAAAGTTAGAAAATAATAAAAAATATCCTCTAAGACACAAGTGCTGAGGGCCCAGTTCTTGGAATGAATCCGCAGGGACTAAAATACAACATACTAATAAATTCCAAGGATAAGTAACCGAGCACCGATTCCAGCAACTTACAGAGCAGCCTTGGTGTTGCAATGAACTGCAAGAAATATTGAATTATAAACAAAGCTTGCTCTTATGTCTTAGATTGAAGAAATATGGAGTACGCATTCATACCTGCAGTGGCAGATGATTCTGCCTAACTAAACAGTATGTGCTTGAAGTGGGGATGGGGAAAAATCAAATAAAATGCTTCTCAAAAGAGCTTCAGCAAGCTTATATTCTCCAAGGGAGAGACATCCTCCAAGAGGAGGAAACTCCACTAACATAAACTCCTGTCATATACCGATATGTCGAACGGTGGTTCTCCTCATGACCGGGGCGAAAGGTAATTGACTCCTCTGCCTGTCAGTTTTAAGAAACTCAATCCCAAAAAGCTGGTGTGCATACTGGAGGATGTTTGGGGAGGGGCAAAAACCAACCAAAAGGTGCCATCTAAGAAGCAAAAGAAAATCATGAAGAGCAAACAAGCTACATTTTCTGTGAAAGTAGTAAATATAAAAAGATATCCTCTAAAGGACACAAGTGCTGAGGCCAGTTTCTGGAATAATCCGCTAGGACTAAAATACAACAAACATAATAAATGCCAAGGAGAAGTACCGAGCACGATTCAGCAACTGACAAGGCAGCGGGGTGTGTCAATGACTGCAAGAAATAGTGAATTATATACAAGCTCTCTTATGTCTAAGATTGAAGAATAGGGGGAGATTCCATTCATACCTGCAGTGGCAGATGATTTCTGCTAACTAACAGTATGCTTGATGGGTGATGGGAAAAATAAAATAATGGCTTCTCAAAATGAGCCTTCAGCAAGCTTATATGCTCCAAGGGGAAACAGCCTCCAAGAGGGAGGAAACTCCACTACATATAACTCCCTGTCATATACCGATATGTCGAAACTTGTGGTTTCCCTCATGACCGCGGAAAGTGGTAATTTTGACTCCTCTGCCGTTGTCAGTTTTATGAGAATCAATCCCAGAAAAGGCCTGGTGTCAATACTGGAGTATTTTGTTGAGTTTCAAAAAACCAACCAAAGGTGCCATCCAAGAACAAAAGAAAATCAGGAAAGAGCAAAACATACAATCTACATTTTCTGTGAAAAGTAGAAAATATAAAAAGATATCTCTCGACAGACACAAGTGCTGAGGACATTCTTGAATGAAGCCGCAAGACTAAAATACAACAAACTAATAAATTCCCAAGGATAAGTACCGACACCGTTCCAGCACTTACAGAGCGCTGGTGTTGCAATGACTGCAAGAAATATTGGAATATAAACAAAGCTTGCTCTATGTATCTAATGGAAGAAATAGGGAAATACCCTTCATACTGCATGTGGCAGATGATTCTGCCTACTAACAGTATGTGCTTGAGTGGTGGATGGGAAAAATAAAATAAATGCGTCGCAAATGACCTTCAGCTACCAAGCTTAAATGCTCAAAGGGGAGAACATCCTCCAATAGGAGGGAAACTCACTAACATATAACTCCGGGCATAGACCTTTATTTGCGAAACTTTGGTGGTTTCTCCTCAGTGACCCGAAAGTTGGTAATGTTGAATCCTCGGCCTTTCAGTTTTAAGAAGAATGCAATCCCAAGAAAAGCTGGTGTGCAATACTGTAGTATGTGTGTTGAGTTCAAAAACCAACCCAAAGGTGCCATCTAAGAAGCAAAAAAATCAGAAAGAGCAAAACAAGCTAACTTTTCGGTGAAAAGTAAAATTATAAAAAAGTATCCTCTAAGACACAAGTGCTTGAGGGCCAGTTCCTTGAATGATCCGCAAGGACAAAATACAACAAACCTAATAATTCCAAGGAATAAGTACACGTAGCACCGTTCCAGCAACTGACAGACTCTTTGTGTTGGCAATACTGCCAGAATATTGAATTCTAAACAAACTTGCTCTTATGTCTTAGATGAAGAAATAGGGAGATACGCGTTCATACCGCCAGGGGCAGATGAGTCTGCCTAACTAACTGTACTGCTTGATGGGTGGATGGGAAAAAAAAAATAAATCTTCTCAAAAAGCCCTTCACAAGCTTAATTCTCCCAAGGGGGAAGACATCCGCCAAGAGGAGGAAACTCACTAACATATTAACTCCTGGTCGAGACCATAGTCGAAACTTGGTGTTTCTCCCTCAGTGACCCATAGGGGATGTGAACTCCTCTGCCTTTGCAGTTTTAAGAAAGACTGCAATCCCAGAAAGGCTGGTGTCAATACTGTAGTATGTTTTTGGTTAGTTTCCAAAAACCAACCAAAGTGCCATCTAAAGAAGCAAAAGAAAATCATAAGAGCTAAACAAGCTTCATTTTCTTGGAAAAGTAGAAAATAAAAAAGAATCCCTAAGACACAAGTCTGAGGGCCTGTCGTGAAGAATCCGCAGGACAAAATACAACAAACTAATAAATAGTCCAAGATAAGTACCGACACAACCGTGCACAACTTACAACACGGGGGGCAAGGACTGCAAGAAATATTGAATAGAAACAAACTTGCTCGTATGTCTTAGATTGAAGAAATAGGGGAAGATACGCATCATACATGCAGTGGCAGAGATCGGGCCTAACTAACAGTATGTCTTGATGGTGGATGGAAAAGTAAAATAAATGCTTCTCAAAATGAAAACTTCAGCAAGCTGATATCTCCAAGGAAGACATCCGTCCAATAGGAGGAAAACTCACGAACAGAGAACTCCTGGTCATATACCGATATTTTCGAAACGTGGTGTTTCGCCCCATGACCGCGGAAAGTGTAATTTTGACTCCTCTGCCTTTTTCAACAGTTTAAGAAGAATGCATCCCTGAAAAAGGCTGGTGCAATACTTAGGATTTTGTTGAGGGGTCAAAAACCAACCAAAGGTGGCCATCTAAGAAGCAAAAAAAATCATGAAAACAGCAAAACAACTAAATCTCCTGGTAAAAGTAAAAAATATAAAAAGGAATCCTCCTAAGACACAAGTGCTGAGCCAGTTGCTTGTATGAATACCCGCCAGGAAGAAAATACAACAAACTAATAAAGTCCAAGATAAATACCGAGCACCGTGCCAGCAACTTACAGAGCAGCTTGGTGTGCAATGACTGCAAGAAATATTGAATTATAAACAAAGCTGCGCGTATGGCGAAGGAATAAATAAGGGGAGATACATTCATACCTGCAGTCAATATTTCTTGCATTCATTGCAACACAAACTGCGCTGTAAGTTGCTGGAACGGTGCTCGGTATATCCTTGGAATTTATTTTTGTTGGTATTTTAGTCCCTTGCGGATTCATTCAAGAACTGGCCCTCACAACTTGTGTCTAAGGATAGCGTTTTATATTGTCTACGTTCACAAGAAAATGTGACGGGTTTTGGCTCTTCATGATTTTCTTTGCTTTCTAGATGCACCTTGGTTGTTGTTTGAAAACTCAACAACATACTACAGATTGCCACCAGCCTTTTCTGGATTTCTAGTCTTCTAAAACTGAAAAGCAGAGGAATCAAATTACCACTTCGCGTCACGGAGGAGAACCACCCAATTTCGAATAAGCGGTATATACCAGAGTATATGTTTAGTTGAGTTCCTCCCTATTGAGGATGTCCTCTCCCCCTTGAGAGAATATAACTGGCGAAGGCTCAATTTTGAGAAGCATATTTATTTTTCCCCATCCACCCACTCAAGCACAACTGTTAGTTAGGCAAAATCATCTGCCACTGCAGTATGAATCGTATCTCCTCCCGATTTCTTCAATCTAAGACATAAGAGTCAAGCTTTGTTAAATTCAATATTTCTTGCAGTCATGGCAACACCCAGCTGCTCTTAAGTTGCTGGAACGGTGCTCGTACTTAGCCTTGAATTTATTAGTTTGTGTAATGTTAGTCCCTGCGATTCATTCCAAGAACTGGCCTCAGCACTTGTGCTTAGAGGATATCTGTATATTTTCTACTTTTCACAAGAAATGTAGCGGGGTGTTGCGCGTTCAGAGGTTCTTTTGCGCTTAGATGGCAACCCTTTGGTTGGTTTTTTGGAAAACCTCAAACAAACTACTACAGTATTGCACACCAGCCTATTCTGGGATTGCATTCTTCTTATAACTGAAAAGGCAGAGGAGTCAAATTACCACTTCCGCGGTCACTGAGGAGAAACCACCATTTGCGGGAATACGGTAGATTGAACCAGGATTATATGTTAGTGATTCCCTCCCTATTGGAGGATGTCTCTCCCCCTTGGAATCTAACGGGCGGAAGGCTCATTATGAGAAGCATTTAGTTTTATTTCCCTTCCACCCACGCAAGCACATACCGTTAGTTAGGCAGAAAAAAATCATCTGCCACTGCAGTATGATGCATCTCCCCTATTTCTTCAATCTAAGACATAAGAGCAAGCTTGTTGTATATTTCAATTTTCTTTGCAGTCATTGCAACACCAAGCGGCTCTGTAAAGTTGCTGGAACGGTGCTCGTACTATCCTTGGAATTTATTAGTTTGTTGTCTTTTTATCCCTTCGGATTTCATTCCAAGAACTGCCCGCAGCACGTGTTCCTTAGAGGTATCTGTTTATATTTTCACGTTTCACAAGAAAATGTAGCTTTTTTTGCTCGGTCATAAGTTTCTTTTTGCTCTTAATGGCACCTTTGGTTGTGTTTTGAAAACTCAACAAACGATATATAGTATTGCACACCACCTTTTCTGGGATTGCATTCTGTCTTAAAACTGAAAAGGCAGGAGTCAAATTTCCACTTTCCCGCGGTCACTGAGAGAAAACCTCCAAGGTTCGAAATACTATATGACCAGAGGTATAGGTTAGATTTTTCCTCCCTATTGGAGGAGGGTCTCTCCCCCTGGAGAATATAAGCTTGCTGAAGCTCAGTTGAGAAGCATTTATTGTATGTTTCCATCCCACCCACGCAGCACATACTGTTAGTGACAAGCAGCGCCCCTGCAGGTAAGAATGCGTATCTCCCCCTATTTCTTCTATCTAAGACATAAGAGCAAGCTTTGTTATAAGTCAATATTGCGACAGGGGGCAGGCTTCACCCTACTGCGCTGTAAGGGCTGGAACGTGCTCGTACATATCCTTGGAAGGTAGTAGTGGGGGGATATATATATATATATAATATTCTCCGCCCGCCCTTTCTTCAAGTCATTCAAGATGACTCGAGCATGATTTACTGGTGTGCTAATAACTTAGTGGTCTGTTTCTGCATTGGAGGAGATTTCCCTTTTTGGCAGGGGAGGAGGATGATGATCCATTCTGTGCCCAACTGTTTTGTCTCCCAGATCGTCTGACAAATCGATGTTACTAGAGTGACCATTCCTTCCCTCCATGTTTTGAGCAGCTCTGCAGGAATAATTTTTTATTTCTGCTCCAGGTGATTTCCCTGCCGAGGCTGCCGATGGCTTCTGCCAATTCGCTCTCAGCACTGTTAGGGTGAGATTCCGCGATGGTTGAGTCCCCACTCAACTGACGGCGTTTGGGCTGTATAGGGTATTGTAAAGCCTGGCAGACTGGGTCCATCTGTTCAAAACAGCGAGCTTGCTGTCGCAGCGCGCTGAGGGGAATCCTCGATACTGACATCTGTTTTGCCTGCTCTTGGTAGGGGTTGTGCTATGTGGGTGAAGCATGTTTGCTGTTTCCTGGTCCAGGCCGGGCCGCTAGGGCTCGCACTGATTATTGATCCCAGGTGCGGGGGCGGCAATCAGTCCTTCTTTACAGTGTTGTTGTTTTCGATATGTGCGGAGTGGTCAGGCTGAATGTTTCGTATCGTATCAGTGATCTTCTTGTTGTCGCAGAGGTCAAGATTCGTGTTGAATCCATGCTTGGTGTGTCTCCTCGGCGCCCAATACCTCCCTCTCTGATTCTCATCTAATCGTCTGAGAAAAGGCGGAAGAACACCTGGTCGGAAGAACAAGCTGGATTCAGGGCAGGCAGAAGCACTGTAAGAAACAGATCTTCACCGGCCCGATACATGGAGAAACATCTGCCACATCAGAGAGACCTGTTCCACAACTTCATTGACTTGGAAACGTTTGATCAGGGTGTGCACAAGGGTCTGTGGCAGGTGCTCAAAAGTTTGGCATAAGGGGGTCGGCGGCAAACCCTTCCAGTCGCGTATAACACCGCCACAAGCGCAGTCCCCGCAACAACCAGATAGGGGACTACGTCAAGACCACATTTGGAGTCCGTCAAGGCCGCCTGCTATCTCCCGTACTGTTTCATCTCTTCCTGGAAAACATCATGCGTGAAACCCCCATGAACGGCCACCGCCACTGTCTCCATCGGAGGAAAATCATCAATAATCTGAGGTTCACGTTTTTCTAAGCTCTGTTGTCTATAGATTTGATGTTACCCCAGGCTGAATAGGAAATATTCCTTAAAAAAAAGAAAAAAAAAATCGCAATTCATATATCGCAGGGAATTCTAAAATGAACTGACGGTGAATGTAATTTGATTACTTTAGAAATCTTTTTAACTTGAAGCAAGAACATTTTGTGCAGCTTTGATCAGTCCAAAGGCCACGTGTATACTCACATTTGATTATTGAAACAATCGTTGTCAATGATTTTGTTCACAGATGTACAGTACACACTCACGACTGAACACATAATCATGCAGCGATACAATTGTACTTTCACCTTTACTTAAATCATAGCAGGCAGACATGTCGGCATATTGTCCGTCCCTTGCCAAAGCGTTTACCCCCCTGCAGTAACTTCACACACACACACACACACACACACACACACACACAACACACAACACACACGCGCGCGCGCGCGCGCGCGCACGCACGCACGACCCCACGCACGCACGCACGCGCCACACACACACACACACACCACACCACACACACACACACACACACACACACACACACACACACACACACACACACACACCACACACACACACAACTGCTGAACTGTGTCAGCGCTATAATAGCAAATCGAACCCAGCGCAGATATATATTTTGGCTAGTAAACGACAGCTATAAGACTAATGAAACGTTGAAGAAGAAGACAGAAGAAGAAGAAGAAGAAAGAAAAGAAGAGAAGAAGAAGAAGAGAGAGAAGAAGAAGAAGAAGAAGAAGAAAAGAAGAAGAAGAAGAAGAAAAGAAGAAGAAGAAGAAGAAAGAAGAAGAAGAAGAACTGCGTCAAGACAACCATCTTCAAGTGTGTGTTAGAACGATGCAAAATCTATGCAATTTTCTCCATTCGATGGCTGATAAAAAAAAAATCTAGGATGTTATATATTTCCTTTTTTGTTTAATAAAAAAAGAGAAAATTGTTTTCAAGTCTAAAGGCGCACAGTCGAACAGGATCCGGACTCTCGCTGTTGCTGTGGATCCTCACCACATTTTGGCGGGATCGTCCTTGGCTCAGATTCCATTTTCCCCACCAAGTTTCATTAGAAGTGATAAGGTTTTAGCGTCCTCATACCGACAGACGGACAAACAAATACACAAACAAATCAACAAAACCAGGCGCAGTGGTTAGCATCCCAGATTGTTGGCTGGGAGGTCGTGGGTTCGATTCGCAGCAAAGTCATTTATTTGTGGGATTGTTCAGCTCTGACTAGCTTTTACCCACAGTGGGATTTTCTGTGGGTTCAGCTGGGGAGACTGGGACCACACAGTCAAGTTTGGCCCACTTAATGGATAGCGTCTCTGAGAGTGTTGCTCAAATTTTCTGACCAACACTGAAGGTGTCTGTATTGTTTCGGGCCTGGCTGGTGCCAGAATATATTATACAAAAAAGCGTAGAGCTTGGTCCTGACCAGAATGGAACCCCTTAGCATCATCCTCATCAACGTCATCTTCATCGATCAGCATGAAGGAAGCCTCCAATTCATCGATCAGCATGAAGGAAGCCTCCAATTCATCGATCGGCGTGAAGGAAGCCTCCGATTCATCGATCAGCATGAAGGAAGCCTCCGATTCATCGATCAGCATGAAGGAAGCCTCCAATTCATCAATCAGCATGAAGGAAGCCTCCGATTCATCGATCAGCATGAACGAAGCCCCGATTCATCTATCAGCATGAAGGAAGCCTCCAATTCATCGATCAGCATGAAGGAAGCCTCCGATTCATCGATCGGCGTGAAGGAAGCCTCCGATTCATCAAATCAGCATGAAGGAAGCCTCCAAGTCATCGATCAGCATGAAGGAAGCCTCCAATTCATCGATCGCATGAAGGAAGCCTCCAATTCATCGATCAGCATGAAGGAAGCCTCCGATTCATCGATCGGCGTGAAGGAAGCCTCCGATTCATCGATCAGCATGAAGGAAGCCTCCGATTCATCGATCAGCATGAAGGAAGCCTCCAATTCATCAATCAGCATGAAGGAAGCCTCCAATTCATCGATCGGCATGAAGGAAGCCTCCAATTCATCGATCGGCATGAAGGAAGCCTCCAATACATCGATCAGCATGAAGGAAGCCTCCAATTCATCGATTGGCATGAAGGAAGCCTCCAATTCATCGCTCAGCATGAAGGAAGCCTCCAATTCATCAATCAGCATGAGGAAGCCTCCAATTCATCAATCAGCATGAAGGAAGCTCCAATTCATCGATCGCCATGACGGAAGCCTCCAATTCATCAATCAGCATGAAGGAAGCTCCAATTCATCGATCGGCATGAAGGAAGCCTCCAATTCATCAATCAGCATGAAGGAAGCCTCCAATTCATCAATCAGCATGACGGAAGCCTCCAATTCATCAATCAGCATGAAGGAAGCCTCCAATTCATCAATCGGCATGAAGGAAGCCTCCAATTCATCGATCAGCATGAAGGAAGCCTCCAATTCATCATCAGCATGAAGGACGCCCTCCATTTCATCGATCAGCATGAAGGAAGCCTCAATTCATCGATCAGCATGAAGGAAGCCTCCAATTCATCGATCAGCATGAAGGAAGCCTCCAATTCATCAATCAGCATGAAGGAAGCCTCCAATTCATCAATCAGCATGAAGGAAGCCTCCAATTCATCGATCAGCATGAAGGAACCTCCAATTCATCAATCAGCATGAAGGAAGCCTCCAATTCATCGATCAGCATGAGGAAGCCTCCAATTCATCAATCAGCATGAAGGAAGCCTCCAATTCATCGATCAGCATGAAGGAAGCCTCCAATTCATCAATCAGCATGAAGGAAGCCTCCAATCATCAATCAGCATGAAGGAAGCCTCCAATTCATCGATCAGCATGAAGGAAGCCTCCAATCATCGATCAGCATGAAGGAAGCCTCAATTCATCAATCAGCATGAAGGAAGCTCCAATTCATCATCAGCATGAAGGAAGCTCAATTCATCGATCGGCGTGAAGGAAGCCTCCAATTCATCAATCGGCGTGAAGGAAGCCTCCGATTCAGTGGCCGTAAACTCTGCGGGGTCATCTGGACACCGCACTGACAGTTCACCAGGCTCCTGTAGTTTTGCTTGGGTCTCTGTGTATGCTTTCCGTATATATTCTGCGACGCTATCAGTCATCGTTTTTGACTGCTTTCCTCTCAGCTCCCTCGCTCGACAGTTCCCTGCAAGACTGCCTCAGCCAGGCCACTGTGTCTCGTTCATTGCCATAGCGACGTAACTGCCTTTTCAGACTGATGTCAGCAGAATCTGCAATGGTCCTATGCGAGCTCGATGCTTTCACGCACTTGTTCGTTGGCAGTGTGATCAGCCTGTCTCTGTATAGTATCTTGCAGTAACCCTCATTTCACCGGCTGGGATTCATCTTTCCAGATGAGCTGTGAGGTCAGGTCTCAATGCATGCAGAAACTTTCTTGTGTTTCATGAAAAAAGCAAACAAACACCCAAACGTTCACGTGTTTAACCTTTGGTAATATATACTATCTAACATAGATGCTATATTCGAATTCAAGCACAATATGTTCAGTTCTTAAAATCATTTTTTATGAAAACATGATTTCACGAAGAGTCCAGTCTTTGATTGATTCAGATAAAACAGCAGCACGGTAGTTACGGAATCTGCTTTCAGAAAGGGAAAACTAAGAGGAAAGCTAGGAACATGTGAGGAGGTCAATCGGATTCTGCAAGTCCTCCCTCCAAGAAGCATGCGTGGAGAAGGACACGCGAATACATTTCGGGATGACTGTCTGTAATGTTCTCACATTTATTCCAGAAGAGAAAAAGTGGGATATTTATCTCAAAAGGTTAAATACATGTAAGTTTACATACATGTTACACGCACGCACACATAAATATATATGTATATATTCAATTATAACAAAGCTTGCTCTTGTCTTATTGAAAAAGACTAATCGGGTAGATAATAAGAAATACCT
>CM031605.1:72826935-72842579 GCA_018398815.1 Conus ventricosus | reverse complement strand
GATGGTCGACTATAGACTATACCAAAAAGACAGTCCTTTACATTAAACCATGAACAAGAACAGTGTAGATGATCGGCAAAGAATTGAAGGGATTGGAAATAAACTTAATGGGACAGTTATCAAAGAATATGTTGGTTTGCGGTCGAAGATGTATAGCGTTGCTAGCCAGACTTCTGTAATGAAAAAAGCTAAGGGCATAAGTAAAGAAGTTGTAAAAAAAATATAACTCACGACAACTACAAGCAAGCTCTCTTTGAAAACAAAGTATTTTATCACACAAATGTTAATCTGCGCTCTACTCTTCATCAAGTAAACACAACTGCTGTTAACAAGAAATCACTAGTCTCCAACAATAACAAGAGAACTTACGTACATCATGAGTTCATATGCTGTAGGGCATTGGAGAACTTTAAAAGATTAACTTGAACTGACTTAACTTAAGAACCTAACTAGTAGTTATTTAAAAACCTAACTAGTACTTATTTAAAAACCTAACTAGTACTTGACAAGAACTTATAATTTACTTACACTTAACTTATAATTTACTTACACTTAACTTGTAATTTACTTGCACTTAACTTAAAAGTACTTTCTATAACTAACTTAACTTGTACTTTATTAGTTCTTAACTTGTACTTTATTTAGTTCATTTAAAAACTATTACATAGAAAATGGGTCTACAACAGGAGGTTGCTCTTTTTTTGCAGAAGTTGGTTCTTCTTCTTTTACTGGCTTTGTGGGGGTTTGTAACTTTGCTGCTAAGTATGGCGTTAGACATTTGTATGCTAAACTCCCCCACCAACAACAACAGCAGCAAATACATAATAATACATCTTATCGTTTGTTTGTGATTGTGTTGTTGTTAATTGGGTTGTTGTTGGTGGTGGCGATGCTGTATTACTATTTAACAATTTTTGTTTTGCTGATTGGTTTGCTTTTTGCAGTCTGTTCCATTCAGCTAGTTTACGCCCAGCCTCAACACGTCCAGGATTTTAGTTTAGTAACATTACTCACTTGCGGTACATTCACCTGTGGTACATTCACTTGTGGTACATTCTGGTCCTGCGGATTGTCCTGCGGCGTCTTCTCGCTCATTTTTTTTATTGCGAAATTAAATTTAATATGATTAAAAGTAATTAATCCCATGATGAATGGGCATAACATAGTCCCAAATCTGTAATACATGTCACATGCAAGAGTTTCTAGGGACTTGTTTAAAACCGGATCTTGTGATAAGTCGTATTTTAAATCATTCTTCTGAATCAACTGGCGCCATCTTACTTACTAACTTAGCATATAAACTAATCATTGTCTGCCTACCGATCTAACCATTTTTGACCCTAGCTGTGCTTCGTACCTAGCGTAGTACTTCTCAACGTCTGATGTAGACAGTTGTTGAATTGTTCAATTACTTAGTTCAACACCCAATACTGTTTAGTTTTTCCAAAACGGGCCAGAGAGTATAATCCTTTCTTTATGGCAGTTGTCTGCGGAGTAGTCTGCCTGCTCCTCACACTTTAATAGTTAGTCACAATCCATTTTTAAAAAGCAATAAAAAATAATATAATACTTTTAAAACCATGAGTTTAACGTTGGTTAATTATGCAGTGCCTGTTGTTGGTGTTACAGTTTATTCTACCCTTGCAAAATGCTTGTTAGGAATAAAACCGCCCAACATGGGAAAGATAGAGATTCACCAAAACTAGTTGCAACCTTATTTTTAGCTTTAACAACAAAAGATTATTTGATTAAAAGCACATAGACTGCCTTTCGTATTATGTTTATATTAATTATTTTTTTTGTTAGTAAAAGATGATGAAAATATGATTATTAATACAATTTACCATTCTGCTGCCCCCATCCTTAATTAGCATGTCTTTAGTATAGGCTATTGCGTGCTAGCAAAAATCATGTTTAAATGAAGCGGCAGACTTAGGAAGGTTAGACATTGAGGATATTGTTAAGGTTTCTAGTTGTAATCACTGCTGGGACTGCGTCAAAAGACTTTCTTGGTACACAGGGGAATTATCCAGAAAATATTAGTGCATAGAAAGATTAATTCATAAGAAATATTGATCTATTAAAAGATGGCGGGAGTAGTTATGATGGTAGGAGGAGCTATTGTAAATGCCTGGTTCTCTGGAAAGCAATTATATGTTTAGTAAATTGCGGTCTGATGAAGAAAGAGCACGTCATAAACAAGCAATGGAAGATTTAGCCAAGGCAAGAGACGCTTATGAGAAAAGACGAATTACTCACTTTGACTTTATAATAAAAAAAGTATAGACGAACAGGGACTTGCAGTGCACACATTTCAGAGTTGATGAGGCAATGATTGAGTAGTACTTAGTGAAGGAAAGAAGTTTTATCAACACCACCTCAGCTGTATGACTTTTATGAACCATCAGAAGAACAGGAAGATAGCAGGGAAATTGCTTTTATTGTTTGGTGCTATGGGAGCAATCTTTATTCTTGCACAGACAATTTAAAATTTCCAATTAAAATACAGTCTTCTTATGGGAGGATGTACAAATATTTATTTTAAAGGGTATGGAAAAGAAAGACTGCTATTGAAAAACTAAAGTAAAGTGCTAGAGTGTTTGAATCAGATGCGAAAAGGATGGCTTTCAAAAAAGCAATTTGGAAAATCTATTGCTGGCCCCGAATAATAAGACCTCGATTTGTTAATTCAGTTCCAAATGACACACACCAGATGGACTTGCTGTATCTCCCACATGACTAGTTGAAGAAAAAAAGTTTAAGTATGCTTGAATGTTGACATGGCTTCAAGACACTATGACGCCCCCCCAGAACCTTAAACAGATAATAGCTCAACTGCTGTGCTGTGGCTTTTACAAACAAATATACATGCGAGGTCCATTAAAGTATCTAGGATGGTTCAAGTTGATGATGTAAAAGAGTTTAATAAAGGTTCTGCTAAACCAACTGTTTTTACAAACATCTTGTTTCAGTTAGGAGAGGGAATCAGGCAACATCGACTCACAGCTAGTAGAAAATTTAATAAGAATCCTAGCTGACGTCTGTGTACTATCAATATCACAGGAAATTTGGAACAGAACGCGTAACACAGAATGGGTTAGGAGATTGCCGGCAGTCTTACGCGCATGAACATGAATGATTTAAAGCAACAGGTCTTAAACACGTAAGCAATCAAATTAAAAATTGGCATTACTGAAGACATCAGGTATCAAAGCTCTTGCCGTTTGGACTAAAGTAAGATCTCTTGTATTGCTCCTGGAGCGCAGAAGGTGATGTTAGATTTAGGCGCTACAGATCTATATGGTGTGTAGATGTGTATGGAAGTTGAAAGAGATATGAAAAACAGCCCGCCCGTGTATTATTTTAGAGAGACTCTCTCCGTTAGACGGTGCTACTAAGTATAAAAAGCCACGCCCCCTAAAAGATCCTTTGTTGGCGAAGAGTTGCAAGTTGTCCCCAAACACAGTAGGCTAACAAAAAAATATAGTGTTTATTTTTTTGTTAAAATTTTTTTGCCTATTTTGGGTTTAGCCGTCATGTGTTTGTTTTTCAATGTTTTGTTTAATTGCATTCAGCGTTACCTGTCGATGGATGATATGTCTTTTCTCCACTCCTTTTGAAGTTCAATTTTTGGTTTCGCCTGTAAATCATCACCATCAAGCATAAGCTTCTGAAATTCTTCGTATGTAATGTTTTCAACTGTAATGATTTGCTTATTCTTTATTTAGTGAACCAAAGTTTTGCTGATTGCCTAAGGCTACAATGGCAGTTTGCTTTTGTATATTTAGTGTTATTTTTTTAAAACAGCACTTACAATCTAGAAACAGGCAACCTAACCTAGAACCGAGACCCTAATGCTAAAGAGGCTGGCGCCCGCCCAGTAGCTAAAAAGAGCATATAAAAACGCCAGACCCAGCACTTACGTAGCTACAGCTGAGATCCAGTAATTACTTAGAAAGAGTATTTAAAGCTTTCGCATATTTCTTTCTAGTAACTCTATACTTATCCAAGTCGCTTTCTATTACTTTTTGAAGTTTCAGTTATTTCTTTAACTAAACTGTTGAATCTCCATTTTTAAACTTAAGATTAATTTTATTAATTAATCTTATATAATATCTTTTGTAATCCTTCTGGCAGAACTTCATCAAACAGGGTAAAACGCAATAAAATCAACATACTTAAGGAAAATAAAGTCGGGTACGTTAGTTTGTCTTTGTCAACCATTATGGTATCCTTTCAAGATGATGCATGGGCGTTTTATTGTATCTCCGTTTTTTTGTAATAAACTATAACGAGCCTAAGAGGGGCATACAAGTTTCAGCCTTTATTTGTTGCCTCTAATTAAAGGCATGTTCTGGCAAACTAGAATCGCCTCCTGGAGGTAATAAATAAGCGAAAAATTATCGTCATTTGCTAGGTAGTGATTCTAGTTTTGGGGTAATTTAAGCCGACAGTGTCACCTTCCCACTTCAGCTAAAGGATTCTTTTCTCTGTAGCATATATCAGTACCCTGCACTTAGTTATTTCAATCTGTTTTTTCTGTTGTGTTCCCTGAACTAGGCAACAAGAAAGGGGCTGGCATTTAATAGACCTTCTAAAATTGTTTTTCTATGTAGTATAAATTAGGGCTTCGTCAGTTCAATTTAATTCCAGTCAAGTTCAGGAAGCAACGCCATGAGTCTCTCTTTTATGACGTTTGTATTCACGTTTGCCAAAATCGTTTGCCTCGTTAATTTCTTATCTCTTCTAGGGAGGATGTTGCTGCCGTTTTTTGTCTTCAAATTTCTGTTCGTTGTAAACCCATCATCTGTGTAATTAAAATCCATAAAATTTCTTGGCACTCTATTAAATCAACTCAGTTGTGACTCATAGGTCTTTTAGCTCTACTGCAGTGAATTTAGGAGCTAGCTGCGCTTTTGATTCTGGCCCTCGAGACATTCTTTTTTAAAATAAAACAAATTGAATAAGCACTCAATAATAAACAGTATACAATCTACAAACGTATTGAACTGGCGGTGTAAGTTCGTAAGCATAGCTTCGCGTGTTTAGATTTTTTCTAACTGCTCTTTTATTGCTTTAGCTCATTCTTTGTACCTTATTATATATTTTCACTAAACTTCTTCAAAATATCTTTGTCTTAGTGTAAAATAAATACGACCGATTTTAACTGCGATCGAAAGTATTTAAGACAGCATTGTATTTTTGAGTTAAGAGCACACAGAAACTAAGGCGTGGCGCCCACTAAAGGCTAGCTTTGACAGAGCTCTTTCTTTTTTAACAATGTCCGTTCAGGAACAGTCATCAATAATAAACAGTGTTTCAGTTCCCTATATAGTCTATAGTATTGTTCTAAACAGTCGTCAGCTTCTCGCTAGGATCAACTAAAAATAAATTCTCGTCTGTCCAAATAAACTTCCTCTTTGTAAGTTAGTTGTGATTACTGGTTGTGCAGAAATATATCAAGTGCTCGTATGAAACCTGTATATTGTTTGTAACAAATCAAGATACAGAAAACAGTTTCCCAAACCCTGTAACCCAACATGATAAGAGAACAGTGCGATCTTTTGGTAGAAACTTCAAGCTATCATCTGTTTTTATTAGATTATTTCTTCTGATTTTAATTAAGTCACGCCTTTTAAGCTGTTTTCTTCAATGTTGAACTGGCATCACAAACAAAAAAACATGCATTTTTATGGGGGCGTTAAATACTGTCTGAACGCGTGTCTTGCGTAGATGGTTGTAGTTTTGGCGACTATTTCCTGTGTGTCCTTGTGTGCCCTGGTCCCTGTACCATCTATTAGATCAACAATGCACCGCCATTATGTCACAGTCCTATCACTTCACCCTACCTCCACATCACTACTTCTCTGACCCCCCCTCCGTTCGTATACAATCTGCTCGCCCGTCCTCTGTCATCTCAATCCGCCACACCTCCAACCACCACCTCATTTTCTCTTATTAAAGTATCTTCAGAGTCTTACTTCAATAAAGGCGAAGTCTTTTTAAATACACGATCAATCTGTTGGATCCTTTTGCTACCTCCAGCGAACACAATTTCTTATTTCATCAAAGTGTTGGTGAGTATAAAAGTCCGCGCCCCCGTAATACAACTGATCAGACTTGCCATTTATTACACAGTCGCACCTTTTCCAATGTTTGGATTATAAACGCTTTGATTTCTTCTCTGAAAAGGATTTGTTCTTCAGTATATAAGAACAAATTCCTTTTATAAGACTCTGTCAGAGACTTATCTTAGCATGTATAGTTCCAGAGGAGTGTCTCGCTTTGTTTCTATTTTCTGGTTTAATGGAGTGTTTAATCATTTCATAATAATACAACTGTTTTATTCTTTATACTGGGTTAAGATTGTTTTCTGGCCAGTCCTGGGTTAGTAAACAACATCAAACTCAAGAGTGATGTAGCTGGACTGTGTATGTAGCTACGGGGTCTTCAGACGAATGACAGAATCGCTAGGATTAAATGTTGACATAACTAGGTTTTTTTTTAGTGCGCCGTGGTAATATGGGCATATGCGTATCTTTAACCAGTTCAAAATCTAGAGGGATGCAAACCTCTAGTTGGCCAAATGCTTCGGCTACGCCTATCTTTAACATCATTCTTAGCATCCTCCGCTTTAAGCTGGCTTGAGACCGTGTGAGCTTTGTATACCCTGATTAACTTTCTCTTTTCTTTCTTTTTAGGCAGCCATAGATCAGAATAGAGGGCAAAAATGTTGCCTCGTTTTGGACAACGACTTCTGCGCCTCCTGTATGATTACTATATGATTAACGATAGCCATGCCTAAATAGCAACACTCAGTAGGCATTACGGATCTTCCGATTTTTTAATCTATTTGAATGATAGTTTAGCTGTGCCTGGAATTATAACATCAACAGCCACCAAGATCCAGGGAACTTGACAGTTAAATCTTGTCCAGGTGAACTGTTGATTGGAGTATTTAACACTAATTACAGTAGCCTTATACCTTTTACGCCGTGGGGTTCCTTCTCTTTCTTTATAGGACGAGAGTCACAACGTATTGAGTTCATTTGTTTATACATACAAAAAGAATATAAATAAAAAATATGGCTGAAGATTTTGACGCAATTGATCCTGTTGTGAATGAAGAGAAACAGAACTGGGCCCTTCATTGCAAGAAGTGCTTGAAGGAGCTGCAGCAGGTCAAAAGGAGTAGGGTTTAGGCCAATACGATTGCTAGATAGAATTGTAATCCATTATATAGCCATATGAACGAGAGCAGCCAGGAGCACTTAGGGTTTCTGATTTTTCAACAGATGATATTAATCATTTGTATGTAAGAACCAGTAAAGGAAAGATGTGTACGGTCTTACTGCAAAAACCAGACCCAACCCAGTTTTTAAGCTGGGGGCCACAATTAGTCTGGTAGTCTTTTAAAAAAACTTGGGGCAAGAGGTGCCAAACACTATCTGATATACATAACATTCCTCTCCAAGAATTAATTTGAACGCAGATGAATATTACACAGAAATGGAGGCGGAGTTTTAATGAGGAACTCGGCTGTGAAAGTACTTGTCAATCTCAATTTCTGATCGAGAGCGCAAGGCTCTTGATAAAGCTATACAGACATTAAGGGGTGAACTTAAGGTTACAACACAGCAAAACGTGGTGATGCTAGAAAGAGTTATAGAAGAAGAAAAAAAATAATCTAGATGATGCAGCGATAACAATCTAGGGGAATAGAAGAAAAGGTAGAATACAGCAAAATTACGAGGAGTTAATGGGCAAAAAAAGACAGAACTGTTAGGCGCGATTTCTATTTACAGTGGTCATCTAGGAATCACAGAATAACCAGAATCAGAAGGAGGTTATAAACAAATATACTTCATGAAAAAACATACGTTAGCAGAAAGAATAAGGACTCTATTTCAGGGACAGGGGATTACAATAGGTAGTATATTAACAGCCATAGGGTTTGCTATCTCAACACTCGTTTATGCTTTAAAATCTCCCGGGGCGCGGGCCTTTAGGCTCTATTCCCTTTAGGTCTATTCCCTTTAGGTCTCTTCCTCATTAAGTCTATTCTTCCAGGTCTATTCTCGTTAAGTCTTAGTGATATGGGTTTGGGAAGGGTTAGGGTTAGGGTTAGGGTTAGGGATAGGTTTAGGGATAGGGTTAGGGTTGGGTTAGGGATGGGGATAGGGTTAGGGTTAGGCTTAGGGATAGGGTTAGCGTATCGGGATAGGGTTAGGGATGGGTTAGGGTTAGGGATAGGGTTCAGGGGTTAGGGATAGGGTTCGGGTTCGGGATAGGGTAGGGATAGGGTATAGGGTTTAGGGTTAGGGTTAGCGGAATAGGGTAGGGTTCGGGGTTAGGGATAAGGGGTTTTTAGGGATAGGGATAGGGTTAGGGTACTAAACCCTTATCCCTAAGACTTAACGAGAATAGAAACTGGAAGGAACTAGACTTAAAGGGAATAGACCTAAAGGAATAGACCTAAGGGGAATAGACTCAAGGTACCTCCCCGCTTTAAACTGGCAGTTGCGCCAACAGGGCCAGTATCTCCTCCGACACCTCAGCATGGTAAAAAGTTGGATTAGAAAAACATTGCTATCATCTAGCAAAATTATTAAAGAAGTTAGCAGCTAACGAGAGTGATGCTCTGCCTGGCATAATAGGGCAGTGTTGTTAGTTGGGTTTTGTCTACTATAGGTAAGGTGGCTGGGTATATGGCCGACCATCTGTGGGACGTTAGGAGTGTAGCGGTGGATTAATTTTTAGTGAAATAAAGTATGGCCAATCAGTAAAACGTTAAAAACACTAACAAGGGATGTCTTTTCGCTAGTGTGGCTGTCGTGTGAGGTTAGATGCAACAGGTGAGTGCTTTTGGGCTGCTTTCTGGGGTGTTTTATAACTGGGTCGCTTTCTTCAGGGCTAGGTACTTTCTTTAAAATGGATGGAGCGGGCCTTGTGTTTAAGTATTTATTGTGCCCTAAGTCTTGGTCGTCTCCAGCTATGAGGATTTCATTGTTAAATTCTGTATCATACCAATCTGCAGTCTAAGGTCAGAGGGTAGCATGTATAATCCATAACCTACAACAAAAGTCAACCTTTGACCTAGCATGTGCAAGAACGTCTTGATACCTTTATATGCTGGCAGGCAAATCAACAGCAGAGTTAATAGCATCTTCTAAATTAACTAGAAATTGTTTTCTGGCATCAAAGCCTGTAGATTGATCTACTATGCTAGACTTGGTCTGTGCTTGTGCTCCTAATAGACACCAAACGTATGTCCTTATGGAGTCATTAAGTCTTTGCACTCCTGGCATTGTTAGGCCTTTACTTTTATCTAAGATAAATGTTGTCCAAGCATTAGGGTGTTTTTGTTCTATGGATCCCAATCGAACTTGTGCGTTTGATTGGAAGGAGGTGTGGCTAGGCCAGTAGTCATAATTATATTCTCTACGTTCGCCCCACAAATACAATGTGCCTAACCCATGATTGCGGTCTAACTTTTGTCTAAAATCAGTTGAAGGATCAATATTAAATTCGTTGCAAATTCTTTCATATGCACTATTGTCCATTGGGCTGTTAAATGGATAAAACGCGTTGTCGCTAGGGAGGGGCACTTGCAGTTCAGTCAGTATTCGCCTGTACTGGTAATAAACATGAAAGTTATATACTGACCTTACTAAAAGATTGGGATGGTTTTAAATGGTTTGCATATGAAACACCGCAGCCAGTGGTTGCGCAGTAAATGGCAAAATTTAACTGATTCTGAAAAAAAGCCATAGGGTGGGATGTCCATGCTGATGGCGCTCTGTCACTCTTTATTGGCGGATTTAAATATCTAGTTAGTGGGTTTACAAGTCTGACTTGGAAGTCATATGATACATCAACTGCAATGGTTAGTAAACTGAAGTCCAAAGATTTGGGGTTATAAAACGCTCCTACATTGTAAGAAGCATGTTCAATATATCAAAAGCTACCATTTTTTAAATTAATTTTTTAATAGTTATAAAAAAAAGATGCGCATCTATATAAACCAACAAAACAAACGTGTGTTCCTTAACAAACCCAATTGACAATAGCGCGGTAATTATAGGGTTGCCCTTAGAGAAATTGGGTTTAAAGTTATGTGGGCTAACATATCCGAAAAGGCTCAGAATAACTGTATTAATGTTAATGACGAACAAGGCAATCAAAAACTCATATAACAATACCTGATGGTTACTAACAACTTTTGTTCTTTAAAAGAAGTACTTAGCGAATATGGTATATTGTTAACAATTAACGAGGCTAACCTCAGAATAACTGTAAATTTTCCACTAGAAGAAAGAAGAAAGTATACTTTCCCTAAAGACTGGCTCGAATTTTAGGCTTTCACAGCAGTGACAAAGATATAGATTTAGTACAAGAGAAGATGTTTATCAATTTAAAGGCAATAGACCTTCTGATTTTCTCGTGAACCCAATGTTGTATGTCCATTTACAAGAGTTAAAAACATGTGCAAATTGTTTGCTGGCTACCGTCTACAGTTCTAAAGGTTTTGCTACCAACTAGGGCGGGGTTTTGCGATTATCAGTTATAACGTTTGACGGAGACAGCCAATTAAAGAATTAATTAGCGTAGAGATAAACTCATTGGATGTAAAATAACTAATCAAGATGGAAAGCCAGTTGTTTGTTCTGATTTATTAATAGAGCTAGAAGTAGAAGATAATATTAGAAAAGTAGCAAGGGCTCAGTCCCGCGGACGTTAATAGCGGTGAGAGAGAATGTAAATATGTTTGTTCACGATCACCAATCTTATCTAGCACGTAAGCCCCCGTTTTAAATGTGCTGATTACGTCAATTTTAGAGGTTTTGGGGTGTTAATTTTTTGTGAAACAGGTGTTAATTTTGGCCAAAACTGATATGAGATGGACGTGATTTGGATGTGAAAAGGGGGGTTTCGTGCAAAATAACATGGGTGGTCTTGAACAAACATATTACATTCTCTTGTGCACTTTCCAAGTGTGAGCGCGTATGTGTGTGTGCGTGTTTTGTGTGTGGTATGTTGTGTGTGTGTGTGTGTGTGTGTGTGTGTGTGTGTGGTGTGTGTGTGTGTGTGTGTGTGTGTGTGTGTGTGTGTGTGTGCTTTGATGATGATGATTGTTCTCAGATGCTGGCACTGGAAGGCATCTGTTTCATGGCAACATCTGCCAGACTGTATTTAAATCAACCACAATCTCATCATTCTGAGTCCGCTTCCCTCGGCACCAAGTAGAAAGCGACTCTTCTGATACGTAGGCTATGACAGCTTCTTCTTCGTCGTCGTCAGAGTCTGGAAAATCCACAAGGAAGTCAACCATATCTGCGGGCAGGATGACGCCTTTCTCTTCTGCGGACCACACTGGTTCCAAGGCGCCATCAACGTCAATCCATCCATGTCCATTGCTTGCTGCTGGAACATCAGACATGGGTTCGAGAGCCCTCTCCCAAATGACAACTTGATAGCTGCTCCGTTTGATGTGCTCTTAAAGGGAGTTTGTTTGCACGGAGGCATGCTTGCCATGTCAACGTTGTAGTTTGCGTTCAATGGCTCATCTTCACATCTCTCCTTGAGTAGCTGGTGTCGGAAGTCATTAGCACGGGGAACAATGTCTGCGTACATGACACAGGTGAAGGTCTCAAGATCGGCTTTGACTTCTTCAGCGATGGCCCATGTACCTCCAAGGCGGGGCAATTGTTTCCCACAAATCTTGGATTCTGCTGAAGAACTTTGATGGGTTTAATTTTCCCAATGCCCTTGATGCACTTGTTGTGTCGCAGCCGGTGTAAGCATGAAGGCCAGGAAGGGCGGTGCAGTGCTTTTCCCCGTATGCTGTAGCGATGTCAGTGACGTTGATGAGCCGTTGTTTGTTCCCCATTCCTGTGTCGAACAGAATCACCACGTCCTTCAGTGCAGAGCGAAGTGCAGGAAAATGAAAAAAATGTCGAGTGGGGGACTCTTGACGCGGACGAAGCTGTATCCATTCTGTTCAGTGTACGCCCAGTGGAGGACAACTCTGGAATCGTCTCTTCTTGTGTGGATTTAAGTGCTACGGTTGGCGTCCTTGTTGTCGTCAGCTCATCTGCCGATTGCAGCAGGAAGGTTCTCCCTCACATATCAGCATGATTTTCTGCCCTTGAATTTTGGCGCATTTTCATCTTTGCTCCAAACGTCGAGAAATACTTGGCTGAGCTGCTTCTTGTTTTCGTTCGTTTGACAGAAACGTTTTCCAGTCTGCAGGACGTTGGTGCTTTTCCCCTTTCTTTGATGATCTTATCGCCGTGCCTCTCCTTTTCCTTTTCATTGCTTTGATTCAGTCCGTTTTGTAATGTCAGTATTGAACACCACGCCGTTCCCTTTGGCAGCATGTCAGATACCTTTGGTGATCCCCCTGAAATTGGAAGGAAGCTGTTGCAAACAGTGAAACTGCATTGCCATCGATCACAACCAGCGTCGCGTCATGGCGGAGGTAGATCTTCCATATCTTTGGTGAGGTACTTAAACCTTTTGCTTTGTCGGTCTTGGCAAGGAAATTGTCAGCAGTGGCAATACTTTTTAAGGTACAGGAGTAAGTTGGTATGTCATCAACTATTTCAGATTGAGTTGAACACCTGCTTCCTGTGCCTTCACAAGGACCTTGAAAGGCAAGGTTCCCTTGTTGTTTGTATTCCACAACCTTCTTTTGGAAGTCTTCATGTGGACGGTTTTGTTCATGGATGCATCTTTTTCGGTTTAGCCGCTTGCCCTGTTAAAGAAATTGTATTTGCCATCGTCTCTGCGTGATGAACCCCTCCTTCACGGCGTTACCAGCCTTTTCTGCCCTCAACACTCATGCTGAATGCCGGGCGGGACAGATGCTTCAGATGACAGGGCGATGAGTTTGCCCAAAGGTTTCCCTCACAAAAGGGGTTTCGATTGAAACTTTTGACTGCATCCTGAGTCTTCATGACGTTGCTTTCACTATCAGAAGGACGAAAGTTAAGTTCGATATCTACTGCTAACCTAAATCACCTTGGCCTTACAGCCATGTCGAAAATCAAGATACTTTGACCTCTCATGGATTGTCCATGACCCATCTTTGGTAGGCCTCTGGTTCGACAGCAGGCTCGTGAGACCAGCCACCTCCGCCAGTCCTCCTCTGCTTTTGGCGGCTTCATGAACGTTTCTTCCATGGTCTTGTCCAGTGCACGCGATTGCTAGGAATAAATGACCTTGCACGCTAAAAAGCACCTCTTTTGCAGCATCTCCTTGGCTCCAGGATGTGACAAAGTCAAGTTTGCCAAGAAGACTGAGAAGAAGGTCAGGTAGCGTGCATAGTTTTGTCCACCGAAACTGGAAGAGGTTGGGCATTTGGGACATCGTTTGTGCGTACCAGCAGGAAGTCGTTGATTTTGACAGCCTCAAGGAGCGCTTGGGCCAAGCCATACATGATCGATGTACGACAACCAAAATTGTGCAGTTGGTCCAAAGGCTCCTTCTCTGACTCTGTCTCTGAATGTTTCGTACTCTGCCATGAAATGAAGATAGCTTTTCTTGCTGAAGCTCAGTCAACGTCTCTTTGGGGAAAAACTGGGGGCCGTCTGGGTTTGATTTGCTGTCTTCGACAGTGTCGGAAATTTACGTGTTTCATCTCTGATTTCAAGATACCTTTCCAGCAGAAAACGTTCTAGACTCTCAAGCATTGTCTTATGGCAGAACAATGCTTGTTCATATTTTTTTGCCAAACAGCACCCTTTGCCCAGAACCATAAGAGATCAGACCCGCCCTTTAGAAGGATATCTCCAAACAGAACCGTCCCGCTTTTCCCAAGCACCTTGAGGTACGCACAGGCAAGGTGGAAAGTACCCATCCGCATTAATATGCTTCTTGTACCGGTCAGATTGGTTCCCGACGATGGGTAGGCTTTTATACAAACCCAAGATCAAAGTAGTGTACGTACTCTTGTCCAACCACTTCGTGGCCTTCTCTGCAAGTCGCAAGGCATTCCTGGACTGTCTTGTACTCGGGGATTGGGTGAGGATCACAGGGTAGTAGGGCTAATGTCGTCTTCTTTGCCGGGTTCTGCCCACACTGTAAAATGAAGCCAGCTCACGCTGGTATTTCTGATCTGAATGCTGATGTATTTCCACAGAAGAATCCAGTGGAGGTTTTTAACTTTGAACTTTCTTAAGAGTATCTTAACCTCCCACACGGTCCAGGCCTAATTGCAAAAGGTGGGCTTTTCGCTGGTTTACGAAGCATCCTGGTAAATCTCTTGTGCCAAATGCAGAGATTGCCGAAGAAGAACTGTCATATCCTACGTATCAGAAGAGTCGCTTCTACTTGTGCGAGGGAAAGCGACTCAAAATAACAGATTGTTGTTGATTTAAGTACAGTCTGGCAGATGTCGCCCTGAAACAGAATACCTTCCAATGCCAGCATCTGAGAACAATCATCATCAACAACACACACACACACACACACACACACACAACACACACACACACAACACACACACCCACACACACGCCGCGCGCGCGCGCGGCGCGCGCGCGCGCCCGCACGCACGCATGTCCCCCCATCTTCCCCCCCCCCACACACACACAAATGCGGTCATACTTGGAAAGTGCAAATTAACTTTATTTTCATAAAAAGGGCCAATATGAATTTGTAAAGAATTAAATTTGCGTTGAAGCCAGATCGGGGGTGGGGAGATAAACCCGGCAACAGAGGGCAATCAGCATAGGTCCATGGTAATGTGGCATAGCTCAAAAGAATCACAAGAGATGTTCTTTGATACTGTGGTGTACTTTGTTTCTAATAAGTTGCACAGTTTTCGGGAGAGATGGTTATTGCAAAACCCTTTGGCAAATTTACAGTTCGCAAGCGTGATATACGGTGGGTACACACGTAGCTTTACTGGGTCACCTTATTGCATATATTATCGTTTGATTATTGCATATCGTGAGAAGGCATTACTGCAACAAGAACATAAAGGAAATGTCGTAGCTTAAATAACAAAGACACAGGTGATCACCAAACTTATGGAACGTTTCGGACCGACGAAAAGCAGCCGCGGGACTGAGATGGGAACCCTTCAAAATTAAGCCAGACTAAACAGTGCGTCCCAAGATTTTTTATGTTAACATGATTTTTCGTGATCTATACACTCTAAAGCACCAAAAAATACATGTGACAAAATTTATTAGGGGGGGGGGGGGGGGGGGTGCAAGGTGGACCGTTTCTCGTGACGGACTACTGGTTTCTGAGGGGAGCAGGACGTCATACAGTGGTTCATCACTGTCACCTGTTTTCTGAGGTAAGAAAACGTGTAATGTTGTCGTTTGCTGCTCTAGGCTGTCACCCGGTTTCGAGGGGAGCAGACGTCATCACGTGGTCATCACTGTCACCTGATTTCTGAGGTTAGTAATGTATTGGCTGTTGTGTCTGCTACTTTTTTTTTAATCGTTTACTGTGGTGAGTAGAATGATTGTTGTTGGTTTTTTTTTTTTTAGTAAACTGCCGCGCTGTTCATTAATTCGATAAGGTAAGTAGATGTTTTGAGGTGCATGCCTAGATAAAGGATAGTTGTGACCAGTTTTAACCCATTTTAGTTTTTGTTTCATGGAGTTGGACATGGCGGAGTTCTTACT
>CM031605.1:72802736-72826835 GCA_018398815.1 Conus ventricosus | reverse complement strand
GTTGACCACAATATTGTTATGGTTTCATTGATGATTAATCCTTATCCATATGTACATGGTGACGATGTTCTGAAAATCATCAAGTCACAAGGCTTCATTTCGCCAGTTTTTGTTTTCCAGCAGGGGCAGCGCTGTGTCTCTGCCAAGATCGGCCACAAAAGGCACAGCAATGCTTTTGTTTCACCAGCCGCCGTGGTGCCGCTGTCAGTGTTGCTGACTTGTGGGCTGCAAGGCAGGGGTTCCATCATGAAAAGCTTTTTTTGAGAGTTTTTCACTTCCAGCTAGATGTTGCTCAGAGTTGTGTGTGCAGTTTGGCTGAAATGGGTAGATTGAAACCACATATCTTTTTGATCCATGTGGTGGAGATATATCTCAGAGTGTTGCTCCAATTCCCTGACCAACACTGCAGATGTCAGATTTTTTGGAGTCATTTGTTTTGTTAACCAGAAGCTCATAAACAGAAACAGACTACAGCCTTGCCATTTAGATTTTGACCACAAAAGGACACCACAGCATCATCTTGAACTCTGTTGTCATTGATCAACACAAAAAAATAAAGTTTTGACGTCTGTGGCCCTTCATTCCTGCTCTCGTGCCCATCTCACTTTTGATGTCCTCTCCATGTCTGTCCCCTTGTGACTGGGTGTCCAAGTCGTCGTTATTGGTCCGTTGTGGAGACTGTTGCTCCATGGAAGTCGGAGTGCCGTCCCGAAGGCTATACTTTCTCATTTGGGGGTCCCCCGACTTTCCATCAGAAATTCTATCTTGTCCCAGATGTGGGTTTTAATGTTGTAGCTTAGTCGATAACCGTTTTCAGTTTCCGCTGGGGGTAGAAGCATTGCCCCCGGTTGAAACATCAAGAAAAAACGCAGAATCGAATTCAGCCAGAGGTAAGCGTTGTTTTTTTCCGGAGAAATATGTTATTTTTACCATTTCAAATGCGTGTCAACAAATCATTTCGCAGCTTTTTGCCCTTTCCGGTTTTACCCTAACCCCGCCTCTTCCAGTTGTTCGTGCAGACGACGTTTATTTTTTGGTTTCCAATTTGCTTCATCTGTGGGGGGTTTCATGGCTCTCAGGTGGGCAAAAACGTTAAAAAATCATATTAGAGTGAGTTTGTGATTTCTTAACAAATTATTCCAAACTGTTATGATGCAAAACTTTTTTATTGGGACGAGATGCGTCGAGTGGGGCTGCACAGTACTCCCGACGCAGCGAGGCCAGTTGGAAGGTAGCGCTTCTAAAACACATGCGCCACGCTTCCAGTGTGCTAGCGCAGTGCGCACACTCGTTTCCACAACACGAGGGAGATTAAGATCTGTCGGGGTGTTTCCGTTGATATTAGACTTCCCCAGAATGTTGATCTGGGGACTACTCGAAGAATGAGCATTTTTCCTCGTCGCAAATGTAATTCATTATTATTACTATTATTAATATGAATACTTATATGGCGCCTGTTTTCGGCTAGAGACCAAGCTCTAAGCGCTTTACAATCCATACTCGTTTAAACAACAGGCTGCCTACCTATTTATATAGTGTACGTTTATGTCACTTAATGATATCGAACATTTCGTCTGTCTTGTTAGTCTAGTGTTTTAAATTGCTGTCTCCTAACTGTGTTGACCCTGGTTCAAGTTGTGATCACGTTGTCTTTTTTTCATGCGAAAACTAACTGTGGGTAATGTTTATCATACTTTGCTTTCATGTAATCCTTTACTCATAGTACTCTCTCTCTCTCTCTCTCTCTCTCTCTCACACACACACACATACACACACTCACACCCTCTCCCCCCTCTCTCTCTCTCTCACACACACACACACACACACGCACACTGACTGACTGACTGAAACCAACTTATTGTCAGATTAACTCATGGTTGTACTGACAAACACACACACACACACACGCACGCACGCACGCACGCGCGCATGTATAATCATTTCATTTTATTACTTCATTTGTTGCAATTCGATGTTTTGTTCTGAGGTAGAATACTACGTGTCCTGTTCCTTCTCTAACCTGTGTATAGCAAAATCTCTCTTTGATCCAATCTTTCGAACGACATGGATAGTTTGCAGATGCTCCACATCTGTTCTCATCTCATGTTCTTTGTTGTTGTTTGTGTGTTAACTGCAAGGTAATAAAGTACGTGAAATGGAACTCTACAACATACTTTTTGATGAGTGTTGTCGCTTCAGTGCGCAATAATGTGTTGTTATTTGGAAGTGCTTTAGTTGTACAATAACCAATAGGGTAAGAAAAGATGATGGTGGACAGAAAATACTTACAATAAATCATTGCAGTGAATGTGGTTGTTGTTAATGTTGCTGTTGTTTAAAATTTATCATTTCCTGATGCATAAGTTTTAATCCCATTGGCGTTGGTAGGTACATGAGCACTTTACGCATATGACAGTTAATAATCTAGTTCGTGAGAGTTGCATGATTTTTTTCTTTGAATTAGGAACTTATGACTATATAAAACTTAAAGATCTTGTCATAGTTGTGATGTCTATATCCTTATATGAAGTTGAAAATGTTTTTTTAAGAAGAAACGATTGTTGTTATGTTCTTTGTCATACAGTGTCTAAAAAGTTAGTTATTAGAACAAGCTTTTCAAACACTCGATTTCACCACAAACGATCGACTATGACATTGTTTCTCGATGAGAAGTGCTTAATATCCAATAATCTTCGTTTGATTTTCCTTTCAAGATGGGTGTTTGGCAATACCTTAAGGATTTTGTCAAATTTGACGTCACACTTGCCAATTTGTGTTGTCCGATGTGTGAACTTGGTATATTGTCTGCTGGTGGTAATAAAACCTAAAGATTTTGTCATATTCATTGTCACACTTATCCAACACGTAGGCTATTCTCCAATATGAGAACTTGGTAATCATCTGTTGCTGCTACTGATGACTTGTGTGTACACATCCAGTGCTTGTCATCTGATGCTGTTGTTGTTGGCACTGCCTCCAACCCACTTCTCCTTCCTCACCCTCCCTGAGCCGTGTATCCTGCTGCGCATAATTCTTCCAGTGTGGCGATTATGCCTCCGTTATTGAACTTCCATGTTTGATGTTGAAGTGTGGATGTTTCTGATTCGTTGTGAGGGGGGGGTTGATCCAAGGCCACGGTGTCAAACTGCATCAGTCTTGTTTCGGCTGACCATTAGCTGATGGATCAGTCAAAGGCGGAGGTTGCTGTCGGAAGTGCTGGGGAGGTGGGTGTCAGATTGGTGAGGGGGGGGGGGGGGGGGGGGGGGGGGTAGGGGGGATCCAAAGAAGATCCTCTTCCCTGGCTGCCTCAAGCAGGGAGCAAACCAAAGATTTTTTTATTGAGACAATGCTTTAGCCACCTGGCCACGCAGACCTACATGTGTTTAACTATTAAGGAAAATAATTTCCTGTGCACAGAGTGAGGATCACCCAGCAGATCTCTTACAAGATGGCGCCGACAGGCCGTACAGTGGTGGCGGGAGGTGTGACTGTGGTTGCCAGGCGATGATGGTCCACAGGCTGTTTCCCTGACCCCTGCCTCTGATGACCACCTGGATGACCCTATGACTACATCATTGGTCGTGTGTGGGGTTTTGTCTGGTGAGAGAGAGAGAGAGAGGGGGGGGGGGGGAGAAGGGATTTAGGGGAAGGAGAGAGAGGGCCAGGGGGGGGGGGGCAGAGCTCTCTTTTCTCTCTCTCTCTCTCCTCTCTCTTCTCTCTCCTCTCTCTCCCCCCCTCTCTCTCTCTCATCTCTCTCTCCCATCAGCGTATGTGTGTATGTGTGTTCCTTGTTTAACACTATAGTCTAATCGGTTTCACATTATCAGAGGGACAGTACTTCTGCTTGATATGCATAATGCTGTACCTTGTTCAGTCTGATCTGATTGACAGCCAATTGAAAAAGTGTCACTTTTCGTGTTTTGGCAAAACCTTTAGCCGCTCTGTAAAGCATCACTATAATTATAATCCTCTCCCCCTCACCCCCCCCCCCCCCACCCCCCCCCTTCTTTTTCTTAACCGGCCCCTCCAAACTCCCCTTCAGTCTCTCTTTTTTTTAAACTGAGGGTCACAAAGTAGAAAGCCTAATGGTGTGCTTGTCTAAACGCACTACTACTCTCCTCTCTCTCTCTCTCTCTCCTCTCTCATCTCTCTCTCTCTCTCTCTCTCTCTCTCTCTCTCCTCTCCTCTCCTTCATCAACAACAAAATGATTGAAGAAGTAGACAATCACAGTATTATATTCATGATTCTTTGGAGAGAAGAGAGAGTGAAGAGAGAGAAATGTGTGTGTGTGTGTGTGGTGTGTGTGTGTGTGTGTGTGTGTGGTGTGTGTGTGTGTGTGTC
Source organism: Conus ventricosus (assembly GCA_018398815.1). Lineage (NCBI taxonomy): Eukaryota > Metazoa > Mollusca > Gastropoda > Neogastropoda > Conidae > Conus > Conus ventricosus. The sequence goes on along the minus strand of CM031605.1, from coordinate 72,822,493 downwards.
AAATCAGAGAAGAAGAAAAAAGAAAGCTGAATCAGAGCTGATAGTAGCAGCCACCATATATAGTGTTGATAAGAATAATCGAGCAGATCACAGTGCATGCAGATCCACCATCCCAGGATCACAGCGCATACAGATCATCATCTCAGATCACAGGGCATACAGATCATCATCTCTAGATCCCCAGAGGCATACAGATCATCAACTCAGATATCACAGGGCATACAGATCATCATCTCAGATCACAGTGCATCAGGTCATCATCTGATTGCATTTGGTGTAGAAGCAGATCGCAGTGCATACAGATTCAACCTGTTTCTGTGTCTCTGCAGATCATACTGCATGCAGCTCATATCGGTCCTGTTTGTGTTTTACTGTAGATCACAGAGCAAGCAGATCATCATCATGTGTTTCTTTCCTCAGTGTCTCAGCAGATCCAAATTGTATGCAGATTCTGTTTCTGTGTCTGCAGACTGCAGAACCAGTAACTTGTTTCTGATCTCTGTATCTCTGCAGATTGTAGTGCATGCAAATCATCTGTTTCTTTCTCTGTGTCTGTGCAGATCCCAGTTCACACAACCTTCATCTGTGTCTGATCTCTGTGTCTCTGCAGATTTCCAGTCCATGCCGATCTGCCTTGGGGGACAACCTTCAGGATCGCCTGTTGGTGGACTACGGTATTCGTATCAACTCCTCCTGGGCATCACTCCGGAGAAGCTGTTCAGCTGGAGGGAGTATCTCAGATACCACTTGTTTGGAGAAGGTAGCGATGGGACCTAGGGACCAGAGATGGTGGTCATGTGAGGGGTGGATTGTGTGCTGGTGTGCCTGATGTTACCGCTGTTTCATGTGTGTATTTTGCTCATTGTATTAACTGACCTGACTTAACTTTGGGGGTGCTGTTGGATTCTTTTTTGAACCCTTGGTGGTGAGAACACCACAGTATTATGGCTGTGGTGTGTCTCTATTTGACGCCAGGAGAACAGACACAATCAGCCGTGTCTCCTGATGAGTCCGATCCAGCGGACGAAAGGCCTAGGAGCAGGCAATACAAATAGATCTGCCTTCGAGAGGGATTGCGATGGTTCCCTCATGCAGCTAGTGAAGAGTTTTTATATTAATGATATATTTTCTTAATTGTATGTTCCCATTTTCTTCATCTTCAACCCCCTCCCCTCTTCCCGCCTTAAGTTCAAATATTTGCCAAGTCATTACTGTGATGACGGAAGGGTTGTTGGCCTGCGCTTGTTTTTCCCCCACTATTAGATTGTTCGTCCTTGTATTCGTCTGACTTTATTTCAAGTTTAAAAGGCTGTGCCAGTCTTGAATAAAAGTTACTCTATGTTAGGTTTTCTTATGGGAGCAAGAGTTACCCTTCTTGTTTATGTTTATTGTTTACTCTTCCCTGAATCATTTTATTTTCAGCTTTGACTTAGGCACTATTGGCGGTGTTGTGAGGGGTGGATTGTGTGTCGTTGTGCTTCCTGTTCTCTATTCTGCTGTGTTTGTTGTTGTTATTATGTTGATGATTTTGATACATGTGGTCAGGGCTTAACTGTGTTTGCTCTGGTTGATTTCATCTCTGTTCTTATGTTCATTGTTGTTCATTCTGTTGATTAAGCAGCTGCTTAGTGTGTGGTATTGTAGCACTTAATTCTTAATTGATGTTTCTGTCGATAATTGCATTGCTTTTTTGCCAAAGAATTAAATGATAGTTAAACACACATACTCGCAAACGGAAATCCCCAGTGTGAATGTAGGTCAATTTCAATCCTATCTATATAAATCCATAGCGTCGATTTAAATCAGCCGTTTTCCTTTATGCATTTCGCACTTTGTTTCAAAATAGTTGCATTTGAAAAATATCTGATCCATACAGGTGAGATTGTTGCTTCATGGACATGCCTGTCTTTCCTGAAGTCAGAAATGAGACGGCTGCCACTGAACAAATTCAGAAATCATGTGACCAACGTTGACCTGAAGGGGGTCAAAGCGCCTGTACTGTTGACCTGAAGGTTGTCCTGGCATCTTTGCTCCAAAGATCTGGCTGGTCTGATGACCATGGTCTGAAGGAGGTCCCAGCACCCCTAGCTCATGGACCTGGTTAATGCCTAGTAGGTCTCCTCCCTCACTGCTGTAGATTCTGGAGCATGTGGTGAACAGGGGTGGATGGTGAGCTGGCATTCAGCACTTGAATGCATCCTACCATAACAGTCTGCGGTTATTTTCCTTGGTCTGTGTCTTTTTCACGTGTTCTCTCTGCCTCTCCTACCCCCTTCGTCCCCCATCGCCCTATTCTCGTCCACTACACCTCTTGTTAGGCTTCATGGACTGAAGCACGGATTATCTACATGTGTTGACGTATCTTATGGTCTGAAGAAGAGGGATTATTTGCACGTGCTGTCCAGTTTCATGGACTGAAGAAGGGATTACTTGCACGTTGCTGTCCAATTTCATGGACTGAAGAAGGATTACTTGCACTTGCTGTCAAATTTATGGAATGAAGCAGGGATTATCTCTACGTACTTTTCATGGACGGAAGAATGAATCACCTATGCGTTTTGATCAGCATTAGTCAGCACTTTAAACTTTTCCTTTTCATGCTTGATATAATCATAGGAACCAAAACACTCTTGCACAGTTTCGCTCATTTCTTGACTTGCCTAATCTGTCATTTGTTCATCGGTGTATTGACTTGGCTGATCTGTGAATGGTTGGTTTCCTACCAGGGGTACTGCGCTCCCCCTGGAGCATCGGCGCCATGCGTTCATTTGCAGCAGCGAAGAGCTAAGGCAGACAGACTTCCCTGACGTTCAGGTGAACATCGGAGGCTCCATGATCGACTGGGTGCCCTTGCTTCGAATTACACCTGAGGTACTGTATTCGTCCACCTTTTCCCCTGTCCTCACTGAACAAGTCTCATGTGGCTTTTTAGTCATGTTTGGCACACGAGTAGCAAAGAATACAAAGTAAGCCAAGCTACGTAATCACTTGCCTTGTGTGTTAGTTTGTGTGTGTGCTCAAATCGATAAAAGCGTAGAAAGCAAGATGTTTTGAACAGTGCATAATGTAAGGATTCTATTCTTCTCATATGTCTTCTTTTTTTTAACTGGAAGAAGAAACTTGCTGACGTATCCACTTGCTTTCTGTAGCTTTTAGAGCTGAAAGCGCTTTGAAACTGTAATAAAGCAGGCGGAATTTGAAGACAGATAGGTCGTTACCATAGAACACGATTGTAAGTGTTTACAAGCCATGCCATGTGTCGGCCAAATGCATGAAAAAAAAATAGACGTGAATCGTCTAAGCTGTGTATATGACGCTGATCCTTCATTTACACTTTTATTTTTACCAGCTACAACTCTGAATGCTTTGCCTGAGTATTTTTTTTACAAACCAGACCTGGTTTGATCAGAGTTAAGCATTCTGATTTGCGTTATCAAAAGCTACATGTATCTTCTTTAGAACGCATATGAGTTTGCACCAAGACGTTTTCAATCAACATAAGTGTTCATGTCTTCGCCAGTTTCATGTTCTGAACATTCACTTCAAATATATAGTTTATTTCATTTACCGGTACTCTTTATTTAATTATTCCTGATCCATGACAAATTGAACATGAAGCTGTCACAATGTTTACAAAGATGATGCGATGTTTGAGGAGAGATGTCGTAACAAAATGACTTCAAACCTGATTCCGCGTTTCTCTGACCAGTCGTGCCAGAAGGAACACATGACTCACGCTATGTTTCCCGACAGAACCTTGACAAAGGGAACACAGATATGAAGCTATATTTCAGGAGAAAGCCGTGACAAGTGAACACAATTACAAAGATGACGCTTTGTTTCAAGCGAGAGAGCCGTGACAAAGTGAACACAAAGCTGACGTCATGCTTCAGGAGAGAGCCATGACAAGGGGAACACAAAGCTGACGCCATGTTTCAGGAGAGAGCCGTGACAAAGTGAACACAAAGCTGACGTCATGTTTCAGGAGAGAGCCGTGACAAAGTGAACACAAAGCTGACGTCATGTTTCAGGAGAGAGCCATGACAAAGTGAACACAAAGCTGACGCCATGTTTCAGGAGAGAGCCGTGACAAAGTAAACGCAAAGCTGACGTCATGTTTCAGGAGAGAGCCGTGACAAAATGAACACAAAGCTGACGCCATGTTTCAGGAGAGAGCCGTGACAAAGTGAACACAAAGCTGACGCCATGTTTCAGGAGAGAGCCGTGACAAAGTAAACACAAAGCTGACGCCATGTTTCAGGAGAGAGCCGTGACAAAGTAAACACAAAGCTGACGCCATGTTTCAGGAGAGAGCCAGACTGAAGAGCCGAGATGATCACCATGGAATGTCCTGTCTCTCCACCCTCCTCCGCCCCCTCAGTGTGGGCACTGTGAGACTGCAGTCCTCCCGACCCAGGAACCCCCCCCCCCCCACTTGATTGACCCCCAGTACCTGACCAGAGAGGAGGACCTGGAGCCCCTGTTGTACGGTGAGTGACCTGGATGGACCTGGCTGGACCGGTAGGATTTAGTTTGATTGCTCTTCATACTTAGGCGATTGCTGACACTGTCCCAATCATTCTGCACTAATTAGTGTTGCCGTTTAGAAAGTGTGGTAGCAAAGTGATGGCTCATACAGTGCCCTGAGGGTTCTGTAGTGGCTCATACAGTGCCCTGAGGGTTCTGTAGTGGCTCATACAGTGCCCCCTGATGGTTCTGTAGTGGCTCATACAGTGCCTGAGGGTTCTGTAGTGGCTCATACAGTGTCCTGATGCTTCTGTAGTGGCTCATACAGTGCCCTGAGGGTTCTGTAGTGGCTCATACAGTGCATGCCCCCAGGGTTCTGTAGTGATTCATACAGTGCCCTGATGGTTCTGTAGTGGTTCATACAGTGCCCTGATGGTTCTGTAGTGGCTCATACAGTGCCCTGATGGTTCTGTAGTGGCTTATACAGTGCCATGAGGGTTCTGTAGTGACTCATACAGTGCCCTGATGGTTCTGTAGTGGCTCATACAGTGCCCTCGTGGTTCTGTAGTGGCTCATACAGTGCCCGGCGGGTTCTGTAGAGGCTCATACAGTGCCCTGAGGGTTTTGTAGTGGCTCATACAGTGCCCTGATGGTTCTGTAGTGGCTCATACAGTGCCCTGCGGGTTCTGTAGTGGCTCATACAGTGCCCTGCGGGTTCTGTAGTGGCTCATACACTGCCCTGAGGTTCTGTAGTGGCTCATACAGTACTCTGAGGGTTGGTTCTGTAGTGGTTCATACAGTGCCCTGGTGGTTCTGTAGTGGCTCATACAGTGCCCTGAGGGTTCTGTAGTGGCTCATACAGTGCCCTGATGGTTCTGTAGTGACTCATACAGTGCCCTGATGGTTCTGTAGTGGCTCATACAGTGCCCTGATGGTTCTGTAGTGGCTCATACAGTGCCCTGATGGTTCTGTAGTGGCTCATACAGTGCCCTCAGGGTTCTGTAGTGGCTCATACAGTGCCCTCAGGGTTCTGTAGTGGCTCATACAGTGCCCTGAGGGTTCTGTAGTGACTCATACAGTGCCTGAGGGTTCTGTAGAGGCTCATACAGTGCCCTGATGGTTCTGTAGTGGCTCATACAGTGCCCCTGATGGTTCTGTAGTGGCTCATACAGTGCCCCTGATGGTTCTGTAGTGGCTCATACAGTGCCCTGATGGTTCTGTAATGACTCATACAGTGCCCTCAGGGTCTGTAGTGGCTCATACAGTACCCGGATGGTTCTGTAGTGGCTCATACAGTGCCCTGATGGTTCTGTAGTGGCTCATACAGTGCCCTCAGGGTCCTGTAGTGGCTCATACAGTACCAGGATGGTTTGTAGTGGCTCATACAGTGCCCTGATGGTTCTGTAGTGGCTCATACAGTGCCCTGAGGGTTCTGTAATGGCTCATACAGTGCCCTGATAGTTCTGTAGTGGTTCATACAGTGCCCTGAGGGTTCTGTAGTGACTCATACAGTGCCCTCAGGGTTCTGTAGTGGCTCATACAGTGCCCTGAGGGTTCTGTAGTGGCTCATACAGTACCCTGAGGGTTCTGTAGTGGCTCATACAGTGCCCTGATGGTTCTGTAGTGGCTCATACAGTGCCCCTGAGGGTCCTGTAGTGGCTCATACAGTGCCCTGATGGTTCTGTAGTGGCTCATACAGTGCCCTGATGGTTCTGCAGTGGCTCATACAGTGCCATGATGGTTTTGTAGTGGCTCATACAGTGCCCTGATGGTTTTGTAGTGGCTCATACAGTGCCCTGAGGGTTCTGTCGTGGCTCATACAGTGCCCTGAAGGTTCTGTAGTGACTCATGCAGTGCCCTGATGGTTCTGTAGTGGCACATACAGTGCCCTGAGGGTTCTGTAGCGGCTCATACAGTGCCCTGAGAGTTCTGTAGTGGCTCATACAGTGCCCTGACGGTTCTATAGTGGCTCATACAGTGCCCTGAGGGTTCTGTAGTGGCTCATACAGTGCCCTGATGGTTCTGCAGTGGCTCATACAGTGCCCTCAGGGTTCTGTAGTGGCTCACACAGTGCCCTGATGGTTCTGTAGTGGCTCATACAGTTCCATGATGGTTCTGTAGTGGCTCATACAGTGCCCTGGGGTTCTGTAGTGGCTCATACAGTGCCCTGATGGTTCTCTAGTGGCTCGTACAGTGCCCTGAGGGTTCTGTAGTGACTTATACAGTGCACCTGATGGTTCTGTAGTGACTCATACAGTGCCCTGATGGTTCTGTAGTGGCTCATACAGTGCCTTGAGGTTCTGTAGTGGCTCATACAGTGCCTTGAGGGTTCTGTAGTGGCTCATACAGTGCCCTCAGGTTCTTTAGTGGCTCATACAGTGCCCTGAGGGTTCTGTAGTGGCTCATACAGTGCCTCAGGGTTCTGTAGTGGCTCATACTGTGCCCTCAGGGTTCTGTAGTAGTTCATACTGTGCCCTCAGGTTCTGTAGTGCTCATACAGTGCCCTGATGGTTCTGTAGTGGTTCATGAAGTGCCCTGATAGTTCTGTAGTGACTCATACAGTGCCATGATGGTTCTGTAGTGGCTCATACAGTGCCCTGATGATTCTGTAGTGGCTCATACAGTGCCCTGAGGGTTCTGTAGTGACTCATACAGTGCCCTGAGGGTTCTGTAGTGGCTCATACAGTGCCCTGATGGTTCTGTAGTGGCTCATACAGTGCCCTGATAGTTCTGTAGTGGCTCATACAGTGCTCTGATGGTTCTGTAGTGCTCATACAGTGCCCTGATAGTTCTGTAGTGGCTCATACAGTGCCCTGATGGTTCTGTAGTGGCTCATACAGTGCCTGATGGTTCTATAGTGGCTCATACAGTGCCTGATAGTTCTGTAGTGGCTCATACAGTGCCCTGAGGGTTGTGTAGTGGCTCATACAGTGCCCTGGGGTTCCGTAGTGGCTCATACAGTGCCCTGAGGGTTCTGTAGTGGCTCATACAGGACTTGTGTTGCCTTGTCTGGTGGGATAATATAGTAGAGTGTCCGACATCAGTACAACTTGAGCTTGCAGTAGGAGCGTTCATGCTTCAGCGTGGGTCGTGGTCTCAAAGGAGCCGTTCGTGTCGAGGATCACTGGCAGTATTTCACCATCGGGCATTCTTTGTTCCAGGGCAGCACAAACTGTGCCCATGGCAACTGTCCAGACACGTGCTCGTGTTTTCTTTGTAGTGTCTGATTTTGAAGTGTTCAGGAAGTGAATAATAAACCTGGACCAGAGCTCCTACATAATCCATCATCTGCTCTCCGTTGCTTTTATTTCTTTGTAGTTTTCTTCTTCTTCGTCTTCTGCACCGACAACTACTCTGCTCAACACTCACAACAAGCTCCGTTGAAATGAGTATGCTTATCATTTAACTTAAGCAGAGGGCGAACATGGTAACCAGGACAATTGATTACAATTCATTATTTTTGCTTTGCTTCAGTCATCTCGGGCAGTAGCAAAATAGTGAGTCAGAATTATCTCAAATGCACACACGCGCATATTGCACGCACGCACGCACACAATCGAACGGAATCAGTAACTAGTAGGGTTTAAAACGGTGGGTAACTGGCAGTTGTCCCAAATCAATAACAAAATAGCGAACACCCCCCCCCACCCCCCCACCCCCACCCCCACACACACACACACTCACACACATCAGTGACTATTTTGTTTGACGATTGGCAAGTGTCCCAGACCAAATGAAAATCATCATTTACACTCGTGGAATTTAAAATTGTATTGTTTCAGTAGCCAGTTCCTATTTATCCTGGTGCACATCGCATTGCTATTTACCCTAGGGGTACTGCTAGTCGCACTAGACTGTCATTTCCACTGTCACATTTAATTCCTTGTTTTAACTTCCGCGTGCAGTCATACCTTGAATCTTATTTTTAGTCAAACTGGCCATGACCGTTTCTTGTGTTGTCTTTTGCTTTATGTATCCAAGTAAAACTTCCCTTTCATTTTTCTTCTTCTTTTTTTCCTTTTTTCTTCTTTTTCTTTTTGTTCTCAAGCCACAAGATCAAAAGATGATCTTTTCTTTTGATTACTCGTTCATCATATATTTTTCTTAACATGTCTTGATATCACCTGTTTCTGTTTCCCTCTTCTGCCCTTTGCTGGTCTCTGTGGGTTGGATTGTGATGCTCTCCTCCTGATGTTGAGACATCAATGGAATGTGAAGTGGCGCTTTGTGCTAGACAGCCCGGTGGACTGTCACATTATGTCAGTGGAATGTGAAGTGGCGCTCTTGTGCTAGACAGCCCGGGTGGACTGTCACATGTCATGTCAGTGGAATGTGAAGTGGCGCTCTGTGCTAGACAGCCCGGGTGGACTGTGACATGTCATGTCAGTGGAATGTGAAGTGGCGCTCTGTGCTAGACAGCCCGGGTGGACTGTCACACCAGCAGCCAACTCTGTCTGCTGACGAGTATCACCCGGGGACGAAAGTCGACCCTAGACCGACATGAACAAATGGTTCTGTTCACAATACAGAACGCAACGGTTTCCACAATCTGACAATAATACGAAAATTCATCTAAGGTCTTCTATTTCATCTTGACTTTTATGCTCTTGCCCCCCCCCCCCCCCCCCCTTGTCTCCTCCGCCCCCACCTCTCATATGCTACTCCTCACTTCCGCTTGAAATCATGTTAGTCATTTCCGTAATGACCGAGGACTTGCCTAGCTGCTCTTGGTGTTTTCTACAGTTTTATTTCATCGTCTTTGTTTGCTTGTATGTTTTGTTTCGCCTTACCGCCAGCAGGTTGACGACGTTTGTCAGTCAAGTGTGTGTTGGGGTTCATTCAGCGGTGTAAGATCTCTATGGCTCTGTTCTCCTGATTGTACTGTCCACACTGCGCTCTGCATCTGTTTGGGTGTTTGTTCATTACAGGGGAGTGACGCTGGGAGTTAATGCTGTTTGCCATGCTGTATTCTCGTCTAGTTGTGAAAAAACTGAGCGTGATGGATGGTACACTAATGCACATTGATTTCGTTGAGGTAGGGAATCCGACGTTTGAAATTAACTTTGTGAATTGTACATGCGATGTGTGTTTGTGTGTGCATGGACTTTTGACAGAAAATGTGTACGCACGTGTGGTGTTAGTTAGTTTAAAAATTTTACGTCTATCCACTCTAGGTGATATTAGACGGGGAAAAACCCCACCCTTATCATCAAAACAATAAATAATAAACAAACAAACCAAACCTCATGTAAAACCCAGAAAATTACAAATGGTTTTGATATGGAAGAGAACAGTGAGAGGTAGGGGACGGTTGAAGATGGTCCTTTCGTATATTTTTATGTAGATTTAGTAACAGGGTAAACGATTAAATCACTTAAAAGTAACCTAATAAGAATGAGAAAATAAGTGTAAGACACTAGAAGTACTTACTTATTGGACTCTTTGATAAAGAAAGAAAGAATTCATAGGTTAATACTGGTGATTCAAAAATATTTCTAATTGTATACGAAGAAAGCATGGGTATTGATTTGTTTGATAGCGGCACATGAGATAATTGATCAACTGTGATGCTCTGTCCACAAACACATGAGTCATTTTTTTTAAACTAAATTTTGTGTAAAATCATCGACTTTCCACCTATACATAAGGGTCGATAACTTTCTGCCGATGTGTTTAAGTTTGCAATATTAAATCTGTGTAAATAAACTTTTTATGAGACTTTTTAAAAGGAATTCTGGAAATGGTTCCAAGCAAATGATTCCACTATACTATATTGTTCTTGAACTGAAAGTGGAAAATTCATCCTGAGAGACTCTGAACTACATTTTGCCCCTTGTTTTGCAGCTCTGTCTACTTTATCTGCTGGATACCATCACACATGTTCGTTTTATTATAACGATAAAGTAGACAGAGCACGCGCGCGTGTGTGTGTGTGTGTGTGGGGTGTGTGTGTGTGTGTGTGTGTGTGCGTGCGTGTGTGTGTGTGTGTGTTATGGATATACTTCCATGTCGCTAAAAACATGTAATGGGTGTTCTTTTTTGTCCTTTAAAAAAACTGATACGGCTCTGACCATGTCCCCTCCCACAGGGATACGTTAGTGCCAACGCCTGATGACCACGCCCACAATGCGCGCACTGGACGCTCAGTACAATGATGAAGCCGTGAAGGCGTGCAGCGAGCAGCACGTGTTGACAGAGTGACGACTACTGGCGATGTCACATCCGCCAGAAACCCCTGTCACCGAGTATCACCCCACTGGCACGTGCAGGATGGGGGATCCCAAGGATCCCTCCACTGTGGTGGATCCCCAACTCAGGTGAGTGTGTGGGGGATGCACAGCATTGTGGGTAGACCTACGTCTGCAACACACTGCATACACTCCTCCAAAGGTACTGTCAGGCAGCCTACGTTTCATCTACATGAGAAGTATATATACATGTCACATATGCTAAAATATTCACCATACCGTACCTGCTGAAGGTATTTTACGTGAAATATAACTTTTTAGTGTAGTAAATCCGGCCTTGTTCTTCGGAAAAATAACAACACTGCGTTCTCTGTCTCTGTTTCTGTCTCTGTCTCTGTTTCTGTCTCTGTCTCTGTTTCTGTCTCTGTCTACGTCTCTGCCTTTGTCTGTCTGTCTGTCTCACTCTCTCTCTTCCTCTCTCTGTGTCTTTCTTTCTCTCTTGAAAATCAGATGATTTCTGTTTTACTTGAACACTATATTTTGTACTGGTATGATAGTCTATCCTGAATAGCCAAACGTTAATCATTTCAAGGACCAACACTGTAAATGACTAACTGATATGGGCTGGGCTTTTATAATAGAAAACAAAAACCTGAGCAAAACAAAAAATCCATCAGTTGATCTAAAAAAGCTCTGTTCAATCCGTTCACCAAGAGGAGGGTCCCTGCGTGCAGGCAAGTCCACATACGCTACAAAACATGTGCTGAGCACTGAGGTGACAGTGTGCAGGGCTGCAACAAAACAAAAGATAAGTGAACAAATGAACACGATGAGAGATAGGAACATGGACTCATGGACAAGAGATTAGACGCTTGAATTATGCATAACCCAACAGATAAATACGCAAGCAAGAGTTGAAAGAAAAAAAGAAAAAAAGAAAAATAGACAGAAATGCACACATAGGCCCACATACTCACCCTGGTCTACATAATATTTTCCTGTGTGCTGATACAGAAACAACCTGTCACGTCTGCCCAACCCCCCTCCCTCCCCTTACACCTGTGGTCTCTACAGCTGTGCCCAAGTTCTCGTAAGTCTTGCAGTATGCTACAGTGAAGATAGATATTTCACCAGTGTAAGAAGGATGGGCTCACCACAAGTAAACCCTAATGTGCTTACGTATCAGAGTAATGACGTTTTCCTCAAAGGGAAAGAAGTAAATGGTTCATACATCTAGAGCTATGATTATATATAACGACATGAGCCACCCCCCCCCCTTCCCCCCGGTAAAGAGGTATTACTTTCAGTCAAATTAAGACTTAAAACAGCAATGGTCTTGGTCCACGTTGAGGGCACCATCGTCTTTCTTCACAAAGTAAAGGCCTTGATCCATGTTCATGCTCTTTGTTTTCCCATCACGCACTAAAGGACTTTACGCAGGTTGACACACTAGGTTTTCTCACCACGTAGTAAACGACTTGATTCATGTTGATACACTGTGTTTTCTGACCATAGTGTGAAGGTCTTGATCCATGCTCGCATACTTCGTTTTTCTTCACCAAAGAGTGATAGTCTTGATCCCATGTTTATACACCATGTTTTATGTGCCACATATTAAATGGCTGGATCCAGTTCATGTTTTCTGTATTTGCTGTGTCACAAAATAAAGGTCTTGATTCAGTTCAATACAAAATTATTTCTGTACTCCATACTAAAGGTGTTGATTCATGTTCACACACCACATGTTTATTCTTCTTTGTCCAGGGTGAAGGGGGTCCAGGGTCTCAGAGTGGTGGATGCTTCCATCATGCCCACCATCGTGTCAGGCAACACCAACGCCCCCACCATCATGATCGCCGAGAAAGCCGCCGACATCATCGGGGTCAGTGATGTCACCATCCTCCAGGTGGGTCCTGACTGACATCACTGGGTGCCAGCACTATCATCATAGAAGCACCAAAATACCAAGAACGTAATGACTTTACTGCGTGCCAGCACTATCATCATAGAAGCACCAAAATACCAAGAACGTAATGACTGATTTGGACAGTTCCTCATCCAAGGCACTGTCTGACTCAAACGCTTGAAGTACGTCACGCCACAAAACGCTAGTGCTATACTAGAGCATAGTGGCTCTCTTTGAACTGGTCCTATGAAACCGTTTATATTGACTTTATTACCTTGGCAAGAGTCTAGTCTTTATTATATCCAAAGAGAAATTAAGAGTGGCCATCAAAACATGACTATGGATGTATATTTCACAAATCACACCCACCCACTCACCCACCCACTCACACACAGAGAATAATCTCTCTCTCTCTCTCTCTCTCTCTCTCTCTCTCTCTCTCTCTCTCTCTCTATATATATATATATATATATATTATATATATATATATATTATATATGTTACCGTCATCAACCGTAATCAGGCATAACTAGTAATGACTGTTTTTTTAGCCATTACCAGTAATGACTGATTCAGTCAGTGGTTACGAGTAATGACTGAAAGTCTTAGGCATTACTAGAATTGACTTGCACATTTCGTGAACTGAACGCTTGATGACTAGGCAGGAGACGTAACTTTTCTCACGTTTTTCATGTTGACGGACCAGTGTTCAGCTATACTTCACAAGGCATGTCATGTACGCTTGAAAACGACTCAGCCCGGAAGCCGACTCTTGTTATTGAGGCCGACTTGCATTCATTCGTTCAGAAGCTGCCGGCATGGATGAAGCCACAGAAAACCGTTTTATGCAGGAAATGCAAAAAATTCGCCAAAATGGAGGAAGGCAACTCATGACAAACCTGGAATATCAGGCCAACATAACTGATTTACTGGCAGCCCAAAGCAAACATAGTACAAAAAGCCGTCGCCAGTATTACTTGGCGAAAGGTAAATTTTTCCTCTCTCTCTCTCTCTCTCTCTCTCTCTCTCTCTCTCTCTCTCTCTCTCAGTCTGTGTGTGTGTGTGTGTGTGTGTGTGTGTGTGTGTGTGTGTGTGTGTGTGTGTGTGCGTGCGCGCAAAACAAATTTTGATCTCTCTGTTGATCATTCAGTCTGTGTGTGTGTGTTTCCGTTTGCAACATGTGTGTTACAGATTCGCAAAACGAATTTTGCTCTCTCTCTCTCTCTCTCTCTCTTTTCTCTCTCTCTCTCTCTTGCTCTCTCTCTCTCTCTCTCTCTCTCTCTCTCTCTCTCTCTCTCTCTCTCTCTCTCTGTTGATCATTCCAGACTGTGTTTGATTACGCTGACGATAGCTTATGTGTTTCCGTTTGCAACATGTGTGTTACAGATTCGAAGTCTTGGAATGTGGCACCACTCAACGACTCATCATGAAGCGGAAGTCACCGACTAATCCTGTGTTATACTACGTTACAATGGAGGAGACATTTGCAGTCGTGAAACAAGCACATGCATCCACGGGTCATGGCGGAAGAGATAGGATGATAAAGGAACTGGATAAGAAATACAAGAACATTCCAAGGGAAGCTCTTAAGGTGTTCATTGCTAACTGTTCAGTGTGTCAGAAAAAGGCAGTGCGACAGAGAACAAAAGGCGTTGTCGTGAAACCGATCCTGACCAAAGAAGCCATGTCTCGTGCACAAATTGATCTTGTTGATTACCAGTCTATGCCAGATGGAAACTACAAATGGCTGCTTGTGTTCCAGGATCACTTGACCAAGTTCTGTGTTCTGCGCCCGTTGACTTCCAAACGTGCATCTGAAGTCGCCATTCAGCTGGTCGATGTCTTTTGTCTTTTTGGAGCTCCTGTCATTCTCCAATCGGACAATGGTTCTGAATTCACAGCTGGAATCATTCGGGAGTTGAAGAGTCTGTGGCCCACACTGCACCTAGTGAATGGCAAGCCGAGGCACCCTCAAAGCCAGGGGTCAGTAGAAAGGGCAAACGCGGATATTAAGAACATGCTGGCCGCGTGGATGGAAGAAAACAGTTCTGAAAATGGACCATGGGCATCCGCTTTGTCCAGTTCATGAAGAACAGTTCCCATCAAGAAGGAATAAAACGATCACCATATAAAGCCTTGTTTGGGACGGATCCAAAAGTGGGACTGGCCTCCACATCTCTACCCAGTGAAGTGATTGGGCGCTTGGAAACGGAAGTTGACCTCCTCACGGTCTTTCAAGACCTAGAAGCCAACCCCATTTCCGACGCTGATCCCCAACCCAGCCAAATACAGGATGCCACAGTGTCTCAAATCACAGATCAAGTCCAGTCCATTACAGCTGAACCAGAAGGGATTATTCAGGCTGACGTTCTGTTAGGAGAGACATATCCGTCTCAACCTCAGCCAGAAGCGAGCAGTTTGTCTGTGTGGGTTGATGATCAAGGGATTCTTACGTCCGAGGCTGGTCAAGTCACAACACTGATTCCTTCAGGAGGTGGTTCCTGCGACAGTATCCAAGCTGATGGTGCTTCAGAAAGCGCCTTGACTACAAACGCTGAGCCGTCTCTGTCAGTGCCATCTTCTGCTTCTTCCGTCGAAGGTATGTCATCACAGCCAGACCGCATGGACCTCCACGTAGACGCGGTTTACTTTGACCAGCTGGAAGACAGCATTTCACGTCAGCAAGCAGAGGCAAGACATCATCAGAAAAAACAAGCTGAAAGAATGGTGAAACGGGCCAGGGTTGAGTTAGGAGATGCCAGTGAAGGTGACAATGTTGCGATCCCTATTCCCTTTGTTGACAGAGGGAGGGGGACCCCGAAATCTTCTGGGTGTTGTGTAAATCGGGATGAAAACATGATGTACACTATTGCCACCAGCAATGGAACACTGAAGGGAAAGTATTCTAGAAATCAGTTTATCCTTTGCGCGGAAAGATTGTTGCCAATTGCAGACATGGACAGAGAGAATCTGATTTCACTGAGATCAGCCGTTACTTTGATGTCTCGTTGTAACGGCCAAGGATTTGCCAAATGCTCATGCGCAGGCGCTCGACGCTGTCAGACAAAGAAATGCTCTTGTTTCAGAAACAGTCTAAAATGTAACAGCCGCTGCCACCACAGTCTCACATGCAGAAACAAAATGTGCCAATGAAAAAGTGTTACTAGAATAATATCAGGATATTTATTGTTTGTGCAAACATCGTGGTAGTGCATTTTTATGTGTGACTTTATTATTGTTGCGAATGAAAAAACCCAAACTTTTTTTGCCGTTTTTAATGAATAAATTAAATAGGAGAAATGTACCCTTTATGTCTTCAGTGTTTTTGCACGCAAGAGAGATCCCTGGATAGCTCGGTTATGAATTTGTACAGGGTAATAACTGAACTCCAACAACAGCTAAATATGAAACTTAATGCTGATAGTACCCCAGAACATGCTCTCAGTTTCACCTATTGACTGAATGAAAAACAGGCATTACCAGTAATGACTAATTTCGCTTGATGACGGTGAGGTCAATATGCAAAATCGGTCCTTTACGTGAAATGACAAGTCAATTCTAGTAATGCCTAAGTTTTTCAGTCATTACTCGTAACCACTGACTGAATCAGTCATTACTGGTAATGGCTAAAAAAAACAGTCATTACTAGTTATGCCTGATTACGGTTGATGACGGTAACATATATATATATATTATATATATATATATGATGCTGAACAATTAAGTAGTGGGGGAAAACAAGTGCAGGCTAACAATTCTTCCGTCATTATAATAATGACTTTGCCAAAGATTTGAACTTTTAGAGAAAAAAAAAATTGAAGATGAAGAAAATGGGGAAAATATATTATAAATATTAAAAACCCTTCACTAGCTGCCTGAGAGAACCATCGTGATCCCTTCTGAAGGCAGATCTAGTTGTATTGCCTGCTCCTAGGCCTTTCGTCCGCTGGATCGGACTCATCAGGGAGACACGACTGATTGTGTCTGCGTCCTGGTGTCAAATAGAGACACACCACAGTTCATAATTCTGTGGTGTTCTCCCCACCAAGAGTTCAAAAAAGAATCCAACAGCACCCCAAAGCAGCCAGTGAAGGGTAGTAAAATGGAATAAAACGAAGTGTGGAGAGGAAAAAAGTTGCTAAAAAACTAAAAGCATTATACAAACAGTATAAAATGTAGGGGACAATCTTTGAGCCAATGCCTGAGGATCCATTCAAGGATACAAGGGAGATCAAAAGATATGGAACAGTTTGAGTGGTCAGCTCTGCTGTTCTATAACTCAAGCAATGTCAGTGGCTAAGAATTGTACAGGACAACCTTTACTTGGATCTCCTAAGAGATGCAATCTCCCACTGATTGACCAAACAATATGATGCTGAACAATTAAGTAGTGGGGGAAAACAAGTGCAGGCTAACAATTCTTCCGTCATTATAATAATGACTCTGCAAAGATTTGAACTTTAGAAAAAAAAAATTGAAGATGAAGAAAATGGGGAAAATATATTATAAATATTAAAAAACCCTTCACTAGCTGCCTGAGAGAACCATCGTGATCCCTTCTGAAGGCAGATCTAGTTGTATTGCCTGCTCCTAGGCCTTTCGTCCGCTGGATCGGACTCAAGAGGGAGACACGACTGATTGTGTCTGCGCTCCTGGTGTCAAATAGAGACACATCACAGTTCATAATTCTGTGGTGTTCTCCCCACCAAGAGTTCAAAAAAGAATCCAACAACACCCCAAAGCAGCCAGTGAAGGGTAGTAAAATGGAATAAAACGAAAGTGTGGAGAGGAAAAAAGTTGCTAAAAAACTAAAAGCATTATACAAACAGTATAAAATGTAGGGGACAATCTTTGAGCCAATGCCTGAGGATCCATTCAAGGATACAAGGGAGATCAAAAGATATGGAACAGTTTGAGTGGTCAGCTCTGCTGTTCTATAACTCAAGCAATGTCAGTGGCTAAGAATTGTACAGGACAACCTTTACTTGGATCTCCTAAGAGATGCAATCTCCCACTGATTGACCAAACAATATGATGCTGAACAATTAAGTAGTGGGGGAAAACAAGTGCAGGCTAACAATTCTTCCGTCATTATAATAATGACTTTGCAAAGATTTGAACTTTTAGAGAAAAAAAAATTGAAGATGAAGAAAATGGGGAAAATATATTATAAATATTAAAAACCCTTCACTAGCTGCCTGAGAGAACCATCGTGATCCCTTCTGAAGCCAGATCTAGTTGTATTGCTGCTCCTAGGCCTTTCGTCCGCTGGATCGGACTCAAGAGGGAGACACGACTGATTGTGTCTGCGCTCCTGGTGTCAAATAGAGACACACCACAGTTCATAATTCTGTGGTGTTCTCCCCACCAAGAGTTCAAAAAAGAATCCAACAGCACCCCCAAAGCAGCCAGTGAAGGGTAGTAAAATGGAATAAAACGAAAGTGTGGAGAGGAAAAAAGTTGCTAAAAAACTAAAAGCATTTATACAAACAGTATAAAATGTAGGGGACAATCTTTGAGCCAATGCCTGAGGATCCATTCAAGGATACAAGGGAGATCAAAAGATATGGAACAGTTTGAGTGGTCAGCTCTGCTGTTCTATAACTCGAGCAATGTCAGTGGCTAAGAATTGTACAGGACAACCTTTACTTGGATCTCCTAAGAGATGCAATCTCCCACTGATTGACCAAACAATATGATGCTGAACAATTAAGTAGTGGGGGAAAACAAGTGCAGGCTAACAATTCTTCCGTCATTATAATAATGACTTTGCAAAGATTTGAACTTTTAGAGAAAAAAAAAATTGAAGATGAAGAAAATGGGGAAAATATATTATAAATATTAAAAACCCTTCACTAGCTGCCTGAGAGAACCATCGTGATCCCTTCTGAAGGCAGATCTAGTTGTATTGCCTGCTCCTAGGCCTTTCGTCCGCTGGATCGGACTCATCAGGGAGACACGACTGATTGTGTCTGCGCTCCTGGTGTCAAATAGAGACACACCACAGTTCATAATTCTGTGGTGTTCTCCCACCAAGAGTTCAAAAAAGAATCCAACAGCACCCCAAAGCAGCCAGTGATATATATATATTTATTTATTTATTTATATAAACAAGCTTCCTGAACCGGATGTTATTGAAAGTTAAGTTTTGATTCAGGAGTTTGATGGAATTGGGAACGAAAGTGTTTTTAGTTCCATTTGTTTTGAAATTTGGAACATTGTAGTTTTTTGAAAGAACATGAGAACTGTCAGCAGCAATGTTCACAGCTTTTCGTGTGACATGACATTCATACATTTTATCTAGCTGTTCTGGGTTTTTTTTTGCCAATAATCTTTCTACATGTATTCACCACTCTGTTTAAAATGTTTTTTTTTCACGCTACGATTTCCAAACCAGCATAAAAAGCCGAAGGACAGCACTGATTCTACAAACAACGATAAAACATTTTTAAGGTGTCCTTTTTAACAGCAAGAGACGGAAGTTTGTGAAGACCGTATATTCTAGGTTGGGGACACAGGTTGCTCGTTTAGTATAAAGTGTATCTCCTTCCTCTGAAAAAATGTTAATTCCCCCTTTTGTCACTTCATATGACAGCTTTTTTGTTTAATCCCATTTACCGCTACCCAAAACTTTATTTTTTACCTATGTTTCTTGATAAATAAAATGCTTGCTTTCCTCCTGTAATCGGTTTGTCATTTAAAACACACACACACACCACACACACACACACACACACACACACAACATACACACACGCACGCACGCACGCACGCACGCACGCACGCACGCACACACACACACACACACATGCCAAGTAGATGGAATGATAGAGCATGACATTTAGCTTGAATAACAAAATCAACATTTTAAGAACGTTTGTTCGTTGATACAAGGCCGTCCGCCTCGCAATCCTACAGCGATTACACGACTCGTTATCTGCTGTTTATTTTGTTCACAGCAGGTGTACTGCATGCAGTGAAATTTACGTCCAAAATGTGTTCAGACAGAAGTAGTAACCAACGCGCTGTGCTGCACACGCTTAGTTTACTGTAGCAATTGTTGGCGATTTGTTTGTTGAGTAGTGCTCGCGGTGGGGGCCAGAATATCTCAGTGGGAGAGCGCCGGACTCCTAATCTTGGTGACCCTGGGGTTCGAATCTCCGCCGGGCCGTTTCGGTACAGGGGATTTTTCCCTC
>CM031605.1:72781833-72798759 GCA_018398815.1 Conus ventricosus | reverse complement strand
TTTCCTCCTCTCTCCCTCTTCTCTTTTCCCCTCTCGTGTCTCTCCCTCTCTCTGTCTCTTCTCCAACTGCTCGCATAGCGCTTTTCATATTCTTTTCCTTTTGTTTTCTTTTGTTTTCTTTTATCTGTATATAAATTTTCTTCTCCCTCGTTCATCCTCTTTCTTCTCCCTCCCCTATTCTCCTGGTCTGTTTTTCGTGCATTTTCTCCTTCTTTGATTGCAACAATCCTTCTGTCTATCCTTGTCCTATATATTCGTCTGTTTAATCCTTTCTGACGTTTCCATCCGACTTTTCCCTTTTACCGCGCTCTGTATGTATTCGTGTGTGTGAGCGTGCATGCGTGCGTACGTTCGCGCGTGCAAGTTTTGTGTGTACGTATGTTATTATGTGTGTGTGTGTGTGTGTGTGTGCGTGCGTGCGTGTGTGTGTGTGTGTGTGTGTGTGTGTGTGTGTGTGTGTGTGTGTGTGTCTGTGTGTGTGTCTGTGTGTCTGTGTGCGTACTGCTTGTGTGCAAAGGTCTGGTGACAAATCGATGCAGTTAGTCCAAGCGGCTGGGGTAATGAATAATTCGGAAGACTGCCTCACGATATTGATCTGATCTAATCACCAAGCCTTTGGGCAGACGTTACGCCCGCGCCTGACTGCTGATGCGTGGGAGGGAAATCAGAGTTCAGTGAATTCAGTCACCCTCTCTTGACTAGCAGGTGCTTTTTTTTTCTTTCTTTCTAATCCCTGCTTGGATGCGGGAGACTGGGCAAAGCGGAAAATAAATGATGGTATGGTGATAATCATCCTCCCGCCCCACCCTTCTCTTTCGCTTCTTCTTCTCTCCCCCCTCAATCCCTTCTCTTCCCATTCTCCAGAAGGTTTGTGTTTTCAGTGTTAAAGCAAGGGTGGGTTTTTTTTTTCTTAATGAAATCCCTGTCCAAAGGCGGGAGACGTGGCAAAGTGGGAAATAAATGATGATGTTAGTCTTCCCTCCCCACCCCCTCCCTCCCCCACCCCCTCTCTCTCCCTCCACCCCTTCTCTCCCCTTCAGGAGAAAGATTGTTGTTAGTGTTAAGACTGGGTGTCTAAAAGTTGTTTTTATAGAAACGTGTGCCGCCTGTTTGGGATTTTGTTGTTGTTGTTGTTGTTTACTTGTTGTTGTTGTTGTTGTTGTTGTTTCTTGCCAGAGTCAGAATACTGGTTTTGTTTGTTTGCTTGTTTGTTTTACATTTTAAATCGTATTCACACAATTTTCGTGGGATTTTATATAGGGTCAGGGAACCGGAAAAATAAGATCAAAAGTTTTTATTTTTGTTTTTTTTCCAAGATAAAGTTGGACCATTTTTTTTCAAGCGTGGAAACATTTTTTTCCCCCTTGTAGCGTTTTTTTGTGTTTGTTTTTTGTTTGTTTTTTTTGTTGTTTTTTTTTTTTTAAAAAATAAATTTTTTTTTAATTCTCTTTTAAATAAAACGATGTGTTTGCGAAAAAGAAAAAGACCCTCTCTCTTTTTCCCCCCCCCCCCCCCTCTCTTCTCTCATTTTTAAAACCCTTTCTCATTTTGCACTTTTTCTAATTTTTCCCCTTTTTCATTTATTTTTGGGGGCCCCTACTAAAGGGGGAAAGGGAAAGGATGAAATTAAAAAAAAACACCCCCATACTAGGCTTATCCCCTATTTCGTAAATTCTCTCCCCTCTCTCCCCTCCCCCTTTTTCTCACTTTCCTTTTCTTCCTTATTCTCTCTCCCCTCTCTTCTCTCCCCTCTCTCTCTCAAAACATAAAAAACCCCCGCTCTCTCTTTTCCTCCTCATAATTGGGAACTCTTCTCCTCTCTCTTCATCTCTCTCTTTTCACTCTCTCCCCTCCCCTCCCCCTCTACAAAAACCGGAAACCTTTCTCTCTCTTTTCCCCTCTCTTCTCTCTTCTCCTCTCTCTCTTTTCCATAACATAAAAAACTTTCTCTCTTTTCTCCTTTTCTCTCTCTCCTCCCCCTCTCTTCTCCTATCTCTCTCCCCAAAAACATGAAACCGTTTCTCTCTTCCTCATAAATAGGGAACTCTTTTTTTTCCCTTCTCTCTCTATTTTCCTCCCCCCTCTCCCCTCTCTTTTTCTCTTCATAAAAAAAAGAAACTCTCTTTCTTTCATAAACATAAAACTCCTCTCTTTCTTTCCTCAAAAATGGGAAAACTCCTCTCTCTCTCTCTCTCTTTTCCTCTCTCATATCTTGCCCCAGAAAAAAACCAGCACGCACTTTTTCCCGGGCAAGCGATAAAGTGTTTCCCAAGGGGGAAAACGATGATTTTATCCTGCCCCAAAAACGCGGCGAAAAACCCAACTGCCCCCCCTGTTTTGGGGTCGCTTTCCTCCCCCCCCCTCCCCCCCCCCCCAAGCTTATGGGGCCCAAAAACCCCCAAAATTTTAAAAAGTTTGCTCAAAAATCATTACATCAGTGGGGATCGAAAAAGCGTTTAGGCTTGGTCTGTAGCCGAGGATAGGACTTTGTAAGTTTTAATAATAAAAAAAAGATGTTTAATAAAAATAAGAAGAATATAACCCATTAAGGCGTTCCGAGGCGTAGCCTAATTTGACCCAACATTTAAAATTAAATGAAAAAGTTCAAAAAACACCCCCCCCCCCCCCCCCCATAAAATTTTTTAAATTTCCCCCCTTATTTTTTCCGATGATATCATTAACAATTTTCAAATACACAAATTTTCCGACCCCCTTAGCTGACGTAAAACATGTCGGGCCCTTTCTCATTTCCTTTAAACCCAATCTTTGCGCCATTTTACCCCCCTCCCCAAAAAAGCCCCCCTTTCATTCAAACTTTTGTGGGAACCCCCGGCAAGTGCCTTGACAGGCATAGGGAAAGGGAAAAGAAGGTAGACAACTTTCAAACAAATAAAAAAAAAAAAGGGAAGTTTAAAAAACCAATATAACGGGGGGGCCGGAATAGCCAGGGGTTTAGGCCGGACTCGTGTGGGGGGTTTCGGGGGTTCGAATCTCCCCCCGGGGCCGTTTCTTTACAGGGGGGAATTTTTCCCTCGGAGTTAAAAAGGGTTTGACCCCTTTCCCCAAAACAGCCTTCGAAGAATTTAAAACCGGGGTTCCGGTGTAAAACGAACGAATCCCAAACTTGTACACTGAAAAAAAACCCCCATCCCCAATTTGGGAAAAGGAAAAGGGCCCAGTTTGGCCTTTTGGAAAGGATGCACGTTACATATAGCACGCCCCCCCTGCGTAAAAAAAGGGAAAAAAAAATAAGGATGGGGGATAAAGTGAACGATTTTTGGGACGAAATTGATGGATGAACGGGAAACGACTAAAATGAAGCCCCCAGTGGCAGCTCTTCATCGGCCCCCTCCCCGGGTTTGGGCAGCCCGTTTGAAAACGAGTGTGTTTGAAAACGCTTAAGTTGGGTTTTCTAGCCGGAATGGGCCGTATATAATATTCATTATCATTTCCGGCAAAACATCTTCTTTAAATTCTCCTTCTAAAATACTGGGGCCCCTAAAGAAAGGGCCCCTTGGGCTTTTCACTTTTGGGTTTTGCAGCCCCCCCCTCCCCCTTCCATTTTTTTTCCCCCCCTGCCCCCCCCTCCCCCCAGGTCAGTGTATATAAAACAGGGTTACGGGGACAATTTATTTTTGGATAAACCTTTTTTTTTTAAACCCCTTAAAACGGGAAAAAAAAAAGGGGAGAGGGGAAGGGGCCCCCAAGGTAGGAAGATAATTGCAGAAGAAGAGAGAGAGAGAGAGGGGAGAGGGAGAAGAGAGAGGGGGGAAGAGGTGGGGGGGGGAGATGGGGGGAAAACGAGGGAAGGGGTGAGGTTGGGGGATGGGGGGGAAATTTGGGGCCCAAGGGGTGGGGTTTGGGGGGGGGGGGGGGGGGGGGGGAAACAGGCCGCAAAAAAACGTTGAAATGATTTGTTGTGTGTGTGGGTAGGGGTTTGTTGTGTGTGTGGTTGTGTGTGGTGTTTGTGGTGTTTTGGGGAATCTCTATGTGCGTGGGATGGGTGGGGTGGTTGTGACTGTATGTGTGGGGTGTGTTGTGTGTGTGTGGTTTTGGGGGTTGTGTGTGTGTGTGGGGGCTGATGAAAAGGAAAAAAGGGTGGGGGTGGGGGCGTGGGGAAAAAGGGGGAAAGGTTTGCATGCAAAAGAAAGGCGGGGGGGGGCGACAGTGGGGGGGAAAAGGGTGGGCTCCCGGGCGGGGGTCTTTTTGAAAAGATTTGGTTTCCCCCTTTGGTGTGTTGTGTGTTGTGGTGTGTGTGTGTGTGTTGTGTTGGGTGTGTGTGTGTGTGTGTGCGTGTGTGGGGCGGGGTGTTGGGGTGTGTGTGTGTGTGTGGGGTTGTGGGGAAATGTGTGTGTGTGGTGTGGGGTGTGTGTGTGTGTTTGTGTGTGTGTGTGTGTGGGTGTTCATACCATGTTGTGTGTGTGTGTGTGTGTTTTTGGTGGTGGGTGTGGGGTGTGTGTGGGGTGTTTTTCCGTGCTGGTGCTTTGCGTGGGTGGGGTGTGTGTGTGTGGTGAGTGGTGTGTGTTGTGTTTGTGTGTGTGTTTTTCAGGGCCATTTTGTGTGTTGTTTTGTGTTGTGGTGTGTGTGTGTGTGTTGTGTTTGTGTGTGTGTGTGTGTGTGTTTGTATGTTTGTGGGGTGCGTGCGAGCGTGTTGTGTGTGTGTGTGTGTGTGTGTGTTTTGGGGTTGTGGGGGTTCCCAAATCTGGGGGACCCCAATTTTTATGTAATCCCCCCAACTAACGCAGAAAATGGTTCCCATGCAGAAGCATGAGCGGGGGTTCCCTTTTAAAAGGCAGAGCCAAACGTCCGTTCAACGACAGTCTTCCCCCACCATGAAACGTACACAAAAAATCGCCCCCAGGAGGGACGATGTAAAAAAAAAAAAAGGGAAAACTTCAGGTCGTCAGAGAGTGAGCAGGCAAGGCCACAGCCCGTATCCACGTTCTTTTTCCCCCGAAGGGAAATGAGGGCCCGGCTGATAAGATGGGGGAGAGCAGAGCAGGAAACCCCCCAAAACCCTTTAAACCACGTCTTTCCCCCGTATGGACCATGAGGGTCAGGTAAATGAAGGGGGGCGAGACAAAGCAGAAAGGGCCACAGACCTTTTTACCCCCGTACTTTCCCCCGTAAAGGGGACCATGGGCCAGGCAAAATGAAGAGGGGGCGAGAGCAGAGCAGGAAAGGGCCCACAAAACCTTTAAACCAGTTCTTTCCCCGGGGGTTGACCATGGGGGTCGGCTGAGGAAGAGGGGGCGAAAAACAGAGCGGGCAAGGCCAAAACCCGTTACCCACGTTCTTTCCCGGGGATGGACCACGAGGGTCGGGCTATGAAGATGGGGCGAGAGCAGACAGGAAAAAGGGCCAAAAACCCTTTTTTCCACCTTTCCCCGATGGACCATGGGGGGCCCGGGCTGATAAAAGAGGGGGCCCCGAAGCAAAAGCGGAAAGGCCCAGACCGTTTATCCACGTTCATTCCGTGATGGACCATGGGGTCGGTGATGAAGATGGGGCGAGAGCAGAGAAAGGCAAGGCCACAGACCGTTAATCCACGTTCATTCCGTGATGGACCATGGGGTGGGGCTGATGAAAAAAGGGGGGCAGAGCAGAGAGGCAAGGCCCAAAAGACCGTTATCCCACGTTCTTTCCCCGGATGGAATGGGGGTGGCTGTGAAAGGGGCGGGGGCAGAGGGGGGCAAGGCCACAGACCTTTTATCCCTTTCATTCCCGTGAGGGGACCATGAGGTCATCGAGGGAAAAAGGGGCGAGAGCAGAGCGGGAAAGGGCCCAAAAACCCGTTATCCCCCCGTTAATTCCCGTGAGGGCCATAGGGTCGGGCTGAAAAATGGGGCGGGGCGGTTTCCCCATTCTTTTGGCCAGGTCTACATGCCCGGGGGGAATTCGCCCTTTTCCCCTTCCTAAACACCGGAAAATTTGGGGGACCCCCCAAAAGAATGTCTGGTTGTTTTGGGACTGTTAAACCCCTTGTTACGGGCCCCTTTTTGATGCAGCAAGAAAGCGCACTGGGGAAAAAAAATTTTTTTCACCCCGAAACCTTTGCACTGGAAAATTAATGTACGGTCACTGTCACGGCTTGGTGTCCAATGATTATGCAAGGGACAGACACTCCGTGATTCCCCTGGGTTTTATTCTCGGGTTTTACCAGCGACCCAAATCAGCTTAGGGGGGACGGTGTTCAATGCACAGCAAAATATTCCAAGCGACATTGGGCTTATTTTGGTTAAATGGGTTTCTCTTTTTGAAGTTTTTATTTGGGAAATTTTGGGAAAACGGGGGTGGGCCTTGGCTCTTTATCGTAAATATAAAATCCCGTTTTCAAAAAAATTTTTAAGAAAAAAAGCATGCCATCTTCTTTAGGAAAATTTAAGCAGTACTCTCAGAGATGCTTTCCCTTTAAAAGGGTTTTAAAATTTGACTGTATGTTCCAATATTTCCCCCTTACCCAAAAAAAAAAAAAAAAAAAAAAAAAAAAAATTAAGATCCCGGAGAAAGCAAAAATGGCCCCAAGATTCCCGGGCCTCAATGCAGGGTTTTTGAACCCAATTTTACCAATTCCCCCCACGGAAAAGTGCACCATGGTTTCCCGGGGTGTTTAAATTTGTTTGTCCAGGAATTTTAAAATCCGTTTTAAGAAACACAGGGAAAATTTCCCTGGGGGTTTTGGGCCCCGAATAAAAACTTGCAGAGTTGCTGATTTAAACTATGGGTCTGGCAAATGGTGCCGCTATTTATTTTGGGGCCCCAAAATCAGAAAACCCCAATTGGGGTTTTTCAACACTGGTGCCTTTGAAGTCGGGCTGCTCGAGGGTTTCTGTTCGAGGTACCGCAACATTGTTCCCCGGATGGACTGGCGGCTGAACGAAAGGCAGGTGTTGTGTTTGAATTTTAGGGCGTTTCACGTGGGCGAAAAGGGGACTTTAGTCCCGATTTTTCGCTTCTCATCCACTTTGCTTTCCTTGGGTTTTTCCAATTAATCCATAAAAAGGGTTTTAAGAAACCATTTCCTGTTATTCCCCCCCCTATAAAAAGGGTTTCCCAAAAAATGGACATGGGGAACAAAATTTTTTATTTCAGCCAAATTTTTAAATTTTTAAACGTTCCCTTAAAAAAATATGGAAGGTTCCCGCATGCTTGTTGTGGGTGTGGGGTGTGTGGGGTGTGGTGTGTGTGTGTGCTCTTGCCGTGCGTGCGTGGTGCGTGCGTGCGCGCGTGCGTGTGTGTGTGTGTGTGTGTTTTTGGTGTGTGGTTTTGTGGGGCGCGCGCGCGTGGGGGGTTTCGTGGTGCTTTTGGGTGGTGCGAGCGTTATTAAAAGGTCCCCCATGTTTTTGTGTGTGTGGTTTTGTGATGTGTGTGTGTGTGTGTGTGGGTATTGTTTTGGGGGTTTTGTGACTCTAGCACGGGTTACCCCCCCCCCCCCCCCCCCCCCCCCCCCCCCCCCCCCCCCCCCCCCCCTGAAGATTTTTAGAAAACCGGAAAGGTTTAAATTTGTCCGGTTTTCATCCCCCTCTCTTTTATTGATGAATTTACCTTAGGGGTCCCGGGTAATATTTGCCCAAAAAACCATTGGTAGGGGGAAATTGTCTGCAAGATCTTTGGTTAAAAGTTCAAAAGTTTGGGTGTGACAAAAAACTGAGGGGTTCTGAACCCGAAAGGAGGGTTTCACGCTGTGAACTGGCCTCAGGTTGTGGGGTGTTTGTGTGTGTGTGTGTGTGTGTGTGGTGGTGGTTGTGTGTGTGCGCCCCGCCCCGTGCGTGCGTGCGGGCGTGTGGGGCGTGGGGTGTGGGTGTGTGTGTGTGTTTTGGGGTGTGTGTTGTGTTTGGGGTGTTGTGCGCGCCTTTTCGGTCTGAGCCAGCCATAACTATTGATTGTAAAATAAATGAACAACCCCAAAAAAGTAGTGTGAAACATTATGGGATTGAAACTAACAAGTGGGGACCCAAAAGGGGGGGGGGTGGGGGGGGGGGGGGGGGGAGGGAAAGGGGAGGGGGCAGGGGGGGGGGTGGGGTTTGGGGGGGCAGGGAAAGGGGGGGAACAGGGGGGGGGGGTTGTAATATTCGGTCGTAAAAGAGACCAAGAGAAGTTTGGGAAGGGAGGCAGTTTGTTTCACTTGGCAACGTTCCCATAACCCATCGCGCATATTAACATAAAGAACGATTATCCAATATGAACAGCATGGGAATTGTTTCCCTTACACTGGTAATAGAATCCGTCTGCTATGACGAACTTATCCTACAACTCCCTTTTTGAAAAGTAGTTAATGTCTTTCAAATTTACAATCATTGTGATAAATTAATAAGAAAAGTATTCGGCTCTTATTTTGTCTATTTTCTTTCATGTACTTCTTTCTTCTTTCATATTCGTTGTCCTTGGTATGATGTTAGTTTTGAAGTGTTTATAATTTCACGAAGAATGTACATCGTTATTTCATATTCATAGTGTGTTCAACCTTTCCAAGTGTCATAGAGTCACATGCCATAGACCTCACCGGCTCGCGGCTCGCGCGGGCCTCATTATCATAGAGTTGCTAGGGGGCCACAAGCTCTCGCGGGAGGCTGAAACAATGGCGGCTGATACGAACAGCGCGACAGACTCGCTCGAAGGCATCCATGATTCCGTCGGCCCTCATTACCTTCCAAAGTACAGCACGCTCTCAAAAACTGTACTTAATCGAGGAAAAAAACAAGTTTGCATCCTTGAGGCAGGTCGCTATCGCATTCGGAGTCCACATTTCCACCGTCTATCGCCTTCTGGACAGAGAGAGAGAGAGAGAGAGAGAGAGAGAGAGAGAGAGAGGAGAGAGAGAGAGAGAGAGAGAGAAAGTGAGAGAGAGAGAAAGAGAGAGAGAGAGAAAGAGAGAGAGAGAGAGATAGAGAAGAGAGAGAAAGAGATAAAGAGAGAAAGAGAGAGAGAAAGAGAGAGAAAGAAGAGAGAGAGAAAGAGAGAGAGAGGAGAGAGAGAGAGAGAGAGAGAGAAGAGAGAGAGGAGAGAGAGAGAGAGAGAGAGAGAGAGAGAGAGAAAGAGAGAGAGAGAAGAAAGGAGAGAGAAGAAGAGAGAGAGAGAGGAGAAGAGAAGAGAAAAGAGAGAAAGAGAGAGAGAGAGAGAGGAAGAGAGAGAGAGGAGAGAGAGAGAGAGAGAGACAAGACAAGACAAGACAAGACAAAATTCTTTATTTACGAGGATAATAGATAAGCACTAACGTGCTTTTTTGCATCCAGTCCTCGCCCTGAGTAGGGACTACAACATGCAGTGAAATCAATTAATGTAAGAAATCAAAGAAGCAAGCAAAGCGGTCATGTAATCATAGAGGAACATCAAATGAAAATAGAAGATAAATGAAAACAAAACAAAAATAAGAATAATAATAAACAAAACAACAACAAAAAATAATATAACAAAAAAATAAAATAAAATAAAAATGAGAATAATAATAATGAAGAGGAGGAGAGAGGGGGGGTAGGGAGTGAGGTGGGCTGGGGGAAACATATGTAAGTTTTACTACAACGTACAAGATTGGCATGTATGAAAACAGAGAGAGAGAGAAAGAGAGAGAGAGAGAGAGAGAGGAAAGGGGAGGGGAGAGAAAGAAAGAGAAAGAGGGGAGAGGGGAGAAAGAGAGAGAGAGAGAGGAGAGAAAGAGAGAGAGAGAGAGAGAGAGAGAGAGAGAAAGAGAGAGAGAGAGAAAGAGAGAGAGAGAGAAAGAGAGAGAGGAGAGAAGAGAGAGAGAGAGAAAGAGAGAGAGAGAGAGGGGAGAGAGAGAAAGAGAGAGAGAGAGAGAGAAAGAGAGAGAGAGAGAGAGAGAGAGAGAGAGAGGGAAATATGAATACTCTAACAGACAGACAGGTTGTAGCTTGTGGCCCCCCCTTCTATGCTGCCTGCGGCTAGGCGCGCACCGAATGTGACCTATTTTCTGATTGGCTGAAAATCCTTTCTCCGGTGAGGTCTATACTAAAGGACTTTGAAAACAATATAAGAATGCCAACTTCCTTCTTTTCTTTTCTTTTTTGGTAATGAAATATGTAATTGTTGATAACTGTAAGTAATTTTAAACTATAAAACTGGAACCATTCAAAAATAACATTTAAAGTCTGTCATTTAAACTTTAAAAGAACAAAAGCGTAGTCTATGTGTTTTTGTGTGTGTCTGTTCACAACAACTGTTGTGTCTCATTTCTATAAATCAAGTCGTTGGGGTTTCTTGATTATTCTTTGGACTTGCGGAGCACTCCCGTGGTGTTTGGGGTTGGAGATACTGGACCAGGTGTTGGCACTGGGACAGGAGATCGCTGTTGAGTTGTGGGTGGAACTTTTTGTGGCGATCGCTGTTGTGCTGAAGACAAAGGTGTTGACGGCGTAACCGCAGCGTGGTGGGTGTTCCTTGCCTGGGTTGTACATCATTTGACGTTGTTACTAAGTGCGTTCTGTTGCGTCTGATGGGACCGGTTTCTGTCCAAACAATGTAGGAACGTGGGTTGTGGTGTTTTGACAACACTTCTCCCGATTTGTTCATGTCTTTGACAAATACAGTGTCACCAGGTTTCAGGGGTGTTGCTTCCCTGGCTGCATGACGGTCGTTGAAGTTGTTGCATTGCTTTTGTTTCATGTACTGTTCTTTCTGTTTGATGAAAGAGTGATCAGGGTTTTGGGGGAGTAGATGGATGGAAGAATGGGATTTTTGTCTTTAATTTTCTTCCCATTAGGAGCTCACTGGGGGACTTGCCATTTTGCAGTGGACTTGACCTGTAGAGGAGAAGTGCATTGTAGGGGTTTTCGCTTTCTTGAGCAGATTCTTCACAGTTTGTATAGCTCTTTCAGCCTCTCCATTACTTGGGGTAATGAGGAGAGCTTTGTGGTATGTGTGAACCAAGTCAGCAGCAAATTTGTGGAATTCTGTGCTGGCAAACTGTGGACCATTGTCAGACATGACTATTCAGGGATGCCATGGACAGAGAAAATGCATTTTAGTTTACTGATGAGGTTGCTGCTTGTTGGTTGTCAAGCGACGTAAACTCTGGCCAGCGAGAGTAATAGTCCACCACAATGACAAAGGTCTTGCCTTGAAACTCAAAACAGATCCATCCGAGCCTAGACCAAGGTCGTTCAGGGAAGGAAGAAGGTAGAAGGGGTTCCTTATTGTTTGGTCTGTGTTTGGCACAGATATTGCAATTTTTACGAGATCTTCAATTTCTGTAGAGATACGAGGCCACCAAATTGAAAATGAAGCAAGTGCTCGGCATTTCACAATTCCGAGGTGTCCCGCATGAATGCGATTGAGCATTTCAATCCTCATGTCCCGAGGAATGACAATTCTGTCGTTCGAACAACAAGAGGTCTTCAACTATGGTCAGATGTTCTCTATTTGTCCAGTACTGCTTGAGAAGTGGTGACTCTGGCATGTAGGCGGGCCATCCATGATGCAGTATTCTCGGACTTCAGTTGTTTCAGGATCTGATTTCTGCAATTCTTTGATTGTTTGCAGTTGGTTTGTTGAAGCCGGAAGACTGTCGATAGTTTGTTTGGCAAGTAGCGCTGCATCATCGACGAGGTTGATGTCTTCTTTTTCTGGTTGAGAATGCGGTGCAACGTGACAGTGCATCTGCTGTCGTTTGATTCTTCCCGGCGACGTGCTGAATTTTTGGAGAAAATCGCGTGAGTCGCAGTCGAAATCGTTGAATGCGTGGAGGCATTTTGACGAGTTCTGTGGTTGACAGGAGGGGGACAAAGGCTTGTGGTCGGTCTCGACTGTGAAGGTGAGTCCAAGGAGGTATTCACTTAGTCTCTCACAGGCCCATGTGACTGCCAATGCTTCTTTTCAATGACAGCATAGTTGCGTTCTGCGTCAGAAAGTGAGCGTGAAATGTAACACTGGGCGTCGTGAGTTGTCATCTTGTGTCTGGTATAATACAGCACCAAGGCCTGCATTGGAAGCGTCAGCCGCTACGAAGGTTTCACGCTCAGGGTTGTAGTGTGCAAGTACAGGAGGTGAAAGTAGAAGATTTCGTATTTGCTGGAACGCCATTTCCTGTTGATCACCCCACGTCCATTCAGGTTCTTGCGTAAGAGACAGCGTAGAGGAGCTGTGATGCTGCAAGATTGGGCATGAACTTGGCCAGTTGATTTGCCAATGCCAAGAAACGTTGAAGTTCTGTGCAGTTCATGGGTGAGGGAGGAACTGTTGATAGCTTCCACTTTTGCTGGATCCGGCGGATGCCTGAGCTGTCAATGATGTGACCCAAGAAACGGATTGAGTCTTTCGAAAACTCACATTTGTCATTGAGTGTGATGCCAGCCTCCTGTAAGTGTTTCAGGACTTCTCGAAGACGCTGATCATGAGTAGTTTGGTCTTCGCATGGACCAGAACATCATCCAATGGCAACGACGCCATCTAGATCGGCCAGGATTGCTGACATTGTCCGCTGAATACTTCACTGGCTGAACTAATGCCAAATGGGAGTCGGTTGAAGCAGTAGCGTCCAAATGGGGTTATGAATGTTGTGTATAATTTGGATTGTTCAGCGAGAGGTATTGCCAAAATCACTTCTGGCATCCAGTTTTGTTAAAAACTTTGGAATTCGCAAGTTTTGCCAGGCTTTCGTCCACTGAAGCTATGGGATGAACTTCGCGTTGAACTGATTCATTCAGACGTGTCAGATCCACCATAACCGTATTGATCCATTCGGTTTTGGAACCACAACAATCCCTGAGCACCAACTGGTGGGTTCTGTGGACAGGTGAAATGACTTCTTCCCGCAGCATGCGGTCAATCTCTGTTTTAACTTTAGGTAAGAGAGGATGTGCAATTTTGCGTGGAGCATAAATGCACACTGGTTTTGCATCAGGTTTGAGAGTGATGGCATAAGTTGTGTCCAGTTTGCCCGGCGTTTTTGAAAGAGGCTAGGAAACTCACTTTTAAAGTCTGGAATTCCTGGATCGTTGATTTGATCGATGCGAGAGATCAGACCCAGCTGTACACAGGCTGTTCGACTGAGGAGGGAGCTGGACTGGCCTTTCAGAACATAAAGTGTTTCCTTATATTTCTTTGTCTTTGTGACGCAGTCGTGCTTGAAACGTACCCTAGTACTGTGAGTTTGGTGTTACCTGGGCCTTTCAGCTGTTTTCGTGATTTGGTCAGCTTGTAAGAGTTAGCCCATTTTTCACCTACGACTGAAACAGATGCGCTGTATCCAGTTTGAAAACGTTGGGCCTGCCAT
Organism: Conus ventricosus; assembly: GCA_018398815.1. Classification (NCBI taxonomy): domain Eukaryota; kingdom Metazoa; phylum Mollusca; class Gastropoda; order Neogastropoda; family Conidae; genus Conus; species Conus ventricosus. The sequence continues at coordinate 72,785,534 of CM031605.1, read as the reverse complement.
TTGTAATGATTTCTGCTGTCCAGGAGTCATCTCTTGAGATGAAGATATTGCCTAGAAGTTCATCTTCTGCTTCAGGTGAAGTGTAGTGGTCTTCTTCTGATAATTGATGAACTGATTTTCGCCTGAAATCTCGACTGTGACGTGCAGTGCTCGGCAAACGTTTTATTAGTGTCCTCGTTTTTGGCATGAAGAACAAATTGCTGTACGTGCAGGGCATTTATCTCGGGAGTGAGATTCTTTCCCGCAGTATCCACAGGATTTTCTTCCAAATGCTGGAGTCTTAAAATATTTTATTGATTCTGATTGCTGTTTGATGGCGTTGATGGCAGTATCTCTCTAATTAAGTTGTTGACTTTCTTTCCTTTCTTCTGTTGTTGCTGGTCTGTATCGCCTGACTGAGTGTTAAGTCAGCTTTTGCTTGAAGTTCATTTGAGAGGACCATCATCAAATACACCAACAACAATTCGGTCTCGGATTAGTTCCTCTTTCAGTTGACCGTATTCGCAGTCTTCGGCTAGCTTGTACAAATCTTGAATGAAATTTTCAATTGTCTCTCCTATTCTGTGTTCTTTTGTTGAATTTGGCCCTGTCAACGATCGTGTTTTTCCGTGCACCAAAGTAGCCATCAAACGCAGTCACAAGCGCGTCATGTTCAATCGTGCTTTCGTCAATGTTCATGGTTGACATGATATCATCTGCTACGTCTCCCATTGTGTATAAGAAAAAACTACACTGTTCTTCACGTGTTTTGTTCATCAAACCTGTACTGGTTCGGTAGCGCTGAAACCGTTGTTTCCATTTCGGCCAGCTGGCTGCTGTGCCGTCGAATGGCTTTGGAGGAGGGAGGTTGATTGGGCGTCGAACAGCTTCGTCGACCCTGTTTCCCTTTTCTTCTTAGGAGGGTGAATTTAGTTCAGTCACCGCTGCCACCATGTAATATTCGTCGTACAGAGACGAAGAGAAGATTGGAAGCAGGCAGTTGTTTCACTTGGCAACGTTCCCATAACCCATCGCGCATATTAACATAAAGAACGATTATCCAATATGAACAGCATGGAATTGTTTCCCTTACACTGGTAATAGAATCCGTCTGCTATGACGAACTTATCCTACAGGGGTGGGTTGGAGGGGCAGGTAGGGCAGGGAACAGGGGTGGGGGTTCCATGGCCAGATTTCCCAGATAAACTGTGGCGTTGGGATTTTTTTTAAGGTGGTATAGTACGTATTCTGTTTTCAAACATTTTCTTTCCTTCTTCAACATAAGCATTTGTTATATCACATTATCAGTCATGATCAAAAGATGTAGTTGTACATGTAATAGTAAGTGAATGGGATTCAGTTTTTTAATACATTAGAGGAAGACAAAGCAAAGCAAAAGGACCAAAGGATGAACTATAGCAACATAGTATAACCTTAACTTTACATATATGAAATTGAAAAAAAAAAAGGAAAAAAAAGCAAACCCAGGCATCCACATACACACACACACACACACACACAACATACACACACACACACACACACACACACACACACACACACACACACACACACACCACACACACACACGCATGAGTTCTATATGTCACAGATTTAGGGGCAGAATGGGCAGCTAGAGGAAAGGAGGAAAGGAGTTGCAACGATCTTCATACACTGAAATAGGTGGTGGAGAAAGGGTGGTAGTCTCCTGATGGTAGTCACCCCACCCCACTGACCTTAGGCCGAAACAGTTAATGGAAAGTTCCCAAGGACAGTTAAAGGGCACCACCAACGGAGACCACGAAACTGTGTACAATTCAAATCTCTACATGGGTACCACCTAGAGGCATATCCTAAGAATGAACAAGCTTACATGTATAGACATAGTATTCAGCGAAGTAGCATATATATAATTACACATAGTTGGTCAACAAATGGACATATTCTGCCATTCTCGTTTAGTTTTACTTCCTAGTTCAGATCATAATGTATCATACACACACACACTCTCTCTCTCTCTCTCTCTCTCTCTCTCTCTCTCTCTCTCTCTCTCTCTTCCTCTCTCTCTCTCTCTCCTTTTCTGGTTCAATCTCTCGCTCCCTATCTTCAGTATAGAACCATATAGTAAGTATTCTTCTGTAATTCAGATTTTTGTAGTTGGTGGTTATAACAATTCGGTTACCTGTCCATGCAATTTAGCAGATTCAGGGTTCACGTGCGCACGCGCTTGTGTGTTGTGGTGTGTGTGTGTGTGTGTGTGTGTGTGTGTGTGTGTGGTGTGTGTTGTGTGTGTGTGGTGTGTGCGCGCGCGGGGGGGTTGTGTGTGTGTGTGTGTGGTGTGTGTGTGTGTGTGTGTGTGTTCAAGCAATGAAGTAGGAATACGAGGTCGTTTTTTCCAATTTCTGAAGCTTTCTTATCGGACAGAACTATCCAAGTCAATGTTCATGGAGCTTTATCAACTTCTAAGACTATTAACATGGGTGTTCCCCAAGGGAAAGTGTAATCGCTCCAACACTTTTCTCGCAAAATGTTTTTCGATATTAAACAGGTTAATACAAAAGGTGCCAAAAATAGCTTTGTATGCAGATGATATTGCTCTGTGGAAAATGTAAACTGAAATTTTTTCCCAAACAACAAAACCAAAAGAAAGAAAATCATTGAACAGTATCAGGAAATAGTTGACAATATTTTATTACATGAAATCAAATGGGTTCGGTTTATCTGCTCACAAAACGGTTTTTGTGTCTTTACAAAGAAACAATTGGTTTAAAGGGCAGAGAAGCTGTCTCTATAAAGGTAGTAATAATTTAATATACCAAGGCAAACAAGTTAAGTTTCTCGGTGTAATTTTCCACTATAAACTTTTTTGGAGTAAACATATCAATTACCTTGTAGAAAAGGCAAGGAAAAAAGTGGTTTATTACTTTTGTTCTATCTGCTATACCATCTGATTAACTGGGGATCTAATCCGTCTATGTCGCCTCGGGCTAGTTCGTTCAATTCTGTCGTATGGCCAAGAATTTTTTTTTAAACAGCTGGAAAGACAGATTTACACAAGCTAACATTTATTGACTCGCTGCCTTTAAATTGCATTAGGACTTCCCGATGGGCTTCAATTGATCTGACGTACAAGGAGGCTGGTGTTTACCCTTAAATGAACCAGGCTAAGTTGCCTGTAATTTTACAGTGAGAGCTAGAACCATTCCAAATTCGTAATGACTGAAACTGGGATGGAAGTACGTATGTTTCAAGAGAGATCCGTAACAAATCGATTATGTTTCCCCATTATTTCAGAACGTAACTGTCTCTTGATGGTATTGCCGAGGTTCCATGTTGTTCATACCTTCGGGGGTTGTCAGAGCAGGCTGAAATCATTACACTTACGGAGATCGAATAAAAAAGATTAATCCTCTGTTACTATCATCCTATGCCAAAGATTTTGATAGATAGGAAATACGATTCCTATCTACACATTTTCACGGAATGGTTCTGTTTTAGTTTTTCCCGATGTTGGGGCTTCCTTTGTAATACCAGCGTCAGCATTAGAAGAATTACCAAAATTACGAAAGGATGTTCTATATTACAGCAGATTATTTGCCATTTTAAAAGCACTAATTTTTTTACTTAAACATGCTGTTTACATAGACAAATACTTATTACTATCGGACTCAAAAATCAGCGCTTAGGCTCTACATTGTAAATTTCAAAATCTAGTCGTTCAG
>CM031605.1:72750433-72762933 GCA_018398815.1 Conus ventricosus | reverse complement strand
GTGTATAGGTGTGTTTCGTATGTGTGTGCGTACGCGCGCGTGTTTTTTGTGTGTGTGTTTGTGAGTGCTCGTGCACTTACGTGCTTTTGTATGACTCTGTGTGTGTGTGTGTGTGTGTGTGTGTGTGTGTGTGTGTGTGTGTGTGTGTGTGTTTGTGTGTGTGTGTGTGTGTTCATCAATCTTTCTATTGTTCATATTTTGCTATGTACTCTTGATGGTGGTTGTGCTGGTGAAGGAGGTGATATATATTTTGTTACTGCCCGTTGCTGTTCGTGAGGGCATTGTTGTTTCTGTTATGCGAGCGTGTGTGTATGCGTGCGTGTATGTATGTATGTATGTGTGTGTGTGTGTGTGTGTGTGTGTGTTGTATGTGGTGTGGTGTGGTGTGGTTGTGGTGCGGGCGGTGCTGTGCTGTGCTGTGCTGTGCTGTGCTGTGCTGTGCTGTGCTGTGTTGTGTTGTGTTGTGTTGTGTTGTGTTGTGTTATGTTGTGTGTGTGTGTTTGGAAGGGGCGTGGTTTGGTCTGTCCTTTTTGCTTTCGATGATGATGGTTGTGGTGGTTGTTTGTAGGTGTCGTCCTGTTTGTTTGTTTTCATCTTGTTGGCGTTCCTGTTGTTGCTGTTGCTGCCTATGATGATCATTAATGTCATATCGTTGCTGCTGATGTTACTATCATTATCATACCAATATTATTAATGTTCTCGTTGATGATGATATGATGATGATAATGATGTTGACGACGACGACGACGACGATGACGATAACGTCGACGACGACGACCCGACAACTACCATGACAAATTCCACGACGACCATGACGTCGATGATAATGATGATGACGACGCCGACGATGATGATGATCTTGATGATGACGACGGCGACGATCATGTTGGTGATGACGATTATGATGGTGATGATCATGATGACGACGATCACGATCACGATGATGATGATGATGATGAAAACGCTGACGGCAATGATTACAGGGCACGCCATCGACCCCTTCCACCCCGACCCGGACTGCAAGTCACGTGACGGCACCTCCTTCGCCTTCCCGCCCGTCTCCTCCACCACCTCCTCCTCCAGCCGCTACCATGGTGACGTCAGACCTCATCATCACCTCCTCCGACGTCACAGCAGCGACACTCTCCTGTCCCCCGCCACGTCACGCGGCCATGGCCACGGCTACGGCCACGGCCACGGTGGCTACTCCAACGGGGGCCCGGGTACCACGTCCCTCTCCCAGGGCCGTCACCATAGGAACAGCTCCCTGAAGCTGCCCAGGATGGGGGGACGGAGGAAGTCGGTGGTGCCCTGTGTCAACAACATGCTGCTGCTGCATGACGTGCTGCAGAACTCCTCCTCCTTCAAGGCCAACGACTTTCAGGAAGAACCGTTGTGATGGAGCAGGGTTTATGATGTGATGAACGTCTCCTCCTCCTTCAAGGCCAACGACTTTCAGGAAGAACCGTTGTGATGGAGCAGGGTTTATGATGTGATGAACGTCTCCTCCTCCTTCAAGCCAACGACTTTCAGGAAGAACGTTGTGATGAGCAGGGTTTATGATGTGATGAACGTCTCCTCTCTTCAAGGCCAACGACTTTCAGGAAGAACCGTTGTGATGGAGCAGGGTTTATGATGTGATGAACGTCTCCTCCTCCTTCAAGGCCAACGACTTTCAGGAAGAACCGTTGTGATGGAGCAGGGTTTATGATGTGATGAACGTCTCCTCCTCCTTCAAGGCCAACGACTTTCAGGAAGAACCGTTGTGATGGAGCAGGGTTTATGATGTGATGAACGTCTCCTCTCCTTCAAGGCCAACGACTTTCAGGAAGAACCGTTGTGATGGAGCAGGGTTTATGATGTGATGAACGTCTCCTCCTCCTTCAAGGCCAACGACTTTCAGGAAGAACCGTTGTGATGGAGCAGGGTTTATGATGTGATGAACGTCTCCTCCTCCTTCAAGGCCAACGACTTTCAGGAAGAACCGTTGTGATGGAGCAGGGTTTATGATGTGATGAACGTCTCCTCCTCCTTCAAGGCCAACGACTTTCAGGAAGAACCGTTGTGATGGAGCAGGGTTTATGATGTGATGAACGTCTCCTCCTCTTTCAAGGCCAACGACTTTCAGGAAGAACCGTTGTGATGGAGCAGGGTTTATGATGTGATGAACGTCTCCTCCTCCTTCAAGGCCAACGACTTTCAGGAAGAACCGTTGTGATGGAGCAGGGTTTATGATGTGATGAACGTCTCCTCCTCCTTCAAGGCCAACGACTTTCAGGAAGAACCGTTGTGATGGAGCAGGGTTTATGATGTGATGAACGTCTCCTCCTCCTTCAAGGCCAACGACTTTCAGGAAGAACCGTTGTGATGGAGCAGGGTTTATGATGTGATGAACGTCTCCTCCTCCTTCAAGGCCAACGACTTTCAGGAAGAACCGTTGTGATGGAGCAGGGTTTATGATGTGATGAACGTCTCCTCCTCCTTCAAGGCCAACGACTTTCAGGAAGAACCGTTGTGATGTGGCAGGGTTCATGACGTGAAGAACGTCTCCTCTTCCTTCAAGGCCAACGACTTTCATGAGAAACCATTGTGATGGAGCAGGGTTCATGGTGTAAAGAACTTCTCCTTTTCCTTCAATGTCAACGACTTTCAGGAACAGCCGTTGTGATGAAGCAAGGTCCATGATGTGAAAGAACTTCTCCTTCAAGGCCAGCAACTTTCTGGAACAGCCGTTGTGATGGAGCAAGTCCTGATGTGAAGAACTTCTCCTTCAAGGCCAACGACTTTCTAGAGGAACCGTTGAGATGGAGCAGGGTCCACGACGTTCTGAAGAACTTCTCCTCCTCCTTCAAGGCCAACGACTTTCTGGAGAAACATTTGTGATAGAGTGTTGGCGTCGGTGGCTGCTGGAGGGAGCTGAAGTCCAATACCCTTGAAACGAACGCTGGTGGCCCACCCGACGGAGTAGACCTACGAGATGAGTCATGCGTTTTGACTTTGAGTTCTTGTACAGGCGAGACGTGCCAAACTCGGAAGGGCGGGGGAAAAACGAATTTTGTTCGCTGTGGAGATTTGAAGGGGGGAAGCGGAAGGAATGTTTGTACATGGTAGGATGTCGGATGCTTTGGATTCTTAGAGTTTTTTTTTCTCCATTCATACGTATCCCTTCCCCTGTCCTCCCCGCCTCTAACTCCTCGCCCTCATCCCCCGTGTTCTTAGCCTCCCCTCTCCCACACCCTACCCAGATACATTATACCCTGACTTGACAAAACGAATGTATTTTGATTGATGACAGTTTGGTGCTTCGTGTTTCTGAAAGCCGACCCATCGTGAACGGTTTTTGTTTGTTTCCCACTAATCAATATAGTGGACTGACGTGTAAACCAGACGATATAATGGTTCTTCGAGGGAAGAAAACGAATCACAAAACTTGCACTGGGAACTGTTCGAGTTCGCGCCAAGGAAAGACAACCCTAACTTCCTGTGGGCTGAGGCGATGTTGTGCTGGGTGTAATCGCCCTTAGTGTGCGGCAAAGCTGGGCCTGAATTGGCGCCATCGATTGGGAAATAAACCTTTCAGTGACTGCGGCCACACTGTTCCGCTGCACAACACCTTGCAAATAAATAAATGAAATCCTCGGACAAAGAGACACATGCATGCACGCACGCATGAACACACACACACACACACACACACACACACACACACACACACACACACACCACACACACACAAGCGCGCGCGCACCACACACACACACACACACACACACACACACACACACACACACACACACACACACACACAAGCGCGCGCGCGCCACACACACACACACATTGTGTATTGTTAAACTTGACTCAATCACCAGGCCCCATGACATAACAAAAACAGACTTGGTGAGTCAATAACTACTCTAGAACTACCAACAACCACAACGCTACAAAACCTAGACGTCCACAACCATTTTTAACTTCGAATGCCTTTCATCCTTGTCCCTAAAGCTTACAGCTGAAACAGGTAGCATGCCAGAGTTTCCGAAGTTTGGGCTGATGTCCAAGATTGTCGTTGATGACGCAGTATTTTGCTTGTGATGATGATGATGATGATGATCGTGATGATGATGATGATGATGATGATGAGATCTATGATGATGATGATATGATGACGATCGTGTGATGCTAGATGATGATGATGTGGTGACTATGATGATGATAATGATGATGTGATGATAATGATGATCGTGATGATGATGATAATGATGATGATGATGATGATGGTGATGACTATGATGATGATGATGATGTATGATGATCGTGATGATGATGATGTGATGATGATGATGTGATGATGGTGATGCGATGATGATGTGACGTGACGGATGGTGACGGTGACGATGACGATGACGATGATGATGATGATGAGACGACGTGGTCTTTTTCCTCGCCACAGGTCGTTCAAGCTTGAAACGGTCTGCGAAGGTTGTCGCAAAACAACGATATGTGCGGGTCGAGGGTTGTAGATCGTCTTAGCTCGAAGGCAGAACGGAACCCGAGTTGTGTTATTCCTTGATCGTCCGGCACGAACTGTTCGTGCAGTTCACAAAACACTCGGACACGCTCTTCATGTTCTGGACAGTCTGGACATATAAGACTCTGTGTGTGCGCGCGCGCGCGCGCGCGCGCGTGCGTCGGTGGCGGGGTGTGGTGTGTGTGTGTGTGTGTGTGTGTGTGTGTGTGCGTGTGTGTGCGCGTGTGCGCGCGTGCGAGTGAGTAAATGAATAAGTGAGTTAAACAGAGAGAGCGAGAGAGAGAACGTGTGTGCGTGTGCGCATGTGCATGCATGTGTGCGAGTATAAGTGTGCGTGCATGTGTGTGAGGTTGCGAGTGTGTGTGTGTGTGTGTGTGTGTGTGTGTGTGTGTGTGTGTGTGTGTGTGTGTGTGTGTGTGTGTACGCGCGCGCGCACTCTCGTTCGCCCGTTTGTATGCATGAAGGTGCCTGGGTGTTTTTGTTTCTTTTTTATTGGTATTTGAAATTGCTTATTCTCTTTCAGCTGTGTTTTGCTTATCTGTTCGGATATGAGGATCAGAATTACTATGGTTACAATTCAATACAATACAATAGTATACAATACTATACAATAAAGCTGTAGTATACAAAACAAAACAAAAGAAACTAAACCACATTGCAACAGAATACAATGCAATGCGATACATATAACATTACAGATTGTGCAAATGTATTTAACCTGGTCACATCTAGGCCTGAAACGTACTGTGTTTCACATTTGCATAACAACTGTACATTCATTTTGTTGTTTCGTTTGTTTTTATACAGCTACGAATTCTTTTTCGTTTTTGTCTTCTTTCCTACTTCCTCTTCTTTCTTCCTTCCTTCCCTTCTTTCCTTTTTTTTCTTTCTCTTTCTGTCTGTTGTTTTTCTGTGTATAAGCAGCATATTATCAGAGTGAGTGAGCCAGTACACCCGATATTAGAACATTAACAAACACAGACACTTTATATCAAAAGCCAAAACACTAAAACCAGCAAGGATATGTCTATTTGTAAGAGAACACACAGACTATGCATGGTGTGTATGAGACTGGTTGGAAGAAAAACAAGGAAAAAAAAAAAAGGGGGGGGGGGGGGGGGAGCTAGTAGTGGAATTCTTTTTTCGCCTTTTGTCTTTTTTGGCAGATGAAGAGGACAGTGTGAAGCACCAAAAAAAAAAATAGAGGTGGGTTTTGGCCTTAGGAGAAGAAAAAAAAGTCACCGCCTTAGGTGCTTCATTGATCTGACGACAGAAGCCACAACAAAAAATATAGACTGTAATAATGGACACCATGCAACATAAATATGATGTAAAACAGTGTATTGCCGTTCAAGGGAAGGAATCAAATCCCCATACAGTTTTTTAATTTTTTTTTTTTAAATGTGATTTTGTACAAATGAGAATACGAGGTGCGTCTCGACAAGGGAAAATACTCTTGCTAAGTAATCTGCAAAGAGCAATTGTCGCCCTTTTCAGGCATGGTTTCTCGAATAAATTCAACTGATATACAGAACTCCTGTCTTCTTTTGGTGAGTGCCCACTAGAAATCTTCTTCTTCTTCTTTTTTTATAATAATAAGTTTAAATGCATATAACATCCCTATGATTTTTACTGAAGGATTCTCTCTCTCTCTTCTCTCTCTCTCTCTTCTCTCTCTCTCTCTTCTCTCTCTCTTCTGTGTCTCTCCCACACACACACACACACACGCGCGCGCGCGCGCGCCCACATTTGAGAATTAAACACGGGAGATATGTCAGAATGGCTGCAGACATATCACATGACACAGGTGTTGATTTCAAATGCCTCATACCAGCGGACTGATCGAACTCTGAATAAAGCCATTCAGTCAATAAACCATCGAGCCACAGCCTACATCTGGAAAGACAGAAATACGAGGTATCACCAAAAACCAAGAGAAATCAAAGGTCAAAAACAGGTCATCTAGATAAATACGTATATCACATGACCAACGAGGTGAGTGTGTCTGTGGATCCCCTAAGCTAACAAGAGCGCCGTATCCTCACAGCTGTCCGAATTAGAGCATTTTGCGTTTATTTTCGGCACTTTCGTCCATTGATGAAATTATGTGTATTGTAGTTAATGCACTGAATACACCGCAAAAGAAAGGGCATTTTAGAAGAAAATACGATTTCTGACCCTCCCATCATTCCCCGTCTCTCTCTCTCTGGCCGACTTCGTGTTCCAGTCTCGTGTGGTGAAGGGAGCGAATCAGCGTGCAAGGTGCAGGCCATTGCAGTTATTTCCCTTTGTGTTCCATTCGCTTTCCTTTCCTTTTGTTGTCAGGAGTGGGGGGTGGGGCTGGGGTGGGGTGGGGGTTGAAAGAAAAGGAAAAAAAAGGAAATGGTTGTAATTCACCTACTCATGCCAGGTTGTCAGCTGTCTGCTCCACCATACATCCCGCCCCGGACTCTTGCCAAAGTGATACAAAAAGATGAAATGGGTTACGTGGCGAATCAAAACAAATCACTACGTATGTTCTGCATTTACGGTCTGTGGCGCTACATACTTCATAAGCACGCGAGTCAATGAGTGTCTTGGATAATTGCCAGATAAAACGTCAAGATTTTCACGTCCCCCCATTATTCAGGCGGTGAAGGCTGAGGTGCACACCAGTGCATGTCTCGTTCATGATGAACCGGCAGCAATATCAAATGAAGATGATGGTTTATCGGGAGGAAAAGTCTTAAAATGATGCAATGGCCAATCCACGTCAGTGCTTTTAACTGTATGTCATAATTTGTTCGTGCTCATGACGTTCAGTCCCTCTTAATGACGTCAGTGGCTCCATGGTCGCGTGATGACGTCTGTGGTCCTGTGACGAATTTCAACTTTCCATGTGCTATTTTAGTGGCTCCTCGATGATAGCGGTGACTCCTGGTGATGTTGATCGAGGGACCTTATGGAGGCATGATGACGTCACTGATCCCGGATGATGTCGGCGGCTTTCTCGGCAATCATGATGGTGGGGGCGTTGGTGTTGCCTGACACGATGGTGGGCATGATGGAAGCATCCCCACTCTGAGACCCTGGACCCCCTTCACCCTGGACACGATCAGAACGGTGAATGAATGTAGATCAACACCGTTTTCTATGTGGTACAACAAATACTGTATATGAAAAAAGTCCTTCATCGAATGGTGAAAGAAAAAAAAACACAGTTTGTGAAAATGCACCAGCCTTTATTATGTGTTTCAGAAACAGTGTTTGTTTATGGATCAAGACCTTTCAATTCAAGACACTTTATTTTCTTTCATAAGAACTTTGTGTTGTGGTGGGAACACATAAACACTTGACATATGAGTACACAACATTGAATAATATAAAATGTGCAAATGCACTCACACCTGCACATGCCCACAAATTTAAAAACAATATAAATAAAGTAAAGCTTATTTTCACAATAAAACTAATCAATACTCTACCCCAAAATACACTCCATTTTTACATCCAGTCAATTTAATAAAAATCAGCTGTACGCTAAAATAAACCGTAAAAAAAGGGGGACCACACACACACACACACACACACACACACACACACACACACACACACACACACACACATTCTACACGGGATGAGAACTGAGGTAATTTTAAAATCATTGTCACTTGATTATCATCCCCCTCCCCAAAACATCTACACTCTCATTCTCTCCCCACCACCCTCCCCCCCATCCCCACCCCTCTCTCTCTATCAAGTCTCGCCCTCACCCTCTCCTCTATCTTTATAACGACAGCATTAAACATTTACTCAGGATGGTCAGGTCAGTGATTATTCAATGAACGGATTAAAATAAGCAAGAAACCGATTCATTTACTAGGGGAAGAGAAAAACTATTGTCAACATGATACACCCTTTCGCAAATCGGGGGAAAGGAGGAGGTACCGCTCAGTGAAAAAAAGGGAATCATCTAGCTGCCAAAGAAAGGAGATTCAGGACTGCGCAACACCGAGGTTCAGGGGCCTGTAAACCCAGGCAATGTCTAAACGGGGTTCCCACTGGAGAGGAAAAAGGGAGGCTATCGACCCCAACCCGAACCACAGGGGCTTAAAATCATGTCTGCCCAGACGCCGCCTGCGCATCATCGGGGAGCAGTCGTGAGGGAACCCCCCTTACATCAATTCAAGTTTATGAAAAGGGCCTTCGACAGGGGGGACAGAGAGACCTTGGGGAAGCTGTGAGGCATTCGGAGCCCCCAAAGTCATCTTCCCCACCCGGTGCACCTCCAGGCATGAACTGCGGGATTGCTCACAAGGGCCACGTCCGAAAGTTTCGAGGTAAAGACCGGATTTGGCGGGGGTCCTGCTGTGCCATTCCCTTCCCCCTGGTCATTGACGGGATCAGAAGACCACTAAACGCAGAAACAACGGCATACAGGGACACTCGGACCCCCAAGACAAACCTCGATTCGCTGCGACCGGGTGCCCCTGTCACACAGCCACCAACCAGGTGCAGGACAAGCCCACTCGTTGGGAGACCCATCAGGGGGACGGGCTAAAGATCAACAGGAAGAAAGGCTGGAAAATAACACCACTGCAACACATCATCACAGTGGGTGGACACCCACAGGGGGTAAGTCTTTCTCTACCTGGGAAGCGTGGTTGACCAACAGGGGGCAGGATCGAGACGTCACACCCCAAAATCGCAGGCAAGAGAAATTTTCGCCTGACAAGAACTTCGGGGCTTGGGAGAAATCACATAAGAACCAAACTCCGCACTTCAACCCAATGTGAAATCAATTTGCTCTACGGACGACCATGGCGGACAACAAACGATGCAAAAAAAGATTCGACATTCTTCAACACCTGTCTGAGCGCATCTAAAAAACCCGATGGCGGGTTAAATCCGAAACGAAGATAGTGGGAGCGGGCGGGACAGGAACCAGGGCCAAGCAGATACTGGAAGGAAGTGGCTGGATTGGACAAACCCAGGAAAACCCAACGTCCAGCCCCACACGCCAAGCCTGCCCTGGAACCCGCAGGGAAAGAGGAAAGAGGCCGGGCTCGAAAACAGCTGGAAGCGAGACACTGAGGCAAGCTGAAACAGGGACCAACTGGACTGGTGCCAGAACACCCAAAAAGGTGCGATGGCGAAGGGTGTCGGGGCCTATGCGCCCGGGGAGCGATGGATAATGAATGAATAAGAGAACTTTTATAAAACTGAATCAAGCCCTTTTTATTTGTATGAAAAAATACACTTTCTCGGCAGGACCCCTCTTTGCCAGTGGGGAAAAAAGAAAACCCCGTTTACGAGGGGATCAACACTTTTACTGTGTTGTAAGAAAAGACATGTTTGAACTAAAAACCACACCTGTTTTTAGGCTGTGCACTATCCTTGTATGTGAGGTATTGAAAAATTAGCAGGTGTGGCGTGGTGGTTTTGGACCGCGAACGCGTAGTGCCTCACTGATCAAAAAAGAAATTGAAAAATTTTTTTTTTTTTTTGACACACCTTGCTTCGGGTACACCCCCCATCGTTCTCACATGCCAGGGTTCGACCCCCCGGGCGTGGCACTAACGCCAGTTCACCCATGCCATACCACGCGAAAAGAAGCGGAGGTCTGTCAAAGCTCCAAGAAGTGCTTTCCACTGATGACCCCGGTAAATCCCGGGAGTCGTTTTTTTTTTTTTTCTATCCTGTTCCAAAGGGACCCACTCTTGATGAAAAAAGGAAACCTACCCAAATTGGGGCATTCCGTACTGTTGTTATTGGGATTCCTGTACTGTTGTTTTTTGGTCATTCCCCGACTTTGTTTATGGTCATTTCCCGTACTGTTGTTATTTGGGGCATTTCCCGTACTGTTGTTTTTTGGGATTCCTTTACTGTTTTATTGGTTATTCCTTTCTGTTGTTATTGGCATTCCTGCACTGTGTTATTGGTTATTCCTGCACATGGAAGGCCCCTTTAAATTTATGCATGTAAACTAATCGGGTGGAAAAAGCTGCACAAGTCAACATACAGGGTTAAGCACCCCCCCCAAAAAAAAAAAAAAAAAAAAACCCACCCAAAAAATTTCTTACCCGGGCCCAAAACCCATTTTTTATTTCACCACATCAAAGTTAAACTTCACTATTTTTAGGAAAGGGTCTTTGATTAATTAAAAAACTTAAGTGTGTAAATATGGTAAATATTTTTTTAGTGCGAATGCATTTACCCTCGTGTGCTGAAAAAAACCTCGTATTCTCACGAGAGCGTATCGGGGAATTTGTACAGAACCACAGTGCTCTGTATCCCTAGAAACCACCTATTGGGGATCCCCCAGTGGAGGGATCTTTGGATCCCCCCCCTGCCTGAGTGGGGTGATAGCGGGTATCGGTGTGGCGGTGTGACTCGCCATATCGTCACTGTCAAACACGTGCGCTCCGCCCCTTTACGCTTCATATTTTACTGACCCATGCGCGCTTTTGGGGTGGTCTCAGGCGTTGGGCCCCGACATTTCCCCGTGGGAGGTGGACATGGTCAGAGCGATACTAGGTTTTAGAGCGACAAACAGGCGTTACATGTTAGGGCGACATGGATGCATACCCATCTCACACACACACACACACACACACACACACACACACACACACACACACACACACACACACACACACACACACACACACACACCACAACACCCCCAAACACTCACCCCCCCCCCCCCCCCACACACACACTATGAGCGCAATTCTTTCAGTACCTGCACGCACAAATACATGCTGTAAATACAGTTCATATAATTAATTTATGTTGGATTACCAATTAAGTTAAAACAAAAAATTTCATGTTGTGTGTGTGTAGGGTGTGTGTGGTGTGTGTGTGTGTGTGTGTGTGTGGGGTGTGTGTGTGTGTGTTGTGTGTGTGTGTACCTGCATACGTTAACCATTTTGCTGTAAATTGGGGGCAACTGCCATGACTCCAACATCTTATACAGAGATAGTTACTTGATTCCTTGCACGTGCGTGTGCGTGCGTAGAGTGGTGGGTGCATTTAAAAAAATTTTTACTCCCCTATTTTGCTGTTGCCCATGATAACTTAACCAAAGGGAAAAGTACTGAACTAAAACACTTATCTTGGTCATAATGTTCGCGCTCTGTCTGCGTTTTAATAATGAGCACATTCATTTTACCAGGGGAATTTGTTTTTGGGTGTTGAGTAGATAGTTGTCAGTAAAGAAGAAGACGAAAAGAAGAAGAAGAAGAAAAAAGAAGAAGAAGAAGAAGAAGAAAAAAGAAAGAAGAAGAAGAAGACGAAGAAGAAGAAGAAGAAGAAGAAGAAGAAGAAGAAGAAGAAGAAGAAGAAGACGAAGAAAAGAAGACGAAAAGACGAAGAGAAGAAGAAGAAGAAAAGAAACGAAGAAGAAGAAGAAGACGAAGAAGAAGAAGAAGACGAAGAAGAAGAAGAAGAAGAAGAAGAAGAAGAAGAAGAAAAAAGAAGAAGAAGAAGACAATAAATAGAGAGAAAGAAAAAGGAGAGAAAATAAGGAACTCTGGTCTCAGGTTTTTTCATTCACTTCCCGAACAATTTAGTATCAGACACTACAAAGACAAACACCATTCCAGCACGTGTTTGAAGGTCCCGTGAGCGCTTCTGGCGCTTCACTGAAATGCTCAATGGTAACACTTTGTCAGATGGTTCTAAAAACAAACATTCCTTTTAGAACAGACTCATGTTGAAGCATGCCACTCCTGCTGCAAGCTCAAATATACGATGCAGACCATCACTATGTTATCAGACCAGACCAGCAAACAATCCGTATGAAACCAAGGCAACACAAGTCCAGTATGAGACCAAGGCAACAAATCCATATAGCCACTACAGAACCCTCAGGCACTGTATGGGCCACTACAGAACCCTCAGGACAGAAAGCCACTAAAGACCATCAGGCACTATGGCCCTAAAAACTACATGGCACTGTAAACCCCTACAGAACCCCAAGGGACTGTAA
>CM031605.1:72737866-72740340 GCA_018398815.1 Conus ventricosus | reverse complement strand
CCTGCTGCTCTGCTCTCGCCCATCTTCATCAGCCTGACCCTCATGGTCCATCACGGGATGAACGTGGATAACGGTCTGTGGCCTTGCCTGCTCTGCTCTCGCCCCATCTTCATCAGCCTGACCCTCAGGGTCCATCACGGAATGAACGTGGATAACGGTCTGTGGCCTTGCCTGCTCTGCTCTCGCCCCATCTTCATCAGCCTGACCCTCATGGTCCATCACGGGAATGAACGTGGATAACGGTCTGTGGCCTTGCCTGCTCTGCTCTCGCCCCATCTTCATCAGCCTGACCCTCATGGTCCATCACGGGAATGAACGTGGATAACGGTCTGTGGCCTTGCCTGCTCTGCTCTCGCCCCATCTTCATCACCCTGACCCTCATGGTCCATCACGGGAATGAACGTGGATAACGGTCTGTGGCCTTGCCTGCTCTGCTCTCGCCCCATCTTCATCAGCCTGACCCTCGTGGTCCATCAGGGGAATGAACGTGGATAACGGTCTGTGGCCTTGCCTGCTCTGCTCTCGCCCCATCTTCATCAGCCTGACCCTCATGGTCAATCACGGGAATGAACGTGGATAACGGTCTGTGGCCTTGCCTGCTCTGCTCTCGCCCCATCTTCATCAGCCTGAGCCTCATGGTCCATCACGGGAATGTACGTGGATAACGGTCTGTGGCCTTGCCTGCTCTGCTCTCGCCCCATCTTCATCAGCCTGACCCTCATGGTCCATCACGGGAATGAACGTGGATAACGGTCTGTGGCCTTGCCTGCTCTGCTCTCGCCCCATCTTCATCAGCCTGACCCTCATGGTCCATCTCGGGAATGAACGTGGATAACGGTCTGTGGCCTTGCCTGCTCAGCTCTCGTGACGACCTGAAGTTCCGTTTTCCTGTTACATCGTCCATCCTGGAGGCGAGTTTGTGTGTACGTATTCACTGGTGTGGAGAAGACTGTCGTTGAACGGACGTTGGTCTCTGCCTTTCATAGGGGAACACTTGCTCATGCTGGCTCTGCATGCAACCAGTTACTGTCGTTAGTTGGGGGGATTAGCATAAATATGGTGTCCGGCAGATGTTGGAACACACACACACACACACACACACACACACACACACACACAAGCACGCTCGCACGCACGCGCACACACACATACAAACACACACACACACACACACACACACACACACACACACACACACACACACACACACACACACACATGGCCATGAACACACACACACACACAACACACAACACACACACACACACACACACACACCACACACACACGCACGCACGCACGCACGCACGGACACACACACACACACACCACACACACACACACACACACAACACACACACACACACACACATGGCTATGAACACACACACACACACACACACACACACACACACACACACACACACACACACACACATACACACACACACACACACAACACACACACACACAACACACGCCACACACGCACACACACACACCACACACACACACACTACACACACACACACACACACACACACACACACACACACACGGGAGAACACAAATCTTTTCAAGCGATCTCCGCCGGCAGCCCACCCGTCTCCCCTCCACTGTCGCCCTCTCCCCGCTTTCTCTAGCAGTGCACCTTCCCCTTTTTCTCACAGCCCCAGCCCCAGCCTTCTTTCACTTCATCAGCACACACACACACAACACACACACACACACACACACACACACACACACACATACAGTCACACACGCACGCACCACTCACGCACGCACATAGAGATCTCACACACACACACACACACACACACAACACACACACACACACACAACACACACACACACACACACAAATCATGTCAAACGATTTTCTGCGGCCTGTCCCTCCCCCCCCCCCCCCCCCCCCCCCCCCCCCCCCCCCCCCCCCCCCCCCCCCCCCCCCCCCCTTCGTCACACATTCCTCCCATCCCCCAATCCTCACCGCTACCTCTGTTTCCTCATCTCCCACCCCACCTCTCTCTCTCTCTCTCTCTCTCTCTCTCTCTCTCTCTCTCTCTCTCTCTGCAATCATCTTCCCTACTTGGGTCCCCTTCTCTCTCCCTTTTGTTTCACTGTTCAAGGCTGAAAAGAAAGGTGAGTCCAAAAATAAACTTGTCCCAGTAACACTGTTTGATACTACACTGACCTGGGGGAGAGGGGCCGGGCAGGGAGGGAAAAAAAAAGTGGAAGGGGGAGGGGGAGAGGCTGCACACCAACAGTGAATGCACCAAGGCCTTACTTTAGGCACCGAGTATTTATTAGACAGGCAGAATTATGATGATGATATGCCGATAATGATTAATGAATACTTATATAGCGCTATATTCTCGGCTAGAGACCAAGCTCTAAGCGCTTTACAATCCACACTCGTTTACACAACGGGCTGCCTACCTGGGTAGTGCGACTGAAGAGCTGCCAGCTGG
>CM031605.1:72712866-72732866 GCA_018398815.1 Conus ventricosus | reverse complement strand
TTTCTGTCCGTCTCAGCGCCTGGTCTGGTCCAGCCTTCCTTCACAGGGTCGAAGAGGAGAGTGAGATCTCCTCGGCCTCCTCCACCTCCCCTAGACCTGCCGTCCCCCCTATGCTGGCCCTGCGGCTGTTGCGGGGTTTGTTCCTGGCCGCCAGTATATCGATGATGGTGTCATGATCGGGGTCAGGGGTCAAAGGTCAAGGTCTCTGTCGACGGCACTCCAGCAGGGCCCTGGTTCACCACCTCCTGAAGCACGATGGACGGCCCCCTGGACCTCTGTCCTTGCCCTTTCCCACCGGGACCCTCCAGGTCCTTGACGGAGAACGACCCGGCAAGCTCCTGCTGAAGAGAGCCTCGTCGGCCCGACCTGGAGGAGGACGGGAGCTCGTTTGGACCAGGGGTCATCCTCGGACCCCTGGAAAGAGGAGCCCGGAGGCCTCAGAGAGTGGCCGGAAGCCAGGCAGTGCAGGATGGTGCGCTCCTCGCTCTGACGCTGCTGCACGGAGCGGCGCTGCAGGAGGTCCAGGGAGCGCAGCTTGTCCTCCAGCCGGTGCTGCTCTGCCGTGTTCTTGCGGTGCGTGCTCAGCCCCGCCCGGCTGTGCGTGAAGTCGGGCTCCAGGTCCAGGGCCGCCTTTTCTGGACTTGGTTTCTTCATGGGCGGTGGGTGTGACTGTCGCCTGGTCGTGAGGACTCGCCTACAACGCTATGGAAACAGTGGCTGAACTCATGCTTTGTGCTGGGTAACGGTTTATATGGCTGTGTTCATGGTTTCTGCTGGGTAACGGTTTATGTGGCTGGGTTCATGGTTTCTGCTGGGAACTTTCTATGTAGCGCGCAGAGCTTAGCTTCACAGTTCTTTACGTCGCTGGATTGTCGTTGATGTATCTCTGAGTTCGTTATATTGGCGTTATAATCTCTTGGGTGGTGTCTTGCCGTACATATTCTCACATTTCCAGCATGATTTAGCTTCCTTCCTCAGTAATATTGATCCCAGCACAAAAGAAAGAATTTGGCGTTTATGGCTTAAAACCCAATCAAGAACCAGGCAAAAACGAACACTTGACCACACGAACTTGAAACCACCATACTGTCAACACATTTTTTCGTGAAAAGACTCGTCAATCCATAATTACTCATTTCTCAACGATGGAATTCCAATTCTCTCAGGTGAACCTACCTCCTTGAGACGGCTCAGAATCCTCGCTCACGTCTAGAACAGGCACTCCCAAAAACAGCACCCTCAGCTCAGGGAATCCCCCCCCGAGAGACAGAGGCACAGAGAGAGAGAGAGAGAAGCGGGGCGGTGGGTGTGCCAGTGGCAGTGGCAGGCGCGGGCACTCCACAAACACCGCTGTGGCCGGATCACAATGGGCACCAGCTCTCCCCCCTGCTCCGGTCCGGAGGCTGACGAACAACGTCGCACGCGGTAAAGGGCAGTCTTCGGTACCCTCGTCAAATTTGACCCCAGCGAGCTTTCATGATTCATCTGTTTTATTTATTTTCTTTTTCTTTTTAAAATTTCATTTCAAGCATTTACATGAACATAGAACGTACATAAGCAATAAGAATTTTGGAAAAAAAGAGAATTCAGCAATCACACAAGCAAGAAGAAAATTCCACATTTCTCATTTGAAAAAAAAAAAAAAAAAGTAGGTTTTGAAGAAGAAGTGGAGGGGGGGGGGGGCAGAAAAAGAGAAGAGATGGAGAGAGAGAGAGAGAAGGGAGAGGGAGGAGAGGGGAGAGAGGGAGAGGAGAGAGAGAGAGAGAGAGACAGACAGACGAGAGGGACATGTTGGATGGATTACATTCAATCAATATGTTGACACAAGTTACTTTCACAAAGTATATCACACTGGCCAGAAAAAAAAACATAACCATCAATAAAAGGGATAATAATGATGTCAGAACGACATATGTACAGACTCATCTGCAACATTAGGTAGTCTGTGTGTGCAGAGATCAAAGCATAACAGGTCACTAAAAGTTGACAAAGCGTTTAAGTCTGTGAATATGGGTCATAGGATACAGATCGAGCGATGTTTAAATAGTTAATCATTCACAAATAATGGTTTGTACACTGACCATTTCACGGTGAACTCTACATTGTTAAATTTAAGTATGCGATGTGTTCTTCAATTTTATACCGATGCCTTAGTTTCCTTATAAATGCACTTACTTGTGGTAGACTTTTTTGTACTTTGCAAGTGTATATATAGTATTTTGCGAAAGAGAATTATAAAATAAAAGATTACATCACTAGAAATTGCTGCATCATTACCAAATAGTATCAGTGACTCTGTTAGCTGCACATTTTGTGCATTCATGCATCTTTCTTTCATTAAATCAGTGAGATTATCTTAGAATAATTGTACATAATGACATTTCCAGAACACATGATCAATACTATATTTATATCTCCACAAAATTCACATCTGTCATTCGTTTTTACACCAATTCCCTTTAATATGATATTTGTACATAGACATCTATGTATTATTTTTAGCTGAAACCACTGGGGTTTTACATCCTATATCTTGTGTGCGTATAAAAAAACAAGATTTCCAGTCATGGGATGTTGAGAGCTTGGCATCCCATTTTTCGCAGCATTCAAGCGTTACGTTATTTGTAATCAATATATCATAATATAATCTACAACCTTTGTGAACTGCAAACAGTTGTTTAAAACACAGTGATGAGTTTCGGTATGTATTGTTATTTATATCAATGCCAGACTTTTTTGCATAGTCAAGTATTACAGATCTGTAACCAGCGTAAGTAAGGAAATTGATATTAATATCATACTTAATCCTTGATGAAACGTGTGTAAGTGAGGAACTGCCATTATCATCAAAGAAATTGGCAACACAAAATGTGTTTTTGTTATGCAATACTTGTGAGACGATAAATTTTCTTCCCATTTGAAACCGCTTGTTATAGCAAAAGGTTCGGCAAGAAGTTCAACAGAATTTTTAGGAATGCATTTGTAGTAAAACACTTTATATGCTTCAAGAACGTCTGACTAAAACTGATTGTATTTAGTGAATTTTGAGACAAACTCTGGTCCATACTTATCAATAAGTTCCCACTTGGGAAAGTTATGCAACAGAAGACTTTTCCATTTATGTTTGTTTTTATCAGCTTTACGAATCCATGAAAGTTTTAAAGATAAGACAAATGTTTTCAAATCAGGAAGGCCAATGCCCCCATTCTTTACACTATTGTGTGAAATGTTTCGACTGATTTTGTCTGGTTTCTTGTTCCAAATAAATTTATAACAAATTTGTTGACACGTTTGAAAAAACTATGTCTGGTGGGTTTGGTAAAAGGAGCCAGAGATGAGTCAGCTTTGAAAGTATTGTAGATTTTAACATTGCAACTCTGCCAAGAGGTGTGATCTGACTGACCATATTTTGAACAGATACTTTACTTCTGCTAATTTTTCTGAGTAATTAACTTCAAGACATCCTTTTAAATCATTAGTGAACCAAATACCTAACACACGAAATTTCGGCGGATTCCAGTTTAAACATAAATGTTCCATATAACGAGTTGTGGAATTTTTGCGACTCCCTAGTCAAATCACACTAGTTTTGCCCGAGTTTATATGGAGCCCTGAGACAGAATTAAACCTGTCAAGTACATCTATGCAAGTTTCAAAAGACTTTCTATCTCTTGCCAGTAAAAAATTCAGTGTCATCAGCGTACTGTGTCAGCTTGTGTTCAACATTATTTACCGTAATGCCTTTAATATCTGTCCTTTCTCTGACAGTCATTGCTAATGTTTCAACACACACACACACACACACACCACACACACACACACACACATACACACACACACACACACACCACACACACACACACACACACACACACACACACACACACGATGTAATTAAACTGGACTTCTAATTTCAGGGGCAATGGAGGCCTGTCCTAAAGAAGAAGAAATAAAGGGCCAGTTTGTCAAGAAATTACAATTCGTATACAAATAGATTTCCTTTCTTTGTACAACTTTAGAATAATCATGCCCCCGCTTTGATTCTGAAACCACACTGAAACTGGGGGAGAGGTTGGAGCTTAGAGAATTTGGAGGAGGTTTTATAGTCGCGTAACACTCCCTCAGATCTACCCTGCCCTGTCCGCATTCCATCACCTTCTACCCATCCCCATCTCCGCAGCCTCCCTCCCTCCCTCATTCCTGCCGGGGACCAAAAGAAAGCCGACACGGTCGGCCCGGCAGGCACTCCAGCAGCAGGCCACGGTGCAGGTATTGCTATGATTAGATCGATCGAGAGATCGATAGCTAACTGCCATCACCTCGCCCTCCACCCATCCCCGCCCCTCCCGCCGCTCCCCTTCCGCCTCATCACCTTCACCGTGTCACCATTACACCGCCAAGACACTGGCACCGTCACCATCGCCGGACAAAAGGGGCGCCGAAGCTGGGACAACAGGGACAATAGGGCGCCGAAGCAGGGACAAAGGGACAATAGGACAAAAGGGCGCGAAGCAGGGACAATATGGACAAAAGGGCGCTGAAGCAGGGACAAAGGGACAATAGGGCGCCGAAGCAGGGACAAAGGGACAATAGGGACAAAAGGGCGCCGAAGCAGGGACAAAAGGGCGCTGAAGCAGGGACAAAGGGACAAAAGGGCGCTGAAGCAGGGACAAAGGGACAATAGAGCGTCGAAGCAGGGACAATAGGGACAATAGGGCGCTGAAGCAGGGACAAAGGGACAATGGGACAAAAGGGCGCCGAAACAGGGACAATAGGGCGCCGAAGCATGGATGTGACGTCAACGTAAATTATGACGTCAACTTAAAATGACATAGGTAACTACATGACGAAAATAATGATATGAGACAAGAGAAGGGAGCAAGAATTAACGGCCGAGGCTTTGGTGTGCAGCCTAATTTATTTTGTTTTAATCATCGTTTTCTCCGTAGTGTTACTATGTGGAGAGGCTGACTTTCAAGTCAGTAGAGCATCGATGTTCACTATGTATGTGGGATACTTTTGATGACGGTACGAGCGGAATATGTAGCAGGAAATGTATTTGTTATAAAATTGTTGTGAATGCTGTGTCGCCGAGAGTGACTTAAAACTCCTGTAAGAATATTTATGTGCTCTAATTGTACCACCGCATGTGTGTCGGTGGGCTGAATTTATTGATGTGAACACTGTAGTATCAATACACGGAGAAGTTAATATTTGTTTTAGATCAACGGTACGTCAAATCGAAGTTTATTGTGTTCTCCGGGATTCAATATTGATTGCTGTGCCTTGTGAATCTGCAGTTCTTCTATGGTTTACTGTGCTTTATGAATCTTCAGTTCTTCATCTGTGGATTGCTGTGCTTTATGAATCTACGGTTCTTCTTCTGTGGATTGCTGTGCTTTGTGAATCTGCGATTCTTCTGCTATGGATTATTGTGCCTTGTAAATTTGCGGTTCTTCTTCTGATAGTTCGACGTGATTTATTGTGCAGTCCAGTGCTTGTTGTTCTGTTCTTGATACTCCTTTTGCTTGTCTAGCTGCTGGTGAGTTCACAGGCAAATTGCATTTGGAGTCTGGTTCTGTGAATGGCACTTTGAGTTCTGTTCTGCGTGATACTGGTGCTACCATTTGTGGTGTTCGCAGACGGTTAGTTTCTGACAGTCAGATGTTAGGAACCACAGTGAAGTGTGTTTCTTTTGGTGGGTCGTGTGGATGAGTTTCCACTGGCTACAGTTTCAGTCAGTTGTCCTTATTTTGTGGGCGATTTGACTTGTTGTGTCTTGGATAGTCCTGTCGCAGATCTCATTGTGGGTAATGTGCCTGGAGTTTCTGTGAGTGGTGAGTTTAGTGATGTATCTGGTGAACCTTTCTCTTTTAGCCGCCGTTACGAGGGCTAGAGCTAAGCATGTTGTGGACAAAAAGCCTTTGTGTCAGATCCCTGATGATCTGAACATTTCCCGTTCTGATCTTGTTCAGAAACAGAAGGATGAATCATTAAAGTCTTGCTTTCAGTTGACGTCTTCTGATGTGTCTGCTGTGTCTACTTCTGATGTTGCACCTACAGTCGTTCTTTCACAAGGTACTTCAGTGCTGGGTTAGAGATAGCGCCTTTGGTTTGTGAGCAGGAACAGGTTTCTCTTGAGTACTCTCCAGGAGTTGGTCTTTCTGTGGATCCTCTCCGGAGTCTGTTTGTACTGTTCATGAAGTAGTTTGTGCAGTTGGTGTCGTCCAGGACTGTGATGACGCTTTACCATTCCCACTTTAACTGTTCCGATGGCGTCTTCTGTGCCAGATGAAGATGTTCGTTATGTACAGTTTGATTGTGCTTTGTCTGACAGCAGTTCCAGGGAGTTGCGTGCAGTCTTTGATGATTTTCAGGACATTTTGACTCCTAAACCAGGTTCTTTCTCAGGTGATGCACTATTAGAGATCCCTCTTACAACAGATGTCCCTGTTAGAAAGAAGTGTTATGATATCCCCTTTTCTGCGAAAGAGGTTGTTGAGAGAGAGATTGGTATCATATTGGATCTTGGTATCATTGAGCCATCGAATAGTCCGTATGCATCTCCAGTTGTGTTCGTCAGGAAGAAAGATTGTACGTGTCGTTTCACTCCTGAGTGTGCTGAAGCTTTGAGGAAGATTCAGGGAATCTTGTCTTCTGCACCTGTGTGTTGTTACTTAGATTGGTTAATACTTTTGTGTTCAGGACTGATGCTAGTTCTGTTGATTTGGTGCTGTATCGCTCCAGGGGATGATGATGTTCTTCACCCAATCGTGTTTGCTTGTCGAAAGTTGCTGAATAGTGAGAAGGCATACAGCACTATTGGGCGGGAATGTTTATCCATTGTCTCTACCCCGTGTGAGTATGGAGAGGCTGACTGAGTGGTCAGTAGACATCGTATATGCATTGCCATCCGGGTGTGGGGTGCAGCCCATGCCCAGCCGCCGTCTCTACTCCGTGTGGGTATGGAGAGGTTGTCCGTGAGGTCAGCAACAAGCTAACATGTAAAAGGGCTTCAGAGTTCGTTGGGACGACAACTTGTGTTCTTCTGTTGTGTGAGAGTCCCTGGAAGGACTCCACGAACTGCTTCGTGAGCGGCTTCGTTTTCCGTCGAGTGAATGTCATTTGTAGGTTTGTGTATTCTGCTGTTTTGTTTACTTCTTTTTCAAAAAAAACAATTCGGTCATTGTTTTTTTCTTGAGGAGGGGGAGTATTGTGACGTCAACGTAAATTATGACGTCAACTTAAAATGACATACATGACGAAAATAATGATATGAGACAAGAGAAGGGAGCAAGAATTAACGGCCGAGGCTTTGGTGTACAGCCTAATTTATTTTGTTTTAATCATCGTTTTCTCCGTAGTGTTACTATGTGGAGAGGCTGACTTTCAAGTCAGTAGAGCATCGATGTTCACTATGTATGTGGGATACTTTTGATGACGGTACGAGCGGAATATGTAGCAGGAAATGTATTTGTTATAAAATTGTTGTGAATGCTGTGTCGCCGAGAGTGACTTAAAAACTCCTGTAAAAATATTTATGTGCTCTAATTGTACCACCGCATGTGTGTCGGTGGGCTGAATTTATTTGATGTGAACACTGTAGTATCAATACACGGAGAAGTTAATATTTGTTTTAGATCAACGGTACGTCAAATCGAAGTTTTTTGTGTTCTCCGGGATTCAATATTGATTGCTGTGCCTTGTGAATCTGCAGTTCTTCTATGGTTTACTGTGCTTTATGAATCTTCAGTTCTTCATCTGTGGATTGCTGTGTTTTATGAATCTGCGGTTCTTCTTCTATGGTTTACTGTGCTTTATGAATCTTCAGTTCTTCATCTGTGATTGCTGTGCTTTATGAATCTACGGTTCTTCTTCTGTGGATTGCTGTGCTTTGTGAATCTGCGGTTCTTCTGCTATGGATTATTGTGCCTTGTAAATTTGCGTTTCTTCTTCTGATAGTTCGACGTGATTTATTGTGCTTGTTGTATAGAGACCCTGTTTCTGTCTTCTTCTTCATCGCTTGTGTTTGTGAACGGCTGTGCTTATCATGTGGGGACCTTGGTTATCCGTCTTTGTCTTCTTTTAGTATCGTAGACTGTGGCTTGGGTACTGTGGAACCGAGTCTGTTGACTGTAATATATTGTGAGACACTGTGGACGGCGCCGGAGTGATATCAAGATATGTAATATGATATCTGATGATTGAAGTTCCTATGTATTGATATCTTGATCTATATGCTGTGTAGTGACATGTATTAATTTGTACCAATTCACATGAATGTATGTTTTGATGGTTCAGGCAGCACAATTATAAAGAAAAGAAATCTAACTCGTGTGTTGCCTGGCTATCCATGTACGTATGGTGTGGGTGTGTGTAGGGAATAATTATTACACGCATGCAAACTTTTGAGAGCGAGAGTCAGATAACAAAACACGCACCGCACACCATCCGTAACAATGGACAAAGGGACAATAGGGACAAAAAGGCGCTGAAACAGGGACAATAGGGACAATAGGGCGCCGAAGCAGGGACAAAGAGACAATAGGGCGCTGAAGCAGGGACAAAGGGACAATAGGGACAATAGGGCGCTGAAGCAGGGACAAAGAGACAATAGGGCGCCGAAGGAGGGACAAAGGGACAAAAGGCGCTGAAACAGGGACAAAGGGACAATAGGGCGCTGAAGCAGGGACAAAGAGACAATAGGGCGCTGAAGCAGGACAAAGGAACAATAGGGACAATAGGACGCCGAAGCAGGGACAAAGAGACAGAGACAAAAGGGCGCTGAAGCAGGGACAAAGGGACAATAGGGCGCCGAAGCAGGACAAAGAGACAATAGGGCGCTGAAGCAGGGACAAAGGGACAATAGGGCGCCGAAGCAGGGACAATAGGGCGCTGAAGCAGGGACAAAGGGACAATAGAGCGCCGAAGCAGGGACAATAGGGACAATAGGGCGCTGAAGCAGGGACAAAGGAACAATAGGACAATAGGGCGCCGAAGCAGGGACAATAGGGACAAAAAGGGCGCTGAAGCACGGACAAAGGGACCATAGGGCGCTGAAGCAGGGACAGAGGGACAATAGGGACAAAAGGGCGCTGAAGCAGGGACAAAGGAACAATAGGGACAATAGGACGCCGAAGCAGGGACAATAAGGACAAAAGGGCGCTGAAACAGGGACAAAGGAACAATAGGGACAATAGGACGCCGAAGCAGGGACAAAGGAACAATAGGGACAATAGACGCCGAAGCAGGGACAAAGGGACAATAGGGCGCTGAGCAGGGACTGAGGGACAATAGGGCGCAAGTCGGTTGTTTAAAGAGATGATGGTTTGCGCGTGATTTGCGTCCACTCCGTTTTCTTTTCTTTCTTTTTTTTTTCTTTTTTTTTTCTTTTTGTTTGTTTTGTTTGTTTGTTTGTTTTTATTTGTTTGTTTTTCAAGACCTCACCCCTTGCTTCACAGACGGCCACACTGAAAAACGCACTCTGGTGCATTGCAGTATGTAGGCACGCACTGGGCGCGCGCGCGCAGGCACTCTCACACACACGCATACACAAACACTCACACACATACATACACATAGAAACGCACGCACACATACGCTCTTACGCTTATGCTCACACGTTATAGTATAGGCACAAACATGCACGCATGCAAGAAACGCTCACACACACACACACACACACACACTCCACACACACACAAACACACACACACACACACAAATCTCAACATGCACGCGCGAATGTACAAGTGTGTTTGCACCCTTCCCTTTCTTACCACACACCCCCCACACACCCCCCAAGGCGGTCAGCACGCACGAGCACGCATGCACGCACGCACGCACCGCACGCACGACACGCACGCACGCACGCACGCACACACACACACACACACCACACACACACCACAAAACGTACGCACACAGACACACACTCACACATACATCACGTACAATTGCACTAGAAACACACCTCTGTCCTCTCTGTCCGGCTTCATCTCTCGCTCTCTCTCGCTCTCTCTCGCTCTCTCTCTCTCTCTCTCTTCGCTCTCTCTCTCTCGCTCTCTCTCTCTCGCTCGCTCGCGCGCGCGCGCGGCGCACACAACTAATTGATGCCATGTCACCGGTAGCCTCACTGTATTTGAACTCGGCATCAACAAAAGAAAAAATCACAGAGATGGCAGTAGTTGTTTTTATTTCAGTTGATGTTCTTTTTCTGCTATTAGGCTAAGCCTGACCCAGAGAGAGAGAGAGAGAGAGGGGGGGGGGGGGAGGGGGGAGGCTGGGGGGGGGTGGGGGGTGGTAGGGGGTGGGGTGGGGGGGGGGGGCGCGGGGGGGGGATGGGGGAACCCCCGGGGTGGGGAGGGGGGGGGGTGAGTGGGAGCGGAGTGGGATAGGGGGGGGGAGGTGGGGGGTGGGGAGGGGAGGGGGGGGAGGGGGAGGGGAGGAGGGTGAGGGGTAGGGGGGTGGGGGGGGGGGGGGGTGGGGGGTGGGAGGGGGGGTGACGTGGGAGGGGGAGGGCGGGGGCGGAGGGGGGGGGGGAAAGGGGGGAGGGGGGGGATGGGAGCCGGGGGGATGGATGCGGGACTGGGGGAGGTGGGGGTGCGGGGGGGGAGGAGGGGGGGGGGGGGGGAGGGCGGGGGGGGATACGAATAAAATCAATTTAATATTTCATTTCATTTCAAGGAGGGTGGTGAGGAAAGCATGATTTTTTTAAAAGAGTCCAGCATCTATGTTGCTGAAAAATGTCAAACAAGAAATGGTATGCACGGAAGGGAATATGCAAAAAATTTAATAGGTGAGCAAAAAGTATAAATAGAAAAACGAAACGAAGGGTAAGAAGGAAAGAAAGTACAAAGAAGATAAGAAAGATGAGAGAGAAGAGTGAGAAGAGAGTGAGAGGAGAGAGAGAAGAGAGAGGAGAAGTGGAGAGAAGGGGGAGAGAGGAAAGAGAAAGAGCGAAGAGGAGAGAGAGAGAAAGAGAGGGAAGAGAGAGGAGAAGAGAGAGAGGAGAGGGATGGAGAGAGAAGGGGGTGAGAGAGGAGTATAAGAGAAAAGAAGCGAGAGTGAGAGAGAGAAAGAGAGGGTGAGGACGAGAGAGAGGAGAGAGAGCGAGAGAGGAGTGAGGAGAGACGAGGAGCGATGAGAGAGAGCACAGTAAAGAAGAAGGAAGACAAGAAAGAAAAAAATACACGAAAGAAAATAGAGAGGAGAGAGACAAGGCAAGATAAATAGAAACATATGTTAGCGAGAGAAAGAGAGGACAGACAGACAGACAGAGAGCATTAAAACACTGTGTGCGCTATGTTGCAAAGTCGTGGGTCTCTTTGTGCGGAGAAAAAAAGGAATGAAAAGCCATCTTTAAGAGTGACTGCCCCTTAGTGTCCGATCAGCGGTGAAGTTATCGTTCTTGCTGGGCCGACCGGTCAGTTCCGGACCACACGGGTCTGGCCCAGGAAGGCCAGTCACAGGAATCCTTCTCCGCGTGAAAATGAGGTCTGCACACACAACGCACAACACTCCACACACACACACACACACCACACACTCACACCAGAACTCAGACACACACACACTACACACACACACACACACACACACACACACACAAAAACACCAGACACTCAGACACACACACACACACACACACAAACACACACAACACACACACCACACACAACACAACACTATGAAAAGAAAAACCCCATTAAGATCTTAAATTACATAAAGATCAAATATCACCCTGATTAAACAAAATCAGTAGTTTCTTACATGAAATGGATTGACACTCTCGGCAGAAAAAAACAATCTAATGCTTTTAAACTCTGGATGTGATCAGAGAAACTTCCACAATTTTACCCTGGTATGGGTCAGTCTTACAATACGTCAAATCTGTTAATTTCCTAGGGAGTATGTTTAACCATCAAAACTCTCATGAACAACATATGGAATATATTTTTCCCCCCCCCCCCCCCCCCCCCCCTACAAGCAAGAAAAAGTTTAAACTTTCTAAGATCATAAGTAAACAAAATGGGGGACAAGATAAAGAGGTTTACACTCCTATCTTCGGCTCCTGTGCGCTCTAGGATTGATTTATGCTCAAGAAGTTGTCTTTTGTGCTCCACAACATCTATAATAGTTACAAAGTGTAGACTGCAAAGATATAACGTGTTCTGGGAGTTCCCACACATGCATGTAACATTGGGATTATAATTGAAATTGGAATCTTACCTTTGAATGAATTTCGAATGTGTCGCCTCTAAAGTTGTTTTTAAAGAAACTTTCACAGAAAGTTCTGTAAAATGAAGTATCTCTCATTCAGAGACTGATTTTGCTAATAAGAAGCAAAAGACATATAATCAAGCTAAATCTAATTCGTCATAACACATCTACTCTTCTAAAAAAAACCAAACATTACCAAAGTAATTCGCTGTCAAAAACTCATCATTTCCACCCATTCCCAAAATGGAAACAAACCAAAGCAAATTATGAACAAATATAATGAACTGAACAAAAAACTATCCCCCATATCTCTTAATTTAATTATGTAAATTCTCATTTGGAAATCAAAATAAGGACCATGTCCAAGTTTTTACAGATGCTCAGTGTTAGATGACCATGAAAGGAGCATGCTTTTTATAATACAAAATTAAAAGTAGAGAAATTTATATTCATCTTGCATACACTGTCAATTTTTATGCAGAATTAGGTTGTATTCTGTTGTCCCTGAAGCTTGTTTAACATTCTTCCATAGAAAATTGATCCACTTTTACTGGGCGCCCCCAGTGACTCAAAGTCAGCTCTTTCTGCCTTACAGTCTTTAAATTCAAAAATTCGTTGCAAGATATTACAGAAATTAATTACGTGAAACATCTCCTATCGATGGAAAAGATAAATGTGACGTTCTGTTGGGTGCCCTCACATTGTGGAATCTCAACAAATGAGAAGTGATCAAGCTGCTCGGAGAGCAGCTCGACATATTGAAGGCACGACTGCACTTAAAACATTCCGCTAGACTATCAGAATGTTATACCTTGATTAATAAAGCATTCTCTTAACAGTTTCAAAGGTTATTGAAGAACAGATAGTCAATATTCATCAAAAGTATACGACCAAATCCTGACATTACCCAAGACGCAATTAGACAAAATTCGAAAGTCCAATATCTAGAGAGGTAGTATCCTTAATTCCTAGGATGCGCTTGAATTCCCATTCGCCCCCCCCCCCATACAGCAAAAATGTTAAATGCGTATGTGGGGAAATCTTGAGGTAAGTCACCTATTACATAGAAATAATATTAAATTGTCAGAGCAAGAATTAAGTGCACAAGCTGTACAATTATTTCAAATGATAGTCGACACCATGACATTACTAAAATATTAAATTAATTTTGCTTTTCTTTGTTCGTTATGGGCCCACATTTATTACGTAGTCCAGTAGATTTTTCTTTAACTTTTCTATATCCACCTCTATACAAAAAAAAAATTACACACACACCACACACACACACACACACACACACACAAACACACACACACACACAACACACACACATGCACACATACCCCATGCGCGCACGCACCGCGCGCGAATCACCATACCACACACACAACACACTCACACACACCACACTCACAAACACACACACACTCTCTATCTCTCTCGCACCAACACACACACACGCACGCACGCTGCACCGCCGCGCCAACACACCACACACGCACATCACACACACACACAACCACACACAACACCACACACACTCACACACCAACACTACAAACACACACAACACACACACCCACAACACACACACACACACACACACACACACTCCCCCACCCCACTGTCTGTAATCACGTTAAGTGGGACGACTGTAATTGAAGAAACAACAACAACACTCACAACTCACACACCAGACGCACACCTGACACTCAGACATGCACATCACACACGCACCGCACTCCACACAACACACACACCACACACGCGCGCACCGCAGCACGCACGCACGCCAGCACGCACGCACACCACACACGCACACACACACAATATATATATTATATATATATTTATATTTATGTGAGAGTGAGAGAGAGAGAGAGTAGAAGAGAGAGAGATGAGAGAGAGAGAGAGAGAGAGAGAGAGATGAGATGAGAGATATCAATGTAGTTATGGCGCTAAACCAATTTAAAAGCGCCCGACCCTTGGGGAGCAACATTTATTTATAATGAAGTGTAAAAGGAGGATCTCTTTTAACACTATTTTATAATTATAATAATTGTAATTTTATTTATTTCTTATATATATATATATATATACATATATATATTATTAATATATATATATAATATATATATATATATATATATATCATATACAGTATAAAACAACGTCCTTAAAAAATCTGAAAAGCTCAACCCCTTGGGGAGCCACATTTGTTAAAAATATTATTAAAGATTAAGTGCTAAAATTCATCTACAAGCTTGTGTCAAGATCTGTCTCTCTACTCAGGATGACTTTTTTGTGCACGCCAAAGAGTCTTTTATGGCGTGCGGACCGGATCTTGTCTCTGTGTGTGCGGGTTTCGTTTGCTGCACACGTGGGCTGTGTGTGGGTGTGTGTGTTGTGTGTGTGTGTCGTCCCTTGTGAATGTGTGTGTTGGGTTTTTTTTTTTTGTTTTTTTTTTTTGTTGTGTTAGGCCTGTTCAGAGTGGAAAGTGCTAGCAGATTTCCACTTGTGCCTGCTATTATTCACTATTTCTACTTTGTGTTTCAGAGTTGCTAAGTATGGTTTGCTTAATATTACCATTTTTCTGTGGAACATAGGTGCATTTTTTGAATTTGTTTGTATGGTGTTGCTCTTTTTTTATGATTTTCATGATATTGCTCGTAGTCTATTTTTTATTATTTGAGTTTCCAAATGTATTACTCAGTTCTGTTTGATTTTTTGTATTTTCATTTATTGAATGTTATGGTTTGCGTATTGGTTTGAATAGTGTTTTCAGTTAATCCCTAGGTATGTTTCCTTTTTCATTTTCTGATGTTACGTAGCTTGGTATACAATATTGCTGTGAAGAACATTTGTTGCTTAGGGGGCATGTTCTTTTTTGGTGCAGTTGCAAGATGTCTTTTTGCATCCTTCTCTTTTGTGTTGACTTGTCATTTTGTTGATGAGTCAATTATGTTTTTGAGGTTGGGCATACTTGAAGTATGATAGTTTATTTGGTGTTTTAGTTGAATATTTTGGACAGTTTGAGTTTGTGTTCTTTTGGGAAATGATGTTGCATGATTTTAAGAATTCTTTTCCTTCTTTTGTTTTTACTTGTCCATCATATGTGTGGTGGTACCTTATCGATCTTCCTTTTTCTGCTTTTCTTATTTCTGTTCGTGTTAATTGTCTGGGCTATTTTGTAGTTAGTGATTGTACACTTTTTGTAATGATTCTTGGTATTTGTTGCTGCATTATTGAATGCATTTTCATTTGATGATAGGTTGGATATTCTCTGTTTATACGTTGGTATTTGTTTATAGTATGATGGTGGTGGTTGCTTTTGACGTTTACTAGATTGGTATTGTCATTGGGTGTTTTGTATGTTTGTACAATTGTCATATGAGGTATAATTTATGTCTTCGGTTAATTCACTACTTTTTTATTTGCTTCTATTGTGATTTTAAATTGGGTTTTTGAAGATTTTACATAATTCATTTTTTCTTTGTTTTCAATAGTTCTTGGATTATGTTAATGCAGCAAGGCCGTCATCTCTGCACAAACGACCTGTTTTCATGTTGTTTTTGGATGTTGGATAGCATGAAAAGTCGACTAGTTCACATGTTTCGGCACCATCATACTAATTTCCATGGTTACATCAATGTCGGAGGTTTTGCTCGTTTTTTTTTTATCCAAGTTTCATTTCTGCTGTGGAGTAGGTTTTCTGGTGTGGAAATTATCTCCATTTCTGACTCTGTTTTATTTGTGTATTTGTTGCAAATTTAAAGCTTTGGTGCAGTAGTTCTTATCTATGGATGAGGTAGAATTCTACTATGTCGTATGTGATAAAACCACTGTATTTCTCTGTTTTTTTGAGTTCCTTAAACCATTGGATGACTTCATAGCTTGTGTTTCCAAAGGTTGTATTCGGTGTTTGATTTTACCATCCTTCTAGAGCCTTTTCCAAAATTCTCTTGCTATTTGGCCCAGTTCGGATTTGGATGGGTATTTATTCTATCATGTTGGTTGTTTTGGAAGTTGGGTTTGTGGTCTTTAAGCGTTATGAAGGCTTCTTTCTGTGCTGTTGCCTCTACCCTGTCGCGTAATCCATGCAGTGAGCAAGCTCTTTTTTTTTTTTTGCGGATGTTGCTGTATGTGGTTTTATCAGCTTTCTTGTATGTTTCTGAATGTTTTTGTTCAGGTAGTGGGAGTATTCGTTTAATTCCATTTGGTAAAATTTGCTTGTTTTTCAGACTTTTACGAAATATTCTTTTTATCATTTTGAATTGTTTTATTTTCATTTGCTAGTGATGTTTGGAAGTTGTTATTTGGTTTCTTGAATTTTATTGGGCTATCAGTCCCTTCCATTTTGTCTTCAAAGGTTTCATTTCATCTATTGTCGGAGGTGTCGCCATTGATTTGAAAGCCCATATGTGTTTTTGTCTTCTTCTTTGTATTTGGGTTTAGGAAGAATGAACGCCTTCTCATCTCATGTGGCGTACAAATTTATCGGTTTGTTCTATCAGTTTTTTAGGTGTAGGTTTAGTGGGTTTGAAAACGGTATGTTTTTAGTAGATTGCCTAAAGTGATATTCTCCCATTTTATGATTTTTTCAGGGTCACCGTGCTCAACGTGAGGAGCAATTATCATAAACAGTATAAAAACCGTCCTTAAAAAATCTGAAAAAGGCTCAACCCTTAGGGTGCAACATTAGCTTTAATATATTATTATAATGACAGTGCTAAAATTCATCTACAAGCTTGTTTCAAGATATTCTCTCCGCAGGTGACTTTTTTGTGGCAAGCCAACGGTCTTTTATGGCGTGCGGGTACCTGATCTTGTACTCTGTGAGTGCGGGTTTCGTTTGTGCACGTGGGGCTTGTGTGTGTGTGTGTGTGTGTGTGGGTTGTGTGTGTTGGTGTGTGTGTGTGTGTGTGTGTGTGTGTTTGGTTGGGTGGGTTTTTTTTTGTTGTTGTGTGAATTGTATATATATATATATATATGTGTGTGTGTGTGTGTGTGTGTGTGTGTGTGTGTGTGTGTGTGTGTGTGTGTGTGTGTGTGGGTACAGAGAGAGAGAGAGAGTGACAGAAGAGAGAGAGAGAGAGAGTAGGAGAGAGAGAGAGAGAGGAGAGAGAGAGCGAGAGAGAGAGAGAGAGAGTGGAGAGAGAGAGAGAGAGAGAATGTTACAGGAAGCAATCTTTGTTAGCATTATAGCATTATTATTCGGAGGTCTCTCTAAGAAAGTCAGTATTACGCACAAGAGGAATTTTTCTACTTAAAAAATTGCGATTATACTGTAGTAAATTCTATATGTACAGGAAAAGAAAAAAATATTCCAGCAATGATAATGTTTGGAAGGAGATTCCTTCTAGAAATTGCGTGTACTCAAGCACAAATATATTCCAGTAAAAATTTGAGGGAAGGGAACATTTGTATAGAGATAATTTAGTATTCACAGAGTAAAAAATTCCAGAATAAAATATGTAAGGGATAGAGTGTTTAAAGTGGAGTAAAGGTACCACACACACCACAACACACACACACACACTCACATCACTACCACACCACACAGCCCACGCGCGCGCGCCGCACACACACACTCAAACAACACACCACACACCACACACACACACACATACACACACACACAGTCTTCTCCCTCCAGCCTCCCCCCAAAAGGAGAGGTATATGTGAATGGTACTCGCTGGAGTGGTATTGTTACCCTCCCAAGGTTAGAAGATAAACCAACAACATGAAAGAAGAGCACAGATGGCAGTTGATTGCAGCCCATGACTATACCCACTGGCGGCACAACTTGGTGTAGCATAGAACAGTCCGTGCTGACAGTGTTGTAGCGGCGACAGCGGCTAGAAGGTCGCATAGTTGCGTCACTCGCTCCTCACATGGGGGCCGTGCGCATGGGGGCGCACCATCTCTCTGCTGAAAATAAACAGGTGGGTTGAGTCAGGGGAAATCACAATGGGAACCTTCCACGAAGCGTTGTCTCTTTCAAAAATTGTCATTCATTCATTTCGTTCTTTCCATCTGTTCATTTATTTTCTGTATTGAAATTGTTTTGGAATATGCCTGTGTCTGTGCTTGATTATCTCCCAAACGGGAATCCTCCCAGGAGCATGTCAAGAGACACCAGCAAGCTAGCCATCGTGTTCCTGCCATCTGCACATAGCTGCCAGTGGTCCCCCCCCCCCCCCCTGTGCATTCTGAGCAGACTTTTAAGATACGTAGACCAGTCGGTTTTGTTTTCAGAGAGCTGAAACCACAATGTATGTGGGAGGGACATGAAACTTCATGAGTCGTGTGCGTTCAAGCAACGTTTTCCTAGATTTCATAATGACTGCTTAAACAACAACCACACGCAGGGTTCCCCAAATTTTTTTGAAATTCCCACTTACCCCCCCCGGGAAAGTTAGAACAGTTTTTAACTTACCCGGCACAAAATCAACTTTTCCCTGAACCCTCGACCACTAAACCACACACAAGCAACAGAGTGAAAATAAAAGTCCATTTTTTTCCTGGTTGGTTCGGCTTCCTCTTCTCACGAAGCAAATGTTCAAAGAAGTGGAAATTTGTCTCTCCATTTCGTCAAGATTCGACGAGGTCGTTTGGTCTTCCTATTCTGCGTCGATCTCTAATCTTCTTTTGCTTGGTGTCTTTTGTGGCGCTGCACTCCAATCTTCTTAGTACATGTAATCCCCCCCCCCCCACCCAGCCCCCCCAACCACAACGCCATCATGATCGCACGCTGTTGCAGGACAATTTCTAAGAAACGGCGCAGAACATTTCTCCAATAGACCAATAGGTATCGCGCAAATCTGAACCACTAGAGTCAACCAATTGCAGCTTTCGAAAGATTGCGTCGCGGTAGGAAGGGAAACTACTCTTTTGGTTTGGGCAGACGACGTGTTGTCCCCAGCACACTTCGATTCTGAACTTACCGACGGGTATGTACCTTAACGGACTATAGCGTACCCGAGCGGTTTTTCTTACTTACCGGTTCACGGGAAAATGGTATTTGGGGACCCCTGCACACGGCAGGTTTTTAAGCCAAACATGAAAATGACGTATGATTTTAGACCACCAGAATTAATGGATAACCAGTTGCACACAGCCTTTTTTTGTTTTTACTTTTTGAGTTAATCTAACTGTGTTTTTGAGAATTTGGCGGATTCATACTTAGAAAATCGAAATGTATTGTATGCACTTGCCTGGAGTTTTGTAAGGATATATGTTCTTCAATTAGGCATTCCAGCTTGTAGTACATGGCAATAGAAAAGCAGCAATGGAAGTTACATGTTGCAATAAAACAGCAACGCGTCAGCAGCAAGACCAATGACTCTTTTTTGCCCTTGTGTCTGTGCCTCTTAAGCTCCTTCCCTCTAAAACTGTTATGCAGCGTTTCTCTTTGTGTCTATTATTAGTTTTGCATTCACAAAAGAATTCCCCCTTTTCTTAAAACCAAGATATTCCCTCCATTCACATATTTTTTCTGAACTTTTTCTAGTTAAAAAGCAAAAGTAAGGTACTTGACGCCAAAGAATGGGCAAACAATTCGGCAAAACAGACACATCTCCTTTCGACCTGTTGGACTTCCTCAGAACGACAAACAGGCAGTAAAAAACGCAGGACACTCAGTTGATCGTTCTGCATTGAGAAGACTTAGGTCGAAACGCGTTGTGTCCTGTTTGTATATTGTTCGTTGCGTTCATAGGTGGTACGGTAACTTCACTTTTGCACCCCCACCTTGAATTTCTGTTGTTATTGTTGTC
>CM031605.1:72708809-72711866 GCA_018398815.1 Conus ventricosus | reverse complement strand
ATTTTGCGTGCGACAACCTTTCTGTATTCTAAATTTCATTAAAATCCACCAATATGTAAAAATAACGGCAAAATAACGGTTTTAACGGTTATATAACTGATGTACACTTTTGAAACTGGTATTTTAGTCATCACTGAGCTAAAGCCTATGTATATACCGAACTTCATCCAAATCGGACATATGTCAAGAACAACGGTTTTTAACAGTCGAATTGTGAAACACTATATAGAAGTGCCATTTGCGTGTGATAACCTTTCAGTATACCAAATTTCATTAAAATCCACCTATATATAAGAAATAACGGCAAAATAACGGTTTTTAAACTTGTTTAATCGATTTTTAGCGTTACATCACTTAATATGGAAAGACGCTCCGATTTGTCACAAGATCATACAAATCGCTTATAAATCGGCCAAGTACTTTCTTAGATATTCCATAAAGAAGAAAAACCGTTTTAGGCCGTTATAACCGATAGAAACGGCTATTCTGGTCAAATAAAACATCGGGCATCATCCATGACCCATAGTGAACATACCTACAAATTTTCAGAAAGATGGGCCAAGTACTTTCTGAGATATTCCATAAAGAAGAAAATCCGTTACAGGCCGTTACAGCCGTTAGTAACAGCTACAACGGGGTAAACTAAAACATCAGGCATCATCAGTGACCCATAATGAATATACCTACTAATTTTCACAAAGATCGGCCAAGTACTTTCTGAGATATGCCATAAAGAAGAAAAACCGTTACAGGCCGTTACAGCCGTTTAGTAACAGCTACAACGGGGGTAAACTAAAACATCAGGCATCATCAGTGACCCATAATGAATATACCTACTAATTTTCACAAAGATCGGCCAAGTACTTTCTGAGATATGCCATAAAGAAGAAAAAACCGTTACAGGCCGTTACAGCCGTTAGTAACGGTTATGACGGTAAACTAAAACATCGGGCATCATCTGTGACCCATAATGAACATACCTACAAATTTTCAGAAAGATCTGCTACGTACCTTCTGAGATATTCCGTAAAGAAGAAAAAGCGTTACAGGCCGTTACAGCCGTTAGTAACGGCTATAACGGTTAACTAAAACATTGGGCATTATTCGTGACCCATAATGAACATACTACAAATTTTCAGAAAGATCGTCCAAGTACTTTCTGAGATATTCCATAACGAAGAAAAACCGTTACAGGCCGTTACAGCCGTTAGTAACGGCTATAACGGGGGTAACCTAAAACATCGGCATCATCCGTGACCCATAATGAATGTATCTGCTCATTTTTACAAAGATCGGCCAAGTACTTTCTGAGATATTCCATAAAGAAGAAAATCCGTTACAGGCCGTTACAGCCGTCAGTAACGGCTATAACGGTAAACTAAAATATCGGGCATCATCCATGGCCCATAATGAACATACCTAAAAATTTTCAGAAAGATCGGTCCAGTAGTTTTGTCTGGAGCGAGTGGAACACATTTTGACCACGGACACACGACAGACAGACAGACAGAGAGACAGACACACACACACACACACACACACACACACCACACACACACACACACACACACACACACACACACACACAGCATTTCTTCGTTCCCATTCTAAAGTACTCCCTGTTCTGTAAGAACTGGGAGTACAAAAAACAAGACAGGAACAATGGGAGAAGAAACAGAACAGAACAGAATCAAAAACAGGAACATGAAAAAAAAAAAAAGGAAAAGGAGAAGGGACACAAAACAAGAGCAACGGGAAAGGAAACC
The DNA here is from genome assembly GCA_018398815.1 of Conus ventricosus. NCBI lineage: Eukaryota > Metazoa > Mollusca > Gastropoda > Neogastropoda > Conidae > Conus > Conus ventricosus. The sequence continues at coordinate 72,710,100 of CM031605.1, read as the reverse complement.
GAAGAAACAAACAAAACAAGAGCAACGGGAAAGGAAATGGAGAACAAAAGACAGAAGCAATGCAAAAAAGAAACAGGAAAAACAAGACCGGAACAGTGAGGAGAGAAAGGGAGAAGAGGAAGCGAGACAGAAATAACGAAAAAACAAACAGAAAACAAAAAACCAAAACCAAAACAAAACCCCGAACAACTTCAGTGACCTGAGACGACGCGACCGACGAGCGCCTGGAGGTCAGCCTGGACACGGGCAGGGCCGGGGACAAGAGGGACACGCCGCTGCTGGCAGTGGTCATCATCCCCACGTCCACGCTGGCACGGCGCGCACGTGTCGGCACACTGACCCGACTGTGCACTACCTCCACCCGCCTGTCCACGCCCTCGACCGGCTGGTGGCCTTCTTTGGGTCTGTTGAGCAGAGGCTCGTGGTCCAACGCCATGCTCCCTCGCCTAGTTCTTCTGCTGCCCGCTTTGTCGGGGCTGTCCACCTTGAGGTGGCCTTCGGTGGAGATGTTTAAGATGGTGCTGACGGGGCTGGGACCAGCTCTGGGGGTCAGCGACTCGGTGCTGGATGTTGTCAGGCTCCGTTCTGGGGGTGGAGATGTCTAAGCGGTCCATGCTGTTGCTTCTTCGCCTGCCGGTGGGTTCTGTCTATCTCAGCTCCTGGTCTGGTCCAGCCTTCCTTCACAGGGTCGAAGAGGAGGGTGAAATCTCCTCGGCCTCCTCCTCCACCTCCCCCTAGACCTGCCGTCCCCCCTATGCTGGCCCTGCGGCTGTTGCGGGGTTTGTTCCTGGCCGCCAGTATATCGATGATGGTGTCATGATCGGGGTCAGGGGTCAAGGTCAAGGTCTCTGTCGACGACACGTCCAGCACGGACTGGTTCACCACCTCCTGAAGCACGATGGACGGCCTCTTGGACCTCTGTCCTTGCCCTTTCCCACCGGGACCTCCAGGTCCTTGACGGAGAATGACCCGGCAAGCTCCTGCTGAAGAGAGCCTCGACGGCCCGACCTGGAGGAGGACGGGAGCTCGTTGGACCAGGGGTCGTCCTCGGACCACCTGGAGGAGGAGCCCGGAGGCCTCAGAGAGTGCCCGGAAGCCAGGCAGTGCAGGATGGTGCGCTCCTCGCTCTGACGCTGCTGCACGGAGCGGCGCTGGCAGGAGGTCCAGGGAGCGCAGCTTGTCCTCCAGCCGGTGCTGCTCCCGCCGTGTTCTTGCGGTGCGTGCTCAGCCCCGCCCGGCTGTGCGTGAAGTCGGGCTCCAGGTCCAGGGCCGCCTTGCTGGACTTGGTCTT
>CM031605.1:72693809-72701309 GCA_018398815.1 Conus ventricosus | reverse complement strand
TCCCTCTAAAATGTTATGGCAGCGTTTCTATTTTTGTCTACCATTAGTTTTGCATTCACAAAAGACTTCCCCTTTCTTAAAAACCAAGATTTTCCCTCCATTCACTATTTTTCTGAACTTTTTCTAGTTAAAAAGCAAAAGTAAAGGTACTTGACCGCCAAAGGAATGGGGCAAACAATTCGCAAAACAGACACAACACCTTTCGACCTGTTGGACTTCCCCAGACACGACAAACAGCATTAATAAACAGCAAACACTCAGTTGATCGTCCGTTTTGAAGAAGACATTAGGTCGAAACGCGTTGTGTCCGTTTTGTATATTGTTCGTTGGTCATATGGTGTGGTACGGTAACTTCACTTTTTGCCACCTCGCCTTGAATTTACGTTGTTATTGTTGTCTGTTACCAGATTTTATCTCTCAACATTGTTTCCTCCCTTCATTGTTTTCTTGTTTATTTTCATTGCTAATTTCGCTCCCTTAATTTTGTTTTGTTCTGGATTATTGATATCTTTCTCTATTACAAGACGTAACTTGCTAATAAAGATTCTGTCCATTTTTAGATTGATATCTGTGATATTTTTCTTTTTAACTGTGTCACCAGTTCCAGGAAATCACTAACTCCACGAACTACGCGAAGTGTTAGTTGTGCCGGTCACTCACTAGTCACACCACATCTTGATCTCGTTGACCACGAGGTTTGCCGGGCAGGGCACATCTGGGTGCTCCGGTTCTCGCAGCGGTAGAAGTGAGTGCAGTCCCCTATGAACAGTCCGTCCGCCGTGTCGCTGCAGTCGTACCACGTGTCGTCTGCTCGTCCGTTCTTCGTCACACCTGTGTACCAGAACATGTATAGTGGGGTAATGATGACATGAGTTCTTACAGTGAAGAAAATACCTTGAAGTTGAAAGCAGTAGGAGAGCACTTTATTAGCTTCATATCCCTATAAAAAATTTGTTTCATTATCAAAACAGTCCCTTTTTGTTCTCGACAAAACAGTGATAATTCATATCTTGACGTGAAAATGGTAATCGTCACTGCTTTTGTTTCTTCATATTTCCCGGGGGTTTTTTTTTTCTTCCCAACAGGGCGGTTACATATAATCTCCATAGAAACAGATAATTACGACTCATAAAACTAATTTGATAATCACACACACACACACACACACACACACACACACACACACACACACACACACACACACACACACAAAACAACTAATTGGAAACAGATCATTACGACTCAAGAAAAAAGATGACTGTATCTCAATAAAATAAGTTATTATGACTCATGAAAGCACATACATAAGACTCATAAAAACAGGAATTGTGACGCACAAAAACCAGATAAGTGTGACAACCGATTATTATGACTAACGAAAATAGAAAATTGTGACTTATGAAAACTTATGATAATGACTCCTGAAAACAGATTCTTGTGGCTCAGGAAACAAATACGTACGACTCATGGCAACGGACACTTTTGAACAATGAAAGCATGACCATGACTGAAGTAACGGACACTTTTGAACAATGAAAGCATGACCATGACTGAAGTAAGGACACTTTACAATGGGAAGCATGACCATGATGAAACGGACACTTTGACAAAAGCATGACCATGACTGAAGTAACGGACACTTTTGAACAATGAAAGCATGACCATGACTGAAGTAACGGACACTTTTGAACAATGAAAGCATGACCATGACTGAAGTAACGGACACTTTTGAACAATGAAAGCATGGGCCATGACTGAAGTAACGGACACTTTTGAACAATGAAAGCATGACCATGACTGAAGTAACGGACACTTTTGAACAATGAAAGCATGACCATGACTGAAGTAACGGACACTTTTGAACAATGAAAGCATGACCATGACTGAAGTAACGGACACTTTTGAACAATGAAAGCATGACCATGACTGAAGTAACGGACACTTTTGAACAATGAAAACATGACCATGACTGAAGTAACGGACACTTTGGAACAATGAAAGCATGACCATGACTGAAGTAACGGACACTTTTGAACAATGAAAGCATGACCATGACTGAAGTAACGGACACTTTGGAACAATGAAAGCATGACCATGACTGAAGTAACGGACACTTTTGAACAATGAAAGCATGACCATGACTGAAGTAACGGACACTTTGGAACAATGAAAGCATGACCATGACTGAAGTAACGGACACTTTTGAACAATGAAAGCATGACCATGACTGAAGTAACGGACACTTTGGAACAATGAAAGCATGACCATGACTGAAGTAACGGACACTTTGGAACAATGAAAGCATGACCATGACTGAAGTAACGGACACTTTTGAACAATGAAAGCATGACCATGACTGAAGTAACGGACACTTTGGAACAATGAAAGCATGACCATGACTGAAGTAACGGACACTTTTGAACAATGAAAGCATGACCATGACTGAAGTAACGGACACTTTGGAACAATGAAAGCATGACCATGACTGAAGTAACGGACACTTTTGAACAATGAAAGCATGACCATGACTGAAGTAACGGACACTTTTGAACAATGAAAGCATGACCATGACTGAAGTAACGGACACTTTGGAACAATGAAAGCATGACCATGACTGAAGTAACGGACACTTTGGAACAATGAAAGCATGACCATGACTGAAGTAACGGACACTTTTGAACAATGAAAGCATGACCATGAACTGAAGTAACGGACACTTTGGAACAATGAAAGCATGACCATGACTGAAGTAACGGACACTTTGGAACAATGAAAGCATGACCATGACTGAAGTAACGGACACTTTGGAACAATGAAAGCATGACCATGACTGAAGTAACGGACACTTTGGAACAATGAAAGCATGACCATGACTGAAGTAACGGACACTTTTGAACAATGAAAGCATGACCATGACTGAAGTAACGGACACTTTGGAACAATGAAAGCATGACCATGACTGAAGAAAACAGTAATTATGAATCAGGCAAAGAAGTAAACACAAGTCGTGTATATGCTCAGGCATTATTGATATGATCACGCGGTCGTTTCAAACACTGTTTTGCCAAGTCGCAACATATCAGATACCGGAAGACCGCCTTATTTAACAATTTTCGTTGTTGACGGCGTACTAGGTCATAATGTTATTTCATTCCTGTTGACTCGCTATCTGATTGTGAAATTGTTTGAAGAAAAAAACAACATTTTCTCGTCGTAATTAACAATTTCATTTCAATGATAACTATTACGTTCGTAGAAACATGACAGACAGATAGACAGACAGACCGACAAACGGACAGGCAGAGAGAGAGAGAGAGGCAGGCAGATAGATTGTTGACAGACAGATAGAGAGATAGACAATAGATAGATAGACAGATCTATAGATAGGTAGATAGACAGATAGATAGGCAATCTACAGATACATAGGCAGACAGACAGATAGATTGTTGGACAGACAGACAGACAGGCAGACAGACAGACAGAAAGATAGACAGTAGATAGAGAGACAGACAGACAAACGACAGATAGACAGACAGATAGATGAACAGACAGACAGACAATTAGACAGACAGATAGATAGACAGACTGACAGCTAGATATGTAGCTAGAAAAGAAATAGGGATACCAAACCCAAAACAGACAACATACACACATAAGTAAACCAAGGCACTGACCTTCAGTGAGGGACGCACACCACATCATCATGACCAAACAGACAGCAGTCTTCATGTCGGACACCCACCATCTCTACCCTAGTGAAGATTCCCACAGATTTCTGCTAGCACTCGACGAAGAGCCAGGGTGTTCCAAGGTGACGGGGCTCTGCCCGCTTCTTTCAACACACAGGGGACTCTCTTTGCTTCTTTCTACACACAGTCTCCCGGTTGGCTCAGCCTATAATGAAACCCCGGACCCTTCCCATACGCTTCGGCTTTGAATCCCACTCGCTCACATTTGTGACCTGCACCGCCAAATGAATTTGAACTCCTGAAGTTGCATCAGCAGTAGCAGCCGCAGCAGGACCCAGTCCTACGGCCTTTAAGGATCCAATCCTACTGCCTTTAAGGACCCAGTCCTACGGCCTTCAAGGACCCACTCCTACGGCCTTCAAGGACCCAGTCCTACGGCCTTCAAGGGCTCAGTCCTATGGCCTTCAAGGACCCAGTCCTACGGCCTTCAAGGACCCAGTCCTATGGCCGTCAAGGACCCAGTCCTACGGCATTCAAGGACCCAGTCCTACGGCCTTCAAGGACCCAGTCCTATGGCCTTCAAGGACCCAGTCCTACGGCCTTCAAGGACCCAGTCCTACTGTCTTTAAGTGCCCAGTCCTACGGCCTTCTAGGACCCACTTCTACGGCCTTCAAGGACCCAGTCCTACGGCCTTCAAGGACCCAGTCCTACGGCCTTCAAGGGCTCAGTCCTATGGCCTTCAAGGACCCAGTCCTACGGCCTTCAAGGACCCAGTCCTATGGCCTTCAAGGACCCAGTCCTACGGCCTTCAAGGACCCAGTCCTACGGCCTTCAAGGACCCAGTCCTATGGCCTTCAAGGACCCAGTCCTACGGCCTTCAAGGACCCAGTCCTACTGTCTTTAAGGACCCAGTCCTACGGCCTTCAAGGACCCACTCCTACGGCCTTCAAGGACCCAGTCCGACGGCCTTCAAGGACCAGTCCTACGGCCTTTAAGAACCCAGTCCTATGGCCTTCAAGGACCCGGTCCTACAGCCTTCAAGGACCCAGTCCGACTGCCTTCAAGAACCCAGTCCTACGGCCTTCAAGGACCCAGTCCTATGGCCTTCAAGGACCCAGTCCTACGGCCTTCAAGGACCCAGTCCTACAGCCTTCAAGGACCCAGTCCTACAGCCTTCAAGACCCAGTCCTATGGCCTTTAAGGACCCAGTCCTACAGCCTCCAAGGACCCAGTCCTACAGCCTTTAAGGACCCAGTCCCACTGCCTTCAAGGACCCAGTCCTACGGCCTTCAAGGACCCAGTCCTACAGCCTTTAAGGACCCAGTCCCACTGCCTTCAAGGATCCAGTCCTACGGCCTTCAAGGACCCAGTCCTACGGCCTTTAAGGACCCAGTCCCACTGCCTTCAAGGACCCAGTCCTGCAGCCTTTAAGGACCCAGTCCTACAGCCTTCAAGGACCCAGTCCTACAGCCGTTAAGGACCCAGTCCTACAGCCTTTAAGGACCCAGTCCTACGGCTTTCAAGGACCCAGTCCTCCGGCCTTCAAGGACCCAGTCCTACGGCCTTTAAGGAACCCAGTCCTACGGCCTTCAAGGACCCAGTCCTACGGCCTTCAAGGACCCAGTCCTACTGCCTTCAAGGACTCGGTCCTACGGCCTTCAAGGACCCAGTCCTACGGCCTTTAAGGACCCAGTCCTACGGCCTTCAAGGACCCAGTCCTACGGCCTTCAAGGACCCGGTCCTACTGCCTTGAAGGACTCGGTCCTACTGCCTTCAAGGACCCAGTCCTACGGCCTTCAAGGACCCAGTCCTACGGCCTTCAATGACCAATCCTACTGCCTTCAAGGACCCAGTCCTACGGCCTTCAAGGACCCAGTCCTACGGCCTTCAAGGACCCAGTCCTACGGCCTTCAAGGACCCAGTCCTACAGCCTTTAAGGACCCAATCCTACTGTCTTCAAGGACTCGGTCCTACTGCCTTCAAGGACCCAGTCCTACAGCCTTCAAGGACCCAATCCTACTGCCTTCAAGGACCCAACCTATGGCCATTAAGGAACCAATCCTATGGAGTTAAAGGACCCAATCCCATGGCTTTTAAAGACCCAATCCTATGAGCTTTAAGGACCCAGTTCGATGACTTTAAGGACCCAATCCTATGGCCTTTAAGGACTCAATCCGACTGCCTTCAAGGTGACAATCCTATGGCTTTTAAGGACCCAATCCCATGTCTTTTAAGGACCCGATCCTATGGCCTTTAAGGCCCCAGTCCTATGACCTGTAAGGATCCAGTCCTATGGCCTGTAAGGACCCAGTCCTGTGGCCTGTAAGGACCCAATCCTATGGCCTTTAAGGACCCAGTCCTATGGCCTGTAAGGACCCAGTCCTATGGCCTGTAAGGACCCAATCCTATGGCCTGTAAGGACCCAATCCTATGGCCTGTAAGGACCCAATCCTATGGTCTTTAAGGACCCAATCCTATGGCCTTTAAGGACCCAAACATATGGCTTTTAAGGACCCAATTCTATGGCCTTTAAGGACCCAGTCCTATACCCTGACAGCAAGGGTACTAGGGTCCACCTAGGTTCTAGCTAGCTCCAGCCTGGACAATCTGAATCTAGCCAGAACCTAAGTGGGCCCTAGGTGGGTCCTAAGACCCTCCTGTCTGGGATGGCCTTTAAGGACCCAGTTCTATGGCCTTTAAGGACCCAGTCCTATGGCCTGTAAGGACCCAGTCCTATGGCCTTTAAGGATCCAATCCTATGGCCTTAAGGACCCAATTCTATGGCCAACGTTCTTTCTCCTATTGGGATCCCTCCTAGGACACAATTCATCAGAATCTCTTCTTCAAGGAAAAACCCTAAGGTCAAAGTTCTTTCTTCTGTCAAGTTTTTTTTTTCAGAACAAAATTCTGATTAACTGTCTTTCTCCTCTCAGAATCCTTTCTTTTAGAACAAAAACACATGGACAGACAAAATGACACAGACTTTTTTCTAAGGAGAGACACAAATTGTACGGACTGTGTTCTTTCAGAGCGACATAAACTGTGCAGTGCTGACAAAAAAACCTCTGTGAAACCTTTTGCTGTAAAACCCGATTGCGCCCAACAGCACACGACTCACCTCCTTCATACCATAGTTTGGGGAAAGGATCTTCTCTATGGTGGAGTGTCTTCTTCACCCTGGCTTCAGAGCTGATTTCAAGTGATGAAAGTCACACACTGACAACATGAGAGTCATTGTGTGGAGGATGGTCACAGTTCAGCTGGGACTCCCCGTATTTTTCATTCCCACACTTTCAAATTCCATGGAAAGGGATGGCGGTGGGGAAGGAGGAGAGGGAGGGGGAGGGAACAGGGCAGGGTAGAGAGGTGGGGGGGGGAGACGAAATTGGCAGAAGGAGGGGGAGAAAGGGGGGGGGGCAAAGAGTGAAGGAGAAGGCGACAGGTGGGGAGGGCGGAGCAGGACACTTCTCGTTTATTGTCTCAGCCGAACGGTGCAACAGTCAGAAGTTCTTCTTATTCTCTATCTTCCCCCATGGAGGTTTTGTCGCCCGAATCCGAAGAAAAATGTCCATTGAGGTCAGTGAAAAACACCCACCCCCCACCCCCCGACCCATCTCCCCCACCCGCATCTAAATCAAATCTTTTCAGTTCCCCCCCCCCCCCCAACCACCACCACCACCACCACAACCCCCGCGCCTGTCCCTCTCTTGTACTCGTCTTTCACCTGATATAATTGTCTGTTATCCTATCTGTCCAGTTAGCTGGAAGGTTCGGTTAATATGGTTCAATACCCATACAGTCTATACGACT
>CM031605.1:72683809-72688809 GCA_018398815.1 Conus ventricosus | reverse complement strand
CCCAAGGGGTGGAAACGTGTCGGGTTTGTTTCGGCCTGAAGAAGGCCCAAGGGGTGGAAACGTGTCGGGTTTGTTTCGGCCTGAAGAAGGCCCAAGGGGTGGAAACGTGTCGGGTTTGTTTCGGCCTGAAGAAGGCCCAAGGGGTGGAAACGTGTCGGGTTTGTTTCGAAGCTTTGTTCTTTAGTGTGGCGGCGCAGTGAATCTGTCTTTGCTCTTGTTTTAATTTCCGTCTGCACCCCCTCACTTTGATACCGATGTTTGTCTTTTTGAGGAGAATGTGAGTCCGTGTAGACTGTAGCATAAGCTTACTAATCTGTTTTGAGGAGAATGTGAGTCCGTGTAGACTGTAGCATAAGCTTACTAATCTGTTTTGAGGAGAATGTGAGTCCGTGTAGACTATAGCATAAGCTTACTAATCTGTTTTGAGGAGAATGTGAGTCCGTGTAGACTATAGCATAAGCTTACTAATCTGTTTTGAGGAGAATGTGAGTCCGTGTAGACTATAGCATAAGCTTACTAATCTGTTTTGAGGAGAATGTGAGTCCGTGTAGACTATAGCATAAGCTTACTAATCTGTTTTGAGGAGAATGTGAGTCCGTGTAGACTATAGCATAAGCTTACTAATCTGTTTTGAGGAGAATGTGAGTCCGTGTCGACTATAGCATAAGCTTACTAATCTGTTTTGAGGAGAATGTGAGTCCGTGTCGACTATAGCATAAGCTTACTAATCTGTTTTGAGGAGAATGTGAGTCCGTGTAGACTATAGCATAAGCTTACTAATCTGTTTTGAGGAGAATGTGAGTCCGTGTAGACTATAGCATACTAATCTGTTTTGAGGAGAATGTGAGTCCGTGTAGACTATAGCATAAGCTTACTAATCTGTTTTGAGGAGAATGTGAGTCCGTGTAGACTATAGCATAAGCTTACTAATCTGTTTTGAGGAGAATGTGAGTCCGTGTAGACTATAGCATAAGCTTACTAATCTGTTTTGAGGAGAATGTGAGTCCGTGTAGACTGTAGCATGAGCTTACTAATCTGTTTTGAGGAGAATGTGAGTCCGTGTAGACTGTAGCATAAGCTTACTAATCTGTTTTGAGGAGAATGTGAGTCCGTGCAGACTGTAGCATAAGCTTACTAATCTGTTTTGAGGAGAATGTGAGTCCGTGTAGACTGTAGCATAAGCTTACTAATCTGTTTTGAGGAGAATGTGAGTCCGTGTAGACTATAGCATAAGCTTACTAATCTGTTTTGAGGAGAATGTGAGTCCGTGTAGACTATAGCATAAGCTTACTAATCTGTTTTGAGGAGAATGTGAGTCCGTGTAGACTATAGCATAAGCTTACTAATCTGTTTTGAGGAGAATGTGAGTCCGTGTAGACTATAGCATAAGCTTACTAATCTGTTTTGAGGAGAATGTGAGTCCGTGTAGACTATAGCATAAGCTTATTAATCTGTTTTGAGGAGAATGTGAGTCCGTGTAGACTATAGCATAAGCTTACTAATCTGTTTTGAGGAGAATGTGAGTCCGTGTAGACTATAGCATAAGCTTACTAATCTGTTGTGAGGAGAATGTGAGTCCGTGTAGACTATAGCATAAGCTTACTAATCTGTTTTGAGGAGAATGTGAGTCCGTGTAGACTATAGCATAAGCTTACTAATCTGTTTTGAGGAGAATGTGAGTCCGTGTCGACTATAGCATAAGCTTACTAATCTGTTTTGAGGAGAATGTGAGTCCGTGTCGACTATAGCATACTAATCTGTTTTGAGGAGAATGTGAGTCCGTGTCGACTATAGCATAAGCTTACTAATCTGTTTTGAGGAGAATGTGAGTCCGTGTAGACTATAGCATAAGCTTACTAATCTGTTTTGAGGAGAATGTGAGTCCGTGTAGACTATAGCATAAGCTTACTAATCTGTTTTGAGGAGAATGTGAGTCCGTGTAGACTATAGCATAAGCTTACTAATCTGTTTTGAGGAGAATGTGAGTCCGTGTAGACTATAGCATAAGCTTACTAATCTGTTTTGAGGAGAATGTGAGTCCGTGTAGACTATAGCATAAGCTTACTAATCTGTTTTGAGGAGAATGTGAGTCCGTGTAGACTATAGCATAAGCTTACTAATCTGTTTTGAGGAGAATGTGAGTCCGTGTAGACTATAGCATAAGCTTACTAATCTGTTTTGAGGAGAATGTGAGTCCGTGTAGACTATATCATAAGCTTACTAATCTGTTTTGAGGAGAATGTGAGTCCGTGTAGACTATAGCATAAGCTTACTAATCTGTTTTGAGGAGAATGTGAGTCCGTGTAGACTATAGCATAAGCTTACTAATCTGTTTTGAGGAGAATGTGAGTCCGTGTAGACTATAGCATAAGCTTATTAATCTGTTTTGAGGAGAATGTGAGTCCGTGTAGACTATAGCATAAGCTTACTAATCTGTTTTGAGGAGAATGTGAGTCCGTGTAGACTATAGCATAAGCTTACTAATCTGTTTTGAGAGAATGTGAGTCCGTGTAGACTATAGCATAAGCTTACTAATCTGTTGTGAGGAGAATGTGAGTCCGTGTAGACTATAGCATAAGCTTACTAATCTGTTTTGAGGAGAATGTGAGTCCGTGTAGACTATAGCATAAGCTTACTAATCTGTTTTGAGGAGAATGTGAGTCCGTGTAGACTATAGCATAAGCTTACTAATCTGTTTTGAGAGAATGTGAGTCCGTGTAGACTATAGCATAAGCTTACTAATCTGTTTTGAGGAAATGTGAGTCCGTGTAGACTATAGCATAAGCTTACTAATCTGTTTTGAGGAGAATGTGAGTCCGTGTAGACTATAGCATAAGCTTACTAATCTGTTTTGAGGAGAATGTGAGTCCGTGTAGACTATAGCATAAGCTTACTAATCTGTTTTGAGGAGCACACTTTAAGAAAAAGCTCTAAACTTATCCGTTTCATTCTAAAACAGAAACTAAAGAAAAAAATATCTGTAAGATTATTCAGAATCGCTCTTCAAACTTCGACCCCCACTACCCCTTCATCTCTCTCTCTCTCTCTCTCTCTCTCTCTCTCTCTCTCTCTCTCTCTCTCTCTCTCTCTCTCCTCTCTCTCTCTCTCTCTCTCTCTCTCTCCTCTCTCTCTCTCTCTCTCTCTCTCTCCGCACGAGACACACAAAATCCACTTCAAAAGCTCTACTTTATTGGATATCTTCTCCTGGTTACCTCAAACACACACAATTCTTTTTGTTAGGAAAAATGGCACAGTCAAAGATAATAAACCTCTGAAGGTGGGCGAAAGTAGGGATGTGGGGGTGGGGTCATGAAAGAGGTGGGGCATGAAGTGAAGGGGGGGGGGGGGGGCAGGGGAAGGGACGGTGCTGGTTATGGCTATGGTGAGGAGAGGGAGGGGTGAAGACATTCTCTCAGTAAAACCATCCCCCTCACACACACCCTCCCCCCCCCCAAAAAAAAAAAAAAAAAAAAACCAATAACATTTGGTCAACGACACAAATGAAAGATAACACATGAACATCATATCATTATTTTCCCCAGCCACGGTGGTACAGTGGTCAGTGTCCCACAGACTTACGGCCTTGGAGGTCGTCGGTTCGAGCCCCGTCAGAGGCTTAGCTTCGTTGCATTTTTCAGCACTCACTAGCTCCTACCTGGAGTTCAGCAGGTGGCGGGCTCAGATGGGGAGACTGGAGCCCTACAGTCAAGGCTCACTCACTTAAAAGATATATCTCTCTCTGTGTCTCCCACATTTCCTGACACACAGGGCTCGCTGTCTCTCGGGTCAGTATGATCTGGAATACTTTGCAACCCTCGCATTCTGTGTTGGGCATTGATCGTCCTACAGAAATGGCTCTAATTCTTTCTTTCCCTGCCCTGCTCTCTACGTGTCCTCATGTTCTGTCTCTCATCTCATTGACCGTCCTACAGAAATGGCTCTAATTCTTTCTTTCCCTGCCCTGCTCTCTACGTGTCCTCATGTTCTGTCTCTCATCTCATTGACCGTCATACAGAAATGGCTCTATTTCTTTCCCTGCCCTGCTCTCCAAGCGTCCTTAGTTTGGATTTCCTTTTCATGTCCGCACCCATGGTAAGCATTTTGAATGTCCTGACCAACACTGTAGGCGTCTGTAGCTCCCAGGTCCGGTTGACCTGGGATGTATAATCTGGCTGACCGTGACGTGCAGGCTGTCTCAACCAGAAGGCAACTTCATGTCATTCTCACTGATCATCGTGAAGAATGCCTGTGGCTCCTCATACCCTGCTCTTCTGGTGACCTCAATTTAAAAATTTCCCTTTCATGTCTGTAAGGATGGTAGATCCATGTCAAACTTGTCCTTAACATCAAACTGGATGAACGTGGTGGCGGGCCTAAGAGAAGGACGCTTAAGAAGGTTGGTTCCGCCACTATGCAGGTGATGCTGTCGTCAGCAGTGGGCTCAGCAGGTAGAGTCCTACGTTTGTTAGACCAGACCAGGCATCACTGTACATCAATGAAGTGACTCAGCCGTACCGCAGTGTCTCTTCTCGGTCGGTTGCCAAGTTACGACCTGATAATCATTACCCTCGGTGGACAGCCATTCCGAAGTTTGTGGTAGGCTATCTTTAGGTGTTGCTGTTTTGAGGGAGTTAGAGTGAACAGGTAAAAATTACGCAAAATGTGGTGAAGGGGAAGAAGGGAGGGTGTACAGAAAATCAGACAGCGAAAAGAAGAAATGGCAGCAGTATCTTTTGTGTACCGTAAACCATGCGGTAGATATATCCAGACAGTTTGTAGGCATCCTTCAGTCTCGGAAGACTATGGAGTTGCGCTCTTGGTGTCTATTCTGGTACAGCGACGGGTGTGGCTGGCCAGTCCGAAGCGGGAATGACAGTCCCTGTGGCAGAGGGCACAGATGAAGTCTAACGCTGGTCTGTCTGCCTGGGCTGCAGCCTTTTCTCTCATTCTCTTTTCCCCGTGCTGCTTAGCAAGTGTCTCTTCGAACTTGGAGAGACCTT
>CM031605.1:72681134-72682809 GCA_018398815.1 Conus ventricosus | reverse complement strand
TTTTAATGTATTATCTCTCAACATTGTTTCCCTCACTTGATTGTTTCTTGTTTTTTTTCATGCTAATTTCCCTCCCTTAATTTTGTTTTTGTTCTGGATTATTGATATCTTTCTCTATTACAAGGGACGTCCTTGCTATAAGATTCTGTCCATTTTTAGATTTGATATTGTGATATTTTTTTCTTTTTAACCAATTACGAGTCACTTCGTCAGATTAGCCCCCCCCCCCCCCCCCTCCTTTTCCCCCACTTTTTACACTTTTGTTGGATTGCTGTCTGTCTCTTGTCACTGTTCAGGAAAATCCACTAACACCACGAACTACGTGAAGTGTTATTGTGCCGTTCACTCAATATGTCACACCACAATCTTGATCTCGTTGACCACGAGGTTTGCCGGGCAGGGCAACATCTGGGTGCTCGGTTCTCACAGCGGTAGAAGTGAAGTTGCAGTCCCCTTATGAACAGTCGGGTTCCCCGGCCCGTGTCGTGCCAGTCGTACCACGGGTCGTCTGCTCGTCCGTTCTTTTTCACACCTGTGTGCCAGAACATTTATGTGTGGTCTTGATAACATGAGTTCTTACAGTGATGAAAATGCCTTGGAACTTCATAGCAGTAGGAGAGCACTTTATTAGCTTCATTTCCCCATGCAAATTTCTGTTTTCATTATCAAAGACAGTCCTTTTTTGTTCTCGAGAAACAGTGATAATTCACAACATGACGTGAAAATGGTATTGTCGCACTTTTGTTTCTCATGTTTACAGGGTTTTTTTTTCTTCCCACAGGGCGGTTCAAATATTCTCGAGAAACAAGATAATTTACGACTCATAAAACTAGATGATACACCCACACACACACACACACACACACACACACTACAACCACACACACACAAACACACCAAACCAATTGGAAACAGTTCAGTATGACTCAAGAAAAAAGTGACTGTATTCTCAATAAATTAAGTTATTATGATCATGTAGCACATACCTATGACTCATAAAAATAGGTATTGTTTCGCACAAAAACCAGATAAGTGTGACAACCGATTATTATGACTACGAAAATAGAAATTGTGATTATGAAAATTATGATACATATGATCCCTGCAAATAACAGATTCTTGTGGCTCAGGAAAAACAAATACGTATGACTCATGGTAACGGACAACTTTGAGCCATGAAAAAATGACCATGACTGAAGAAACAGTTACTTATGAATCAGGTAAAGAAGTAAACATAAGTCGTGTATATGCTCTGGCATTATTGATATGATCACGCGGTCGTTTCAAACACTGTTTTGCCAAGTCGCAACATATCAGATACCCGGGAAAACCGCCTTATTTAACAATTTTCGTTGTTGACGGCGTACTAGATCATAATGTTATTTCATTCCTTGACTCGCTATCTGATTGTGAAAAATTTTTTGAAGAAAAAAAAAACATTTTCTCGTCGTAATTAACAATTTCATTTCAATGATAACTATTACGTTCGTAGAAACATGACAGGGCAGATAGAGACCGACAAACGGACAGGAGAGAGAGAGAGAGAGTAGAGGGGAGAGAGAGAGAGAGAGAGAGAGAGAGAGAGAGAAGAGAGAGAGAGAGAGAGAGGCAGGCAGATAGATTGTTTGACAGACAGAGAGATAGACAATAGATAGACAGACAGATCTATAGATAG
>CM031605.1:72671134-72676134 GCA_018398815.1 Conus ventricosus | reverse complement strand
AAGGACCCAGTCCTATGGCCTGTAAGGACCCAGTCCTATGGCCTGTAAGGACCCAGTCCTAGGGCCTGTAAGGACCCAATCCTATGGCCTGTAAGGACCCAATCCTAGGGCCTTTAAGGACCCAATCCTAGGGCGTTTAAGGACCCAATCCTAGGGCCTTTAAGGACCCAGTCCTATGGCCTGTACGGACCCAATCCTATGGTCTTTAAGGACCCAATCCTATGGTCTTTAAGGACCCAATCCTATGGTCTTTAAGGACCCGGTACCCAATCCTAGGTCTTTAAGGACCCAATCCTAGGGCCTTTAAGGACCCAATCCTATGGTCTTTAAGGACCCAATCCTTGGGCCTTTAAGGACCCAGTCCTATAGCCTGTAAGGACCCAATTCTATGGCCAACGTTCTTTCTTCCATTAGGATCCCTCCTAGGACACAATTCATCAGAATCTCTTCTTTAAGGTAAAATCTTAAGGCCAAAGTTCTTTCTTTCTGTCAAGTTCCTTTTTTTTCAGAACAAAATTCTGATTAACTGTCTTTCTCCTCTCAGAATCCTTTCTTTAGAACAAAAACATTTGGACAGACAAAATACACCGATTTTTTCTCTAAGGAGAGACACAAATTAGATGGACTGTATTCTTTCAGAGCGACATAAACTGTGCAGTGCTGACAAAAAAAACTCTGTGAAAACCTTTTGCTCTAAAACCCGAAGGCGCCCAACAGCACACGACTCACCTCCTTCATACCATAGTTTGGGGAAAGGATCTTCTCTATGGTGGAGTGTCCCCCCGTCACCCTGGCTTCAGAGCTGATTTCAAGTGATGAAAGTCACACAACTGACAACATGAGAGTCATTGTGTGGAGGATGGTCACAGTTCAGCTGGGACTCCCCGTATTTTTCATTCCCACACTTCAAATTCCATGGAAAGGGATGGCGGTGGGAAGGAGGAGAGGGGAGAAGGAGAGGGGGAGACGAAAAATGGCAGAGGGAGGGGAAGAAAGGGGGGGGGGGGGGTAAAGAAGTGAAGGAGATGGCGACAGGTGGGAGAGGGGCGGAGCAGACACTTCTCGTTTATTGTCTCAGCCGAACGGTGCAACAGTCAGAAGTTCTTCCTGATTGTCTATCTTCCCCCATGGAGGTTTTGTCGCCCGAATCCAAAGACAAATGTCCATTGAGGGTCATGGAAAACACACTCCCACCCCACCCCCCGACCCATCTTCCCCACCCCCATCTAATTCAAATCTCTTCTGGCCCCCCACCCCCCACTACCCCCCCCCCCCCCCCCCCCCCCCCCCCTCCTCTTGTACTCGTTTTTCACCTGTTCTCATATCTGTCCAGTTAGTTCGAAGGTTCGGTTAATACGGTTCAGTACCCATACAGTCTATGCGACTGTCTGAATGCACGCGATATCTCTGTGTGTCTGTCTATCGGTCTGTCTGTCAGTCTGTCTGTCTGTCTGTCTGTCTGTCTCTCTGTGTTTGTCTGTCTGTCTGTCTGTCTGTCTGTCTCTCTCTCTCTCTCCTCCTCTCTCTCTCTCTCTCTCTCTCTCTCTCTCTCTCTCTCTCTCTCTCTCTCTTTGCTCTCTCCATTTTCTTCTACAGTACGCGCGCATGTGTGTGTGTGTGTGTGTGTGTGTGTGTGTGTGTGTGTGTGTGTGTGTGTGTGTGTGTGTGTGTGTGTGTGTGCACGCGCGCATGTGTGTATACATATGTTGCAGCGCCACCTACTTTTATTTTTTCTGGGTAATATTAGTCCACCTATCAACATGGATTTTTCTGCATCATTTTGCCAGAGTTTTTGATTGGGCTCAGTATTTGATACATTCATGACCTCGGTCTGCTGTCTCGTCTGGAAGCAACCAGCCTGCCAGAGAAGACTTGGTCCACGAAACCGAATCCTGATTCAGTATTTAAAACAACAGATTCTGGGTTTAATCCGTGTGTCATAATTTTAGAGGGGGGGCGGGTACTTATTTCCGTGACACCGGTGTGTTTAGACACTAGATAAACAAAGGGGCCGGATCGGAATTGAGGATGTCTGTACCTCCGTGTATCCTCCCTGTCGCAAAAAAGGACGTCGGCAAAGAGACAGACAGATAGACGGAGGAGACGAGTGAGCGGCGTGATTTGAAGTTTATCGGTGTTTGCTGCTATTACGGTTTGCAGGAGACTGGGTAATGGGAGAAGTGGGTTTGAGTCTACGCTTGTCTTGTTCAACTCTCTTCTCCCGATCAATGTAAACGATTCGACCTTCTCCGTTGTTGTGATAAGTGTTTTCGTGTGTCTGTGTTTTGTTTCGTGCTCAAGCGCGAACACACACACACACACACACACACACACACACACACACACACACACACACACACACACACATACACACACACACACACACACAGATTCTCTCTCTCTCTCTCTCCTCTCTCTCTCTCTCTCTCTCTCTCTCTCTTTCACAGGCGTGCGATCGTGCACACATAGGCACACACGTATTTCTCTCTCTGTCTCTATTTCTGTGTCTGTCTGTGTCTTTGTCTCTCTCTCCTCTCTCTTTCACTCTCCCTCCCTCTCTCTCCATATGCACACATCTACACACATACATCAACTCTCTGTCTGTCTGTCTGTCTGTCTCCTCTCTCTCTCTCTCTCTCTCTCTCTCTCTCTCTCTCTCTCTCTCTCTCTCCTCTCTCTCTCTCTCTGTCCTCGGTCTTCGCTATCATGGGTTCTGCAAAACACTCTTAGAAGTTTCATCGTATTTGATTTAGTCACTTTACATTCTTGATCATACCATGATTCAGTCCTCTCACCTGAATGTATTCTAACTTTCTTTTTCATACATTCTGCTTTAGTCATAATACAATCATTAAACATACATAAAGCTACATTAATATCTTCATCTATGCAGCGAATCGCTGTTTCAGTACTTGCAGGGTGTCATCATCATTCATCAGACCACGAAAAATGTTTGCATATTCATCATTCCATATCAGTTTCTCGACATATTCAACCTCCTTGTACTTCTTTGCAACAGGACCAACAATTTGTGAAAAGCCAAAGTGCAATTCCAAAGGAAGATGGTCAGACTCAATACGTTCTGTTACATACAAATGCATAAATGATTCTAGGTATAGATACAAGTCAACAGACATAAAAAAATAATCATTAACACTATTACCTGTATCAGAGATGTATGTGAAACGACCTTGCCGGTCGCCATTACATACGCCATTCAATATACATAATTCTAACGCTGTGCACATATTCAGAAGGAATTTCCATACCTATTAAGCACATTGTCTTCAGAGCACCTGTTGCCACAACATGAAGAGCTTTTGACTTGAGGAGAACAAGCATACACTTCACCAGATAGTTCTGGACCCAAATTTGCTGTTCTTCCATTGAAGTCTCCGTTTAGTAAAAGAAACACATCAGGAAATTCCAAAATTTTATCAGTAATAACATTTTCAAGCATATTGATGCCATTATCTATACCAAAGAAGGAAAAAAAGGTGAGTTTTCTGGTGGTATATAGGTACAAATATGCAAGACATCTGTGTTTTGCAGAACCCATGATAGCGAAGACCGTGTTAAATATTGTAAGGCTCGAAGAGAATACAAAAATATGTGCACATAAAGCAAATAGAGCACAACAAATCTTTACTGAATTATTTAATAAACTCAACCCATGACCAGAAGGAATTCTGGCAAAATGTTCGTAGTATTTCTGTAAAGACACCTATACACAGTAATATTTCTACTGAAGAGTGGTACCAGCATTTTAAAAATTTGCTAGAGAACGATGTTTGCAGTGAAGCAGACACAGAAGAAATTGAAGAATCAGTTACTTGGATAGCCCCATTTCAAAAGAGGAAATTCCTATTTTCAGTAAGACATTTAAAGAATGGAAAATCTGCTGGTCCTGACGGTTTGATTGGTGAGTTATTCAAGAATGGTGGGGACATCGTGATTGATTTCTTTCTTAAATTTTCAATGCTCTCTTTGATAAAGGACTATATCCAGAAAGCTGGACTGAATCGATTATCATTCCATTGTTTAAGAAAGGTGCCGTAAATGATCCTGTAATTATAGAGGAATCTCATTGTCTGATATAAGCAGCAAATTGTATAGCTCCATTATCAATAACAGATTACAAAAATGGATCGATCAAAATAACATTACTGGTGAGTATCAAGCTGGTTTTAAAAAGAATCATTCCACTGTAGATCATATGTTTACTCTTCTGGCTCTCGTTCAAAAGCAGTTTTCGTGTAATCGTAAGTTATATGTAGCTTTCATTGATTTCGAGAAAGCGTTTGACTCCGTTTCTAGAAAATTACTGTGGCCAATACTGAAAAAAACGGTATCAATGGCAAATTATATCAGTGTATTAAAAGTATGTACTATAACGTTAAAGCAAGAGTCAGATCAGGTGGAGAACTTACTGACTGTATTTTATGTACAAAGGGTGTAAAACAAGGTGATGCTTGCAGCCCTGTTCTTTTCTCATTATTCATAAATGAACTAGCTTTAGAAATAATAGCGAACGAAGACATGGTGCAACGCTTTCTCCCGATTTTATTGACTATTCATCTTGTTACTAGCTGATAGATATTGTTTTATTATCTGAGACTCCAATTGGCCTCCAGACCCAGTTAAACAATTTGTGTCAAACAGCCTCTAAACTTAAGCTAAAGGTAAATTTGAAAAAGAGTAATATTGTGGTTTTTAGAAAAGGAGGTTACTTGGCAGCAAGCGAAAGATGGTTTTTCAATGGACAGATGATGGCTGTTGTAAATTGCTACAAATACCTTGGCATATTATTTCTCTACACGCCTAAGCTTTACAGCTGCTTGTCAGGACCTGGCAGCAGAGCAAAGAATGCTTATTGTGTATTTTGAAAAAATTAAACATGTTAAATAATAACTCCTTGACAGTGTTTCTAAACTTTTTGATGCACAGGTTCAACCAGTTGCTCAATATGGTGCTGAGATTTGGGGCTTAGATAAATCTGC
>CM031605.1:72663634-72666134 GCA_018398815.1 Conus ventricosus | reverse complement strand
CCAAGACCAATTCTGCGCCCGTTCAGCGAGGTGAGTGACTATCTGTTCGCTCTCCGTTTTCATTGACTTCAATGTTATCAGTCTGGCCTGAAGAAGGCCCAAGGGGTGGAAACGTGTCGGGTTTGTTTCGAAGCTTTGTTCTTTAGTGTGGCGGCGCAGTGATTCTGTCTTTGCTCTTGTTTTAATTTCCGTCTGCACTCCCCTCACTTTGATACCGATGTTTGTCTTTTTGAGGAGAATGTGAGTCCGTGTAGACTATAGCATAAGCTTACTAATCTGTTTTGAGGAGCACCCTTTAAGAAAAAGCTCTAAACTTATCCGTTTCATTCTAAAACAGAAACTAAAGAAAAAAAAATATCTGTAGATTATTCATAATCGCTCTTCAAACTTCGACCCCCACTACCCCTTCATCTCTCTCTCTCTCTCTCTCTCTCTCCTCTCTCTCTCTCTCTCTCTCTCTCTCTGCGCACGAGACACACAAAATCCACTTCAAAAGCTCTACTTTATTGGATATTTTCCTGGTTACCTCAAACACACACAATTCTTTTTGTTAGGAAAAATGGCACAGTCCAAGATAATAAACCTCTGAAGATGGGCGAAAGTAGGGATGTGGGGGTGGGAGTCATGAAAGAGGTGGGGCATGAAGTGAGGGGGGGGGGGGGCAGGGGAAGGGACGGTGCTGGTTATGGCTAATGGTGAGGAGAGGGAGGGGTGAAGACATTCTCTCAGTAAAACCATCCCCCTCACCCCCCCCCCCCCCCCCCCCCCACAAAAAAAAAAAAAAAAAAACCCAATAACATTTGGTCAACGACACAAATGAAAGATAACACATGAACATCATATCATTAATTTCCCCAGCCACGGTGGTACAGTGGTCAGTGTCCCACAGGCTTACGGCCCTGGAGGTCATCGGTTCGAGCCCCGTCAGAGGCTTTGCTTCGTTGCACTTTTCAGCACTCACTAGCTCCTACCTGGAGTTCAGCAGGTGGCGGGCTCAGATGGGAGACTGGAGCCCTACAGTCAAGGC
The DNA here is from genome assembly GCA_018398815.1 of Conus ventricosus. Lineage (NCBI taxonomy): Eukaryota > Metazoa > Mollusca > Gastropoda > Neogastropoda > Conidae > Conus > Conus ventricosus. The sequence goes on along the minus strand of CM031605.1, from coordinate 72,665,107 downwards.
TCACTCACTTAAAAGATATATCTCTCTCTGTGTCTCCCACATTTCCTGACACACAGGGCTCGCTGTCTCTCGGGTCCGTATGATCTGGAATACTTTGCAACCCTCGCATTCTGTGTTGGGCATTGATCGTCCTACAGAAATGGCTCTAATTCTTTCTTTCCCTGCCCTGCACTCTAAGTGTCGTCATGTTCTGTCTCTCATCTCATTGACCGTCATACAGAAATGGCTCTATTTCTTTCTGTCCCTGCCCTGCACTCTAAGTGTCCTCATGTTCTGTCTCTCATCTCATTGACCGTCATACAGAAATGGCTCTATTTCTTTCTGTCCCTGCCCTGCACTCTAAGTGTCCTCATGTTCTGTCTCTCATCTCATTGACCGTCATACAGAAATGGCTCTAATTCTTTCTTTCCCTGCCTTGCTCTCTACGTGTCCTCATGTTCTGTCTCTCATCTCATTGACCGTCATACAGAAATGGCTCTATTTCTTTCTGTCCCTGCCCTGCTCTCTACGTGTCCTCATGTTCTGTCTCTCATCTCATTGACCGTCATACAGAAATGGCTCTAATTCTTTCTGTCCCTGCCCTGCTCTCCTACTGTCCTCATGTTCTGTCTCTCATCTCATTGACCGTCATACAGAAATGGCTCTAATTCTTCTGTCCCTGCCCTGCTCTCCTACTGTCCTCATGTTCTGTCTCTCATCTCATTGACCGTCATACAGAAATGGCTCTAATTCTTTCTGTCCCTGCCCTGCTCTCCTACTGTCCTCATGTTCTGTCTCTCATCTCATTGACCGTCATACAGAAATGGCTCTAATTCTTTCTGTCCCTGCCCTGCTCTCTACGTGTCCTCATGTTCTGTCTCTCATCTCATTGACCGTCATACAGAAATGGCTCTAATTCTTTCTGTCCCTGCCCTGCTCTCCAAGCGTCCTTAGTTTTGATTTCCTTTTCATGTCCGCATCCATGGTAAGCATTTTGAATGTCCTGACCAACACTGTAGGCGTCTGTAGCTCCCAGGTCCGGTTGACCTGGGATGTATAATCTGGCTGACCGTGACGTGCAGGCTGTCTCAACCCAGAAGGCAACTTCATGTCATTCTCACTGATCATCGTGAAGAATGCCTGTGGCTCCTCATACCCTGCTCTTCTGGTGACCTCAATTTAAAAAATTCCCTTTCATGTCTGTAAGGATGGTAGATCCATGTCAAACTCGTCCTTAACATCAAACTGGATGAACGTGGTGGCGGGCCTAAGAGAAGGACGCTTAAGAAGGTTGGTTCCGCCACTATGCAGGTGATGCTGTCGTCAGCAGTGGGCTCAGCAGTAGAGTCCTACGTTTGTTAGACCAACCAGGCATCACTGTACATCAATGAAGTGACTCAGCCGTACGCATTTCTTCTCGGTTGCCCATAGACTAACTTACCTCTGACACATCGAAGTTTGTGGTACTATTCGTTTTAGGATTAAGTGAACAGT
>CM031605.1:72649544-72662634 GCA_018398815.1 Conus ventricosus | reverse complement strand
CCAAGCTGACGTATTTCCAATAGAGAGCCATGACAATGTGACACCAAGCTGACTTATGCTCCAATAGAGACTGTGACAATGTGAACACCAAGCTGACGTTATGTTTCCAATAGAGAGCCATGACAATGTGAACACCAAGCTGACGTTATATTCCAATAGAGAGCCATGACAATGTGAACACCAAGCTGACGTTATGTTCCAATAGAGAGCCATGAATGTAACACCAAGCTGACGTTATGTTCCAATAGAAGAGCCGTGACAATGTGAACACCAAGCTGACGTTATGCTCCAATAGAGAGCCGTGACAATGTGAACACCAAGCTGACGTTATGTTCCAATAGAGAGCCATGACAATGTGAACACCAAGCTGACGTTATGTTCCAATAGAGAGCCATGACAAAGTGAACACCAAGCTGACGTTATGTTCCAATAGAAAGCCTTGACAAAGTGAACACAAAGGTGACGTCATGTTTCAGGAGAGAGCCGTGACAAAGTGAACACAAAGCTGACGTCATGTTTCAGGAGAGAGCCATGACAAAGTGAACACAAAGCTGACGTCATGTTTCAGGAGAGAGCCGTGACAAAGTGAACACAAAGCTGACGCCATGTTTCAGGAGAGAGCCATGACAAAGTGAACACAAAGCTGACGTCATGTTTCAGGAGAGAGCCGTGACAAAGTGAACACAAAGCTGACGCCATGTTTCAGGAGAGAGCCATGACAAAGTGAACACAAAGCTGACGTCATGTTTCAGGAGAGAGCCGTGACAAAGTGAACACAAAGCTGACGCCATGTTTCAGGAGAGAGCCAGACTGAAGGCCCGAGTCAACCACAACGGGGTGTCTTGTGTACCCACCCTCCTCCGCCCCCTCAGTGTGGGCACTGTGAGACTGCAGTCCTCCCGACCCCAGGACCCCCCCTTGATTGACCCCCAGTACCTGACCAAGAGGAGGACCTGGAGCCCCTGTTGTACGGTGAGTGTCCTGTGGTCTGGAATTTAGTTTGATGGCTCTTCATACGTAAGGGAGTGTTGACACTGCCTCCAACCATTCTGCCGCTAGTTACCCTTTGCCACATACAGATAAAAAGAGAGAGTGTGATGTGTTAGCAAACTGATGATTGGGATGGAAAGTGCAGGGAGAGACAAATAGACAGACAGACAGACTGAAAGGGTGACTTAGGGATACATTGATTGACTGATTGCTGATTGAGTGAGTGATTGATTGATTGATTGACTGATTGATTTATACTCTTTATACCCGAAGGAAACGCATAAACAAGACGATGCTTTCTTTCCGTCTGCCCCTTGCCCCTTCGGGGACTAAGGATGCTGATGCAGAACACTATTACACACTATAGAACTGATCATAACGAGAACAGTGATGATTCATATTAGCATTTAAAAACATACGTACATACTAAAAGTGTCTGTCACACACACACACACACACACACACACACACACACACACACACACACACACACACACACACACACACACACACACGCACGCACGCACGCACGCACGCACTCGCATGCGCGCGCACACGCACGCGCGCACGCACGCACGCACACCACACCACACCACACCACACCACACCACACCACACCACACCACACCACAACACACACGCATACACACACATACACACCCACGCACGCACCCCACGCACGCACACATGCACGCAAGAGCATGCACTGGTACATATGCGTGTGCGCTTCCTTTCACCGAAAGAGGTGATGTATGTCTGTTCTGGATGAAGGACAGTTTACTGTGTGGAGAATTCGTGACAAGTGTCAAGGGAAAAATTCCATTAAAAAAAATATCTAGCACTTAAACTCTGAAAAGAGAAGTGGGGATAGAAAAGAAAATGTTACCTGACTAAATCAGCGAGTCACGTGGTGACGTCGGCTGGTCAGACGATGACACAGGCTGCCTCTGCACTGACACAGTCTGGTCCTGTCGTATCATTCACTGCTCCTGGGGTGAGGTAGCTGGTCCCACACTGACTGAGCCTGGCACTGCGCTGATGGTGTTCCGTGACGCGGACTGGTCTGGTCCCACACTGACTGAGCCTGGCACTGCGCTGATGGTGTTCCGTGACGCGGACTGGTCTGGTCCCACACTGACTGAGCCTGGCACTGCGCTGATGGTGTTCCGTGACGCGGACTGGTGTGGTCCCACACTGACTGAGCCTGGCACTGCGCTGATGGTGTTCCGTGACGCGGACTGGCCCAGTTCCAAGAATCCTGTGTTGGTGATGATGTGCCCCTGTGCTATTGAAGTGCTGTCAGTGGTCACGACATGACAGTGCCCTGAGGTTCTGTAGCGGCTCATACAGTGCCCTGAGGGTTCTGTAGTGATTCATACAGTGCCCTGATCGTTCTGTAGTGGTTCATACAGTGCCCTGATGGTTCTGTAGTGGCTCATACAGTGCCCTGATGGTTCTGTAGTGACTCATACAGTGCACTGATGGTTCTGTAGTGGTTCATACAGTGCCCTGAGGGTTCTGTAGTGGTTCATACAGTGCCCTGAGGGTTCTGTAGTGGCTCATATAGTGCCCTGTGGGTTCTGTAGTGATTCATTCAGTGCCCTGATCGTTCTGTAGTGGGTTTTTACAGTGCCCTGATTTGGGTTTTGTAGTGGCTCATACAGTGCCCTGATGGTTCTGTAGTGACTCATACAGTGCCCTGATGGTTCTGTAGTGGTTCATACAGTGCCCTGAGGGTTCTGTAGTGGTTCATACTGTGCCCACTGAGGGTTCTGTAGTGGCTCATACAGTGCCCCCTGATGATTCTGTAGTGGCCCATACAGTGCCCTGTGGGTTCTGTAGTGGCTCATACAGTGTCCTCAGGGTTCTGTAGTGACTCATACAGTGCCCTGACGGTTCTGTAGTGGCTCATACAGTGCCCCCTGATGGTTCTGTAGTGGCTCATACAGTGCCCTGATGGTTCTGTAGTGACTCATACAGTGCCCTGATGGTTCTGTAGTGACTCATACAGTGCCCTGTGGGTTCTGTAGTGGCTCATACAGTGCCCTGATGGTTCTGTAGTGGTTCATACAGTGCCCTCAGGGTTCTGTTGTGACTCATACAGTGCCCTAAGGGTTCTGTAGTGGTTCATACAGTGCCCTGAGGGTTCTGTAGTGGCTCATACAGTGCCCCCTGAAAGGTTCTGTAGTGGCTCATACAGTGCCCTGATGGTTCTGTAGTGGCTCATACAGTGCCCTCAGGGTTCTGTAGTGGCTCATACAGTGCATGATGGTTCTGTAGTGGCTCATACAGTGCCCTGGTGGTTCTGTAGTGGCTCATACATGCCCTGAGGGGTTTTGTAGTGGTTCATACAGTGCCCCCTGATGGTTCTTTAGTGGCTCATACAGTGCCCCCAGATGGTTCTGTAGTGGTTCATACAGTGCCCTGAGGGTTCTCTAGTGGTTCATACAGTGCCCCTTGATGGTTCTGTGCTGACTCATACAGTGCCCGGAGGGTTCTGTAGTGGCTCATACAGTGCCCCCTGAGGGTTCTGTAGTGTTCATACAGTGTCCTGAGGGTTCTGTAGTGGCTCATACAGTGCCCTGATAGTTCTGTAGGGCTCATTCAGTGCCCCCTGATGGTTCTGTAGTGGCTCACACAGTGCCCCCTGATGGTTCTGTAGTGGCTCATACAGTGCCCTGATGGTTCTGTAGTGACTCATACAGTGCCCTGTGGTTCTGTAGTGGCTCATACAGTGCCCCCTGATGGTTCTGTAGTGGCTCATACAGTGCCCTGAGGGTTCTGTAGTGGCTCATACAGTGCCCTGATGGTTCTGTAGTGGCTCATACAGTGCCCGGATGGTTCTGTAGGGGCTCATACAGTGCCCCCTGATGGTTCTGTAGTGGCTCATACAGTGCCCTGATGGTTCTGTAGTGGCCCATACAGTGCCCTGAGGGTTGTGTAGTGGCTCATACAGTGCCCTGATGGTTCTGTATGGCTTATACAGTGCCCTGATAGTTCTGTAGTGCTCATACAGTGCCCGGATGGTTCTGTAGTGGCTCATACAGTGCCCCCTGATGTTTTGTAGTGGCTCATACAGTGCCCTCAGGGTTCTGTAGTGGCTCATACAGTGCCCTGAGGGTTCTGTAGTGGCTCATACAGTGCCCTGAGGGTTCTGTAGTGGCTCATACAGTGCCCCCTGATGGTTCTGTAGTGGCTCATACAGTGCCCCCTGATGGTTCTGTAGTGGCTCATACAGTGCCATGATGGTTCTGTAGTGGCTCATACAGTGCCCTCAGGTTCTGTAGTGGCTCATACAGTGCCCCCTGATGGTTCTGTAGTGGTTCGTACAGTGCCCCCTAATGGTTCTGTAGTGGCTCATACAGTGCCCTGATGGTTCTGTAGTGGTTCATACAGTGCCCTCAGGGTTCTGTTGTGACTCATACAGTGCCCTAAGGGTTCTGTAGTGGTTCATACAGTGCCCTGATGGTTCTGTAGTGGCTCATTCAGTGCCCCCTGATGGTTCTGTAGTGGCTCATACAGTGCCCTGATGGTTCTGTAGTGGCTCATACAGTGCACTGATGTTTCTGTAGTGGCTCATACAGTGCCCTGATGGTTCTGTAGTGGCTCATACAGTGCCCTGGTGGTTCTGTAGTGGCTCATACAGTGCCCTGAGGGTTCTGTAGTGGTTCATACAGTGTCCACTGATGGTTCTGTAGTGGCTCATACAGTGCCCCCTGATGGTTCTGTAGTGGCTCATACAGTGCCCTGATGGTTCTGTAGTGGTTCATACAGTGCCCTGATGCTTCTGTAGTGCTCATACAGTGCCCCCTGATGGTTCTGTAGTGGTTCATACAGTGCCCTGATGATTCTGTAGTGGCTCATACAGTGCCCCCTGATGGTTCTGTAGTGGTTCATACAGTGCCTCCTGATGGTCTGTAGTGGCTCATACAGTGCCCCCTGATGGTTCTGTAGTGGCTCAATCAGTGCCCCCTGATGGTTCTGTAGTGGCTCATACAGTGCCCTGATGGTTTTGTAGTGGCTCATACAGTGCACTGATGGTTCTGTAGTGGCTCATACAGTGCCCTGATGGTTCTCTGTATGGCTCATACAGTGCCCTGGTGGTTCTGTAGTGGCTCATACAGTGCCCTGAGGGTTCTGTAGTGGTTCATACAGTGTCCCCTGATGCTTCTGTAGTGGCTCATACAGTGCCCCCTGATGGTTCTGTAGTGACTCATACAGTGCCCTGATGGTTCTGTAGTGGTTCATACAGTGCCCTGATGCTTCTGTAGTGGCTCATACAGTGCCCCCTGATGGTTCTGTAGTGGTTCATACAGTGCCTGATGTTCTGTAGTGGCTCATACAGTGCCCCCTGATGGTTCTGTAGTGGTTCATACAGTGCCTCCTGATGGTTCTGTAGTGGCTCATACATGCCCCCTGTGGTTCTGTAGTGGCTCATACAGTGCCCCCTGATGGTTCTGTAGGGTTCATACAGTGCCCTGATGGTTCTGTAGTGGCTCATACATGCCCCCTGATGGTTCTGTAGTGGCTCATACAGTGCCTCCTGATGTTCTGTAGTGGCTCATACAGTGCCCCCTGATGTTCTGTAGTGCTCATACAGTTCCCTATGGTTCTGTAGTGGTCATACTGTGCCCCCCGATGGTTCTGTAGTGGCTCATACAGTGCCCTGATGGTTCTGTAGTGGCTCATACAGTGCACTGATGGTTCTGTATGGCTCATACAGTGCCCTGATGTTCTGTAGTGGCTCAAAAGTGCCCGGATGGTTCTGTAGTATTCATACAGTGCCCCCGATGTTCTGTAGTGGCTCATACAGTGCCCTGAGGGTTCTGTAGTGGCTCATACAGTGTCCTCAGGGTTCTGTAGTGGTTCATACAGTGCCCTGAGGGTTCTGTAGTGGTTCATACAGTGCCCTGAGGGTTCTGTAGTGGTCATACAGTGCCCCCGATGATTCTGTAGTGGCTCTACAGTGCCCTGAGGTTCTGTAGTTGTCATACAGTGCCCTGAGGTTCTGTAGTGGTTCATAGTGCCCTGTGGTTCTGTAGTGGTTCATACAGTGCCCTGAGGGTTCTGTAGTGGCTCATACGTGCCCTGATGGTTCGTAGTGGCTCAAACAGTGCCCCCTGATGGTTCTGTAGTGGCTCATACAGTGCCCCCTGATGGTTCTGTAGTGACTCATACAGTGCCCTGATGGTTCTGTAGTGGCTCATACAGTGCCCTGATGGTTCTGTAGTGGCTCATACAGTGCCCTGATGGTTCTGTAATGGCTGATACAGTGCCCTGAGGTTCTGTAGTGGCTCATACAGTGCCCCCTGATGGTTCTGTAGTGGCTCATACAGTGCCCTGAGGTTCTGTAGTGGCTCATACAGTGCCCTGAGGGTTCTGTAGTGGCTCATACAGTGCCCTGATGGTTCTGTAGTGGCTCATACAGTGCCCGGATTGTTCTGTAGGGGCTCACACAGTGCCCCTGATGGTTCTGTAGTGGCTCATACAGTGCCCCCTGTGGTTCTAGTGGCTCATACAGTGCCCTGATGGTTCTGTAGTGCTCATACAGTGCCCTGATGGTTCTGTAGTGGCTCATACAGTGCCCTGATGGTTCTGTAGTGGCTCATACAGTGCCCCTGGGTTCTGTAGTGCTCATACAGTGCCCTGATGGTTCTGTAGTGCTCATACAGTGCCCTCAGGGTTCTGTAGTGGGTCATACAGTCCCTCAGGGTTCTGTAGTGGCTCATACAGTGCCCCCTGATTGTTCTGTAGTGGTTCATACAGTGCCCCCTGATGTGTCTGTATGGTTCATACAGTACCCCCTGATGGTTCTGTAGTGGTTCATACAGTGCCCTGAGGGTTCTGTAGTGGCTCATACAGTGCCCTGGTGGTTCTGTAGTGGCTCATACAGTGCCCTGAGGGTACTGTAGTGGCTCATACGGACTTGTGGTGCCTTGGTCTCATACAGGACTTGTGTTGGCTTGGTCTGGTCTGATAACATAGCTGACTGGTCCTGCATCAGTATAATTGAGCTTGCAGCAGGAGTGTCCTTGTCACACTGTCACTCTTGCATACCCGCATTCATGACAGCATTTACTCCATACGCACACGCAATCTTTCCAAACAACCAAAAGGGCCACTACCGAATGGTTTTTCTTCTCCCCCTCTCCTTCAGGGAAAACAATTTACTAAATCACATCATCCACTTGTAAACAGATTTTACCTCTGTATCTCTCTCCACACTGAGAGACAAATAAATCTGCACACATGTATCTCTCCTCACGTCGGGAGACAAATCAATCTTCCCACATGTATCTCTCTTTACACTGAGAGAAAAAACAGTCTTCCACATGTATCTCTCCTCACACTGAGAGATAAAATAATCTAGTTCCGCTTCTTTTAAAGCCGTGGCCTTCACATTCCGTTATCCAAAAAAATCCGGACCAGGAGAATACATAACTCCCGTAATCACTGAGGACCTGCCTGCCTCAAGTAAAAGCTTCTCCGCTTTCTCAATTCCCTGTCTCTCTCTCTGAGACAATATACTGCCCCCTCGAACTCTCCTGTCCTGGAGATACGAGTCTCGACTTCTCTTCCTGGAGTTCTTCTGTCTCTTGAGAAACGACGAGCTTCAACTCCTCTCCCTGGAGTTGGTACCTGCTGGGGCTGAACTACCAGTGTGTTCCTCACACCATGGCCATCTTCAACCACCTCACGGGGTGAAAGGTGAAGGGTGAAGGGCGAAGGGTAAAAGGGTGAAGGGCTGAAACACGAATAAGGTTCGTGTAAGTAACCTTCTTAATTCAACATATGAATTCTTTCTTTCTCTTTTCCTTAAGTTTTTCCCCTGTAGCTTTCCCCCACTATCTATCGCTCACCTGGTAATGACTGGTCAGCAAAGAGGACCACCGTCCTGACAGGTTCGAGTCTCTAGGCCATCTGCTGGGTTAAAACTGACTCTTTCCCCCCTTCTCCTAGTGAGTGCATACTCAGTGTTCAAAACACATGACCAGCACCTTACCTTACCAGCCCTTGTTAAACTATCACTCAGTGGTCACTTTCACCCAATGACCACATTTGTTCCTTGAATGAGTCATACTCACAATTATTTTGGGGACGCCCGCTACACTAGTCAAGCCACATGAATATTCTTCCTTTAATTGTGGCACGGGGAAATGATTCATATCACTAACTACATGTGATGGAGCGTCACATGCCTTGATGTGAGGCTACGTCACATGACAAACATGGAGTCATGTTCTAAAAGGAGCTGTTTGTTTTTAGAACCATCTGACAAAGTGTTACCATTGAGCATTTCAGAGAAGCGCCAGAAGCGCTCGTGGGACTTCAAACACGTGCTGGAATGGTGTTTGTCTTTGTAGTGTCTGATACTAAATTGTTCAGGAAGTGAATGATAAACCTGAGACCAGAGTTCCTTATTTTCTCTCCTTTTTCTTTCTCTCTATTTATTGTCTTCTTCTTCTTCTTCGTCTTCTTCTTCTTCTTCTTCTTCTTCTTCTTCTTCTTCTTCTTCTTCGTCTTCTTCTTCTTCTTCTTCTTCTTCTTCTTCTTCGTCTTCTTCTTCTTCTTCTTCTTCTTCTTCTTCTTCTTCTCTTCTTCTTCGTCTTCTTCTTCTTCTTCTTCTTCTTCTTCTTCTTCTTCTTCTTCTTCTTCTTCTTCTTCGTCTTCTTCTTCTTCTTCGTCTTCTTCTTTACTGACAACTATACTGCTCAACACCCACAACAAACTCCGGGTGAAATGAATGTGCTCATTATTCAACTCAGACAGAGCGCGAACATTATGACCAAGATAAGTGATTAATTCAGTACCTTTTCTCTTTGGTTAAGTCATCATGGGCAACAGCAAAATAGTGAGTAGAAATGTTTTTAAATGCACCCACACACTCTACGCACGCCCACGCACATGCAAGGAATCAAGTAACTATTACTGTGTAAGATGTTGGAGTAACTGGAAGTTGCCCCAAATTTATAACAAAATAGTTAATACTATGCAGGTGCGTGCGCGCGCGCGCATTTTTACACACACACACACACACACACACACACACACACACACACACACACACACACACACACACACACACACACACACACACTCAACATGGATTAATTTTTTGTGCCTTAATTGGGTAATCCAACATCAAATTAATTATATGAACTTTATATACAGCCTATATTTGTGCTGCGTGCATACTGAAAGAATATGCGCTCATAGTGTGTGTGTGTGTGTGTGTGTGTGTGTGTGTGTGTGTGTGTGTGTGAGAGAGAGAGAGAGAGAGAGAGAGAGAGAGTGAGAGAGAGAGAGAGAGAGAGAGAAGGAGAGAGAGAGAGAGAGAGAGAGAGAGAGAGAGAGAGGAGAGAGAGAGAGAGAAGAGAGAGAGAGATGGGTATACATTCATGTCGCCCTAACATGTAACGCCTGTTTGTCGCTCTAAACCTAATATCGCTCTAGCTCTGACCATGTCCACCTCCCACAGGGATACGTCAGTGCCAACGCCTGATGACCACGCCCACAATGCGCGCACTGGACGCTCAGTACAATGATGAAGCCGTGAAGGCGTGCAGCGAGCAGCACGTGTTTGACAGTGACGACTACTGGCGATGTCACATCCGCCACACTGCTGTCACCATCTATCACCCCATTGGCACGTGCAGGATGGGGAATCCCAAAGATCCCTCCGCTGTGGTGGATCCCCAACTGAGGTCAGTTTCTAGGGATACAGAGCACTGTGGTTACCTGTACAAATTACCCGATACGCTCTCAGGCTGAAAATACTGAGGTGTTTTTCATGTACACGACGGTAAATGCATTTCGCACATACCAAATTTTTACCATATCTTACACACTAAGGTATTTTACGTTAATCAAAAGACCCGTCTTTCCTATAAATAGTGAGTTTCAACTTTGTTGTGTTGAAATATAAAAGCTGGGTGTTTTGGCCGGTAAGCAATTTTTTTTTTTTTTTGGGGGGGGGGGGGGGGGGGCTTAACCACTGTATGTTGACCTTGTGCAGCGTTCCATCCAGATTAGGTATACATGCATAACTTCAAGGGCTTCCACTGTACAGGAATAACCAATAACAACAGTACAGGAATGACCCAATAACAACAGTACAGGAATGACCCAATAACAACAGTACAGGAATGACCAATAACAACAGTACAGGAATGACCCAATAACAACAGTACAGGAATGACCCTATATGAGGCAGGTTTCACGTTTTCATCAAGACTGGGCGCCCTCGAGAACAGGACAGACAAAAAAGTCAGTCGATATACACACTAATGTTCGATTTCATATTCTTTCATCAGTGAGGTACTACAGCGTGCAGGCAAGTCCATACACCCTACACCACATCTGCTAAGTTGCAATACCTCACTATGTTAGGATCGTATAGTCTGTCCATAAAACACAGGTGAAGGTCCTCTTCTAGGTTAAAAGACTGTTTTCTTACAACATAGTAGAAGTGTTGATCCATGCTCGTACACTGTTTTTTTTCCCCCAACACATGGCAAAGATGGTGATCCATGCCGATAAAGTGTATTTTCTCACCACAGAGTAAAAGTCTCGATTCATGCTCATACAGCTCTCTCTTCCTCTATAGTAAAGTCTTGATCCATAAACAAACACTGTTTTCTGAATCACATGGTAAAGGCTGGTGCATTTTCACAAAATGTGTTTTTTTTTCTTTCACCATACGATGAAGGACTTTTTTATATACAGTATTTGTTGTACCACACAGTAACGGTGTTGATCTCCATTCATTCACCGTTCTGATCGTGTCCAGGGTGAAGGGGGTCCAGGGTCTCAGAGTGGTGGATGCTTCCATCATGCCCACCATCGTGTCAGGCAACACCAACGCCGCCACCATCATGATCGCCGAGAAAGCCGCCGACATCATCCGGGATCAGTGACGTCATCATGCCTCCATAAGGTCCCTCGGATCAACATCACCAGGAGTCACCGCTATCATCGTGAAGCCACTAAAATAGCACAAGGAAAGTTGAAATTCGTCACAGGGTCACAGACGTCATCACGCGACCATGGAGCCACTGACGTCATTAAGAGGGACTGTGAACATCATGAGCACGAACAAATTATGACATACAGTTAAAAGCACTGACGTGGATTGGCCATTGCATCATTTTAAGGCTTTCCCTCCCGATAAACCATCATCTTCATTTGATATTGCTGCCGGTTCATCATGAACGAGACATGCACTGGTGTGCACCTCAGCCTTCACCGCCTGAATAATGGAGGGACGTGAAAATCTTGACGTTTGATCTTGCAATTATCCAAGACACTCATTGACTCGCGTGCTTATGAAGTATGTAGCGCCACAGACCGTAAATGCAGAACATACGTAGTGATTTGTTTTGATTCGCCACGTAACCCATTTCATCTTTTTGTATCACTTTGGCAAGAGTCCGGGGCGGGGATGTATGGTGGAGCAGACAGCTGACCCAGAGCTCAACAACCTGGCATGAGTAGGTCATGAGACTATGACTGGTGTCTGTATCTGTTCATGTGAGGTGGTTAGGTTCAAAGTCCGCTAGGGCTGAACGTGCATTTCAGCCCCGCTCTTTGACCATACCGGGGGCTGTTTTTTTTTTCTCTGCGTGCACGGTTTGCTTAACTGAATTTATTCTAATGTGGGTCGAATTCCATGTTACATTCCCTCTGTGAATAATGTGTGGTATAATTTAATGATTTGCAATGTTGAGTACTTTATTTTTAGCTAACAGGTAAACAGTAGAAAACTGCCAGTGTATGGATTGTCACGATGTACATATGTAAAGTACATAACTATGGCTTTGCCAGCGGTGTCATTGTCAGCTCCACCAAGACTCAACATACACGTCTTCAAGAGTTCCCGCTTTACTTGCGGAGAAACACAAGGCATTTGTTCAATCCATTAAGTATCAACAACCCCATGTATGTTGTCGAGAGCTGTACAGATTTCAGTATGGACAGTTCTGTGGCTGTCCATTATCGGCTTCAGACAGTTCCAGACTCAGCTGCCAGACCGGTTAGAAAGCACAAAAGCGTGGTCATGTCTCACCTCTCTGGAAATCTGTTCACTGGCTTTCTTTGGACGAACAACACAAAATGGTTTCGTGCCGGAGATTTTTTCCTGGCATTTCCCTGTCTATCTTTCTGATGTTCTGTCTACGTGTATTCCTTCCGAACAGTTCCAACCATCTTCAGACACGAGTAGATTGTCTGTACCTCAAATGATAACTCATTTCAGGCCACCACTCTTTTATTACGTGTAAAAACTGAATGCCATAGAGCGCCTACCAGAGCTGGAAGAGCTTGACAGAGAACCAACCATAGACGAACTGGACTCTCTTGCCTCTGGCAAGGCACCAGGGAAAGACGGTATTCCCGCTGAAGTACTGAAGTGCTGTAAAGAGACACTCATCACCGAGTTGTATGAAATCCTCTGCCTCTGTTGGAGTGAAGGCGAAGTACCACAAGACATGAGGGATGCTAACATCGTCACACTGTACAAAAACAAAGGTGACAGAAGCGATTGCAATAATTATCGTGGCATATCCCTCCTTAGTATTGTTGGGAAAGTCTTTGCACGAGTAGTACTGAAGAGGCTCCAAGTACTTGCAGAGCAAGTTTATCCTGAATCGCAGTGCGGTTTCCGTGCCAACACATCCACTATAGATATGATCTTCTCCTTTAAACAACTTCAGGAGAAATGTAGGGAGCAAAGGCAGCCACTCTTCATCGCCTTCATAGACCTCACAAAGGCTTTCGATATGGTCAGCAGGGATGGCCTCTTCAAGATCCTCCCCAAGATTGGATGTCCACCCAAACTTCTCAGCATCATCAGATCCTTCCACGAGGACATGAAAGGCAGTGTCGTCTTTGACGGCTCAACATCAGCTGCCTTCAACATACGGAGCGGAGTGAAACAGCGTTGCGTCCTGGCTCCCACCCTGTTTGGAATCTTCTTTGCTGTGATGCTGAAACACGCATTTGGTCCTGCAGCTGAAGGTATCTACCTCCGAACCAGGACAGACGGAAAACTCTTAACCTTCCAGATAAGAGCCAAGACAAAGTCAAGCTAGGTTTTGAACGT
>CM031605.1:72623185-72648544 GCA_018398815.1 Conus ventricosus | reverse complement strand
CCCTGATGTTCTGTAGGGCTCATACAGTGCCTGATGGTTCTGTAGTGGCTCTACAGTGCCCTGATGGTTCGTAGGGTCATACAGTGCCCTGATGGTTCTGTAGTGGCTCATACAGTGCCTGTGTTCTGTATGGCTCATCATGCCTGTGGTTCTGTAGGGCTCATACAGTGCCCTGATGGTTCTGTAGTGGCTCATACAGTGCCCTGATGGTTCTGTAGTGGCTCATACATTGCCGGAGGGTTCTGTAGTGGCTCCATACAGTGCCCTGATGGTTCTGTAATGGCTTATACAGTGCCCTGATGGTTCTGTAGTGGCTTATACAGTGCCCTGATGGTTCTGTAGTGGCTTATAGAGTGCCCTTGTGGTTCTGTAGTTGCTCATCAGTGCCTTGATGTTCTGTAGTGGCTTATACAGTGCCTCAGGGTTCTTTAGTGGCTCATACAGTGCCCTGGTGGTTCTGTAGTGGCTCATTACAGTGCCCTGATAGTTCTGTAGTGGCTCATACAGTGCCCTGATAGTTTTGTAGTGGCTCATACAGTTCCTGATGGTTCTGTGGTGGCTCATACAGTGCCCTCAGGTTCTGTAGTGGTTGATACAGTGCCCTGAGGGTTCTGCAGTGGCTTATACAGGACTTGTGTTGCCTTGGTCTCATACAGGACTTGTGTTGCCTTGGTCTGGTCTGATAACATAGCTGACTGGTCCTGCATCAATATAATTGAGCTTGCAGCAGGAGTGTGCATGCTTCAACATGGGGTCTTGTTCTAAAAGAAGCTGTTTGTTTTTAGAACCATCTGACAAAGCGTTACATTGAGCATTTCAGAGAAGCGCCAGAAGCGCTCGTGGGACCTTCAAACACGTGCTGGAATGGTGTTTGTCTTTGTAGTGTCTGATACCGAATTGTTCGGGAAGTGAATGATAAACCTGAGACCAGAGTTCCAACCTACGCTATTATTTTCTCTCCTTTTTCTTTCTCTCTATGTATTAAGTCTTCTTCTTCTTCTCCGTCTTCGTCTTCTTCTTTACTGACAACTGTACTACTCAACACCCACAACAAACTCCTGGTGAAATGAATGTGCTCATTATTCAACGCAGACAGAGCGCGAACATTATGACCAAGACAAGTGATTACGATTCAGTACCTTTTCCCTTTGGTTAAATCATCATGGGCAACAGCAAAACAGTGAGTAAGAAAGCTTTAAGATGCACCCACACACACTACGCACGCACACGCACATGCAAGGAATCAAGTAACTATCACTGTATAAGATGTTGGAGTAATGGCAGTTGCCCCCAATTTATAACAAAGTAGTTAATACTATGCAGGTACGTCCACGTGCCTGTGCGCGCGCGCACACACACACACACACACACACACACACACACACACACACACACACACACACACCACACACACACACACATACACACACAAACTCAACATGGGTTAATTATTTTTTCTAACTTAATTGGGTAATCCAACATCAAATTAATTATATGAACTGTATATACAGCGTATGTTTGTGCGTGCATGGACACTGAACGAATGTTCGCTCATAGTGTGTGTGTGTGTGTGTGTGTGTGTGTGTGTGTGTGTGTGTGTGTGTGTGTGTGTGTGTGTGTGTGTCATTCATTTGACGTCTTTCCACTAAACGTGATATTAGACGGGGGGGGGGGGGGGGGGGGGGGGGGGGGGGGGGGGGGGGGAATCGTGCCGAAAGAGTGAGATGGGGAAAGAAAGAGCGTATGTGCTTATGCTTGTGCACGCACACGTATGTGTGCATGTGCGTGTGCACGTATGTTGCATGTGCGTGTGCTCGTGTGTGTGTATGCGAGTATGTTTGTGTGCATATGTGTGTGCTTATATGAGTGCTTATATGAATAATAATGGTAATTACAAAACACTTGAATTTTTCAAATACGTTTGAAAGGGAAAAAAGCTAAAATTTTAACAAAACTAATTAACAACCATCTAGGCACAGAAACTTAACCTTTCTCAGTCCTTGTCACTTTTGAGCTTTGTACATTATTCCATCTTCCCTCCCACACATATCCCCCATCCCCGCCCCACACACAAAAAGGAACCTATAAATACTTCCCCAATGGAGTGCGCTCCAAGCATACAAAAAAACTCATATGATAGAGCTGGTGACTCAAAGATGGCCTGTGCACTATTTTGCCTCAACACTGGAATTATTTTTTTCATGTCTTAACATGTAACAATATGATCACGTGTTATTTTCTTTTTACATAAACATACTATGTTTTTAACATATTTTGTTTTAAAAGCATCAAGTTTCCACCTATACATCAATGAAAGTATATTTTTGTTTAAACTAAAATCATGTTGAATGATTTTAATATCAAAACTATCAACTGATTTTGATTGTCATGTTCTATCATTCTATCTTTGAAATCGGAAATGAAATGAGGTAGGGAACAGTAAACGATAAACAGGTGGGGTATGTTTTGCTCCCATAAGGAAACCTAACACAGAGTAACTTTTATTCAAGACTGGCACAGCCTTTTAAACTTGAATAAAGTCAGACAAAATACATAGACGAACAATCTAATAGTGGGGGAAAAACAAGCGCAGGCCAACAACTGAACTGTCTGGCAAAGATTTGGACTTGAGGGGAGGAGAGAGGAGAGTTTGAAGATGGAGAAACTGGGAAAATGAAAATTAAAAAAAAAAATTATGTTACAGATATGAAACTCTTCACTAGCTGCATAAGGGAACCATCGCAATCCCTTTTGAAGGCAGATATATTTGTATTCCCTGCTCCGAGGCCTTTAGCCCGCTGGATCGGGACTCATCAGGGAGACACGGCTGGTTGTGTCTGCGCTCCCGGCGTCAAATAGAGGACACACCACAGTCCATAATACTGTGGTGTTCTCACCACCATGGGTGCAAAAGAGAATCCAATAGCACCCCAGAGCAGCCAGCGAAGAGTAGTAAATGCAACCAAACGAAAGTGTGGGGAGGAAAAAAAGTTGTTGTAAAACTAAAGACATTATGCAAATAATATAAAATGTAGAGGACAGTCTTTGAGCCTACGCCTGAGGATCCACCCAAAGATGCAAGGGAGATCAAAAGACAAACACACAGACGGACAGAAACAAATACAAATAACTCAATTTAATCAAAGCAAAATCGGAAATGAAATGAGGTAGGGAACAGTAAACGATAAACAGGTGGGGTATGTTTTGCTCCCATAAGGAAACCTAACACAGAGTAACTTTTATTCAAGACTGGCACAGCTAGTGAAGAGTTTTCATATCTGTAACTTAATTTTTTTTTTTAATTTCATTTTCCAGTTTCTCCATCTTCAAAACTCTCCTCTCTCCCCTCAAGTCCAAATTTTTGCCAGACAGTTCAGTTGTTGGCCTCCGCTTGTTTTCCCCACTATTAGATTGTTCGTCTATGTATTTTGTCTGACTTTATTCAAGTTTAAAAGGCTGTGCCAGTCTTGAATAAAGTTACTCTGTGTTAGGTTTCCTCTATGGGAGCAAAACATACCCCACCTGTTTATCGTTTACTGTTCCTACCTCATTTCATTTCGATTTTGCTTTGATTAAATTGGGTTATTTGTATTTGTTTCTGTCCGTCTGTGTGTTTGTCTTTTGATCTCCTTGCATCTTTGGGTGGATCCTCAGGCGTAGGCTCAAAGACTGTCCTCTACATTTTATATTATTTGCATAATGTCTTTAGTTTTACAACAACTTTGTTTCCTCCCACACTTTCGTTTGGTTGCATTTACTACTCTTCGCTGGCTGCTCTGGGGGTGCTATTGGATTTCTCTTTGCACCCATGGTGGTAAGAACACCACAGTATTATGGACTGTGGTGTGTCTCTATTTGACGCGGGAGCGCAGACACAACCAGCGTGTCTCCCTGATGAGTCCCGATCCAGCGGGCGAAAGGCCTCGGAGCAGGCAATACAAATTATCTGCCTTCAAAAGGGATTGCGATGGTTCCCTTATGCAGCTAGTGAAGAGTTTTCATATCTGTAACATAATTTTTTTTTAATTTCATTTTCCAGTTTCTCCATCTTCAAACTCTCCTCTCTCCTCCCCTCAAGTCCAAATCTTTGCCAGACAGTTCAGGTGTTGGCCTGCGCTTGTTTTTCCCCCACTATTAGATTGTTCGTCTATGTATTTTGTCTGACTTTATTCAAGTTTAAAAGTTTCAAAACTTCAACCACACCCAACACAACATCGACCATGTCAAAGTTATGGCACTTGGCAGTCACAGAGTGACAGCTTTGAAGCACAACTCAAGAATCCCATCTCTTGCCAAACTGGGCACACTACACCCCAAGGCCTAATATCCAACAATAACCAAAACACTTTCCCCACCACTTCCACATCAGTTGGCAATACCCCCTACCAACACACACATACACACACACATACACACACACATACATTCACCACCACCACATCCCTTCACTCACTTCATACAGTAGTTACAGAAACCCCTCCATCTATTTATCTTAATTTTGTTTTATCCTTCCCCTTAAATCCCCCCCCCCCCCCCACTTTTTCCCCCTTTTTTTTTTCCTCATTTTCCCTCCCCCCTTCTTTCCCCTTACCATTATTATCAAGCCCCATTACCAAACCATCACAAAGATATCACACCATCCCAATAAACTAGACACACAACCCTTCTATCACACACACACACCTCCCCCGACGCAACCCCCCCTCCCCCCCGTTTCCTCTCTCTAATCCCCTGGCCCATGTAATTTCCGCCTACCGACCATGGACAACAACGGATGAGTCATTTTTCATTCTTTTTTCGTTTTTCGTTCTTTGTTCGTACGTCCCACATGTTAAATGTGATTTATTTTTTCGCCTGAAGAAGACCCAAGTGGTTGAAATGCATCGTGTTTTTTCATGTGCTTTGTTTGTCAACGTCTTTGGCGGTTAAATTCTAAACAAACTCTTTTCCCTAATTTTGCTTCGTTCGCCGCCATCAGTCACTCCATTTTGAATTTTACTGAGCTTCATAATGACTGATACCCTTTGTGGTTGTACTCCACGTCTCGTTTTTCACACTTATTTTACGTCACGTCCCTGTTTTAGTTTATCTTTGTGCACGCTGACCCCCTTTGTTGTGTTACATTTCACGCCCTGTTTTCAACCTTTTTTGTGGTGTGTACCTGTAACCCTGATACCCTTTGTTGTGTTGTATTTACGTCACGTCTTCGACTCCCTACCATGTACTTGTGAACGTGACTCCCACTTCTCACTCCATGCCCTCCATTGATTCTATTTTGTTTTGTTTTGATTTTGACCGTCCCACCTTCCATTCTCCATCCCTCCACTTCCAACTACACACTTTCAATCGTCATTCTGCATTCTTGATTCCCCACTCGTCTCTGTTCCACTCCCTGCCCAAACAACAACTATCACCACAACACAATGCCAATGCCCAAATTTTCTCCCGTACCCATGCCAGCTTCTGCAGGTCCATTCAGTTTCTACCACCCACCACCCAAACCATTCGCACTAGGCTATGCCAAAACACAGTTTCAGAAAACCAAATCAGATCCATTTCAACTTTTTTTAAAAACAATGTCTTAAACTACACATCACACCTCGTGGCTTCTCATTTTCCCCCACCCCCTTCCAACCTCCACAACCCACTCTCATCACTACCACCAAAAAGATCTCTTCCGGGGCCCAGTCGTAAACTCATGTTGGACATATAAAAACACTCAGTTTCCCCCTGAAATCTCTCTCCAACCTTCTCCAACATTTCAAACAACAAACAACAATCATCATGCCCAAACCCCCTGCCTCCAAACTCAGACAACTCATCATACACACAACCAAACTCATTTACAACCACTGCAACCAGACCAAACAAAACAAACTATCCAATTACAAAACAGACAAACAACTACTCGCCCGGACCTTCTGCTTCCACAACCCACAATCCTGACCCCACTACCACATCTAAATCACCCCCACCCTCTTGTCTACTGCATCCCTGACAACTCCCCCTCTCTGACGATGAAAGATCAGTCTTAACAAAAGGACTTAAGTTCTTTCCCAACTCAACCCACCACCAACAATTACCAGAACCACATTGATGTGGAAAGGTTTTTTTTAGGAAATCGTTGGATGGCAGCACTTGAAAACATACCCAGGCCCCCCACCACCAAAACTCTCACACCTTCACTCAACTATTTCAAACCCAATGCTCCGCCACCCCCTCAAACAAATCCAGTGAAGTTGAAACTTACATAAAAAATGCAAAATAGACATCAGCCGGATCAAATCCAAACCTGTCCGACACTGAAACCTTTCACAAAACCAACAAAATGGCCCTCAAATCACTACGAAAACGACAGGACATGTCATCAAACCAGCGACAAGGGTGGTGCAGTTGTAGTTTGGGACAAACAAACTATACATAGCAGAAGCACAAAAACAATGTCCAACACAAATTTTACACACCACTCACAAATCACCCCTCCTCAACACCAGAAACTCATTGCTAACTCAATCAAAGAAAAAATCAGACTCAACAATCTACCCCCTACAGCCAAACACCTCATTATGACAGACAAACCCAAACAGCACCTTCTACCTCTCCCCAAAAAAACACAAAAATAAACACACCTGACAGATCCATTGTTTCAGCCTGCAGCTGCCCCACTGAACACATTTCGCAATACCTAGATTCCCCCTTCAAAACCCCTAGTACAAAGCCTCCCCCCATACCTCAAAGCACACCCACACACTCAAAATGATTAACTCGCACAAACAGACCCCACTTTTCAACCCAGCCTCCTCTTCCACTTGACGTGGTGTCACTCTACCCTCCAAACCCCACATGATGGACTAGGGCCCTCCACAGTTTTCCTTGACAAACGGCCCCCCAACCAAACAACCCCTCCCACCACCACCCGGTCAGACTCGCTGAATTAGTCCCCACCTGAAAAACATTTCAATTCAACAAGCACACATTTTCACAAATTAGTGGTGTTGCCATGGGTACCAAAAAGGGACCAGCCTACGCCTGCCTCTTCATGGGACACTTGGAAACCGCCCACTCAAACCATACACAGGCCCACACCTGAACTGTACAAAAGGTTTTATCGATGATGGATGGGAGCCACATCTATGCCAAACAGACCTCCTCAACTTCCCCAACTTTGCCCGACCTTCCATCCATCTATCCCACTTACCCACACCCTCTCGCAGTTTGGTTTAACTTCCTAGACATCACCATCTCCCTTGAAGAAGGCCTACTCAAAACCTCCATTTTCTACAAACCCACCGAGCACATGCATACCCTTTACTATATCCTCCCCCAACCCATACACTAAAGACAGCATCCCATACTCAAAATTTCTCCGTCTTCGCAGACTCTGCTCCAGCGAGGAAGACTTCACTATACAAGCAGCAAAAATGTCACAATTTTCACCAACCCCGGATACCCAGTTCCATCATCAATGCAGCACTCCGCCGCACCATAGCTGTATCCAGAACATTGCTCTGGAAAAACCCCGGATCCAACCAAGACAGACGACCCACAGCCTACCCCCTCTACCACCGCACACCCTCCCATCTGTAGGATCCTCAAATCCAATTGGCACATAGACATAACCACAAACCGCCTTCCACACCAAACCCATGTCACATTCAACGTGACAAAAACCTCAAAGGGCCTCCTCGTGCGGTCCAGTTTGAACAGAACCACAGCTAACCACCAGGTACTCACCCCTGCTCTAAAACCCCAACTGCCAAAATTGCCCCCTCACCAACCAGACACCTCTTACAGGGCCCCAAAGACTCCTTCACAGTCAAACGCACATTTCATGTCAGAGCCGCAACATTTATATGCCATCCACTGCCAGCTGTGTGGCAAGATCTACATAGGGGAAACGTACGCACACTTGAAACAACATCTCTGAACACCTGGCTGATATCCGCCACCACCGACCCAAACCCCTCGCCCTACACTTCAACCACACCCAACACAACATCGACCATGTCAAAGTTTTTGGCAATTGGCAGTCACAGAGTGACAGTTTGAACGCACAAACTCAAGAATCCCATCTCATTGCCAAACTGGGCACACTACACCCCAAGGCATCCATATCCAACAATAACCAAACACACATACCCACCACTTCCACATCAGTTGGCAATATCCCTACCAACACACACACATTTCACACACACATAAAACACACATACTACACCACCACACATCCCCTTCACTCACTTCATACAGTAGTTACAGAACCCTCATCTATTTAATCCCTTTAATTTTGTTTTATCCTTCCCCTTAATCCCCCACCCCCCCCCTTTTTCCCCTTTTTTTTTTTTTTTTTCCTCAGTTCGCCCCCCCCCCCCCTTCTTTCCCCTTACCATTATTATCAATCCACCATTACCACAAACCATCACAAAGATATACACCATCCCAATAAACTAGACCACAACCCTATCATATCACACACACACACCTCCCCGACGCAACCCCCCCCCCCCCCCCCCCCCCGTTTCCCCTCCCATAATCCCCGGGCCCCATGTCATTTCCGCCTACCGACCACATGGACAACAACGGATGAGTCATTTTTTCATTTCTTTTTTTCGTTTTTCGTTCTTTGTTCGTACTGTCCCACATGGTTAAATGTGATTTATTTTTTCGCCTGAAAAAAGACCCAAGTGGTTGAAATGCATCGTTTTCTTGTCATGTGCTTTGTTTGTTAACGTCATTGGCGGTAAATTCTAAACAAACTCATATTCCTAATCAAGTTTAAAAGGCTGTGCCAGTCTTGAATAAAAGTTACTCTGTGTTAGGTTTTTCCCTTTTGGGAGCAAACATACCCCACCCGTTTTTCGTTTTACGGGTTTCCCCACCTCATTTCATTTCCGATTTTGCTTTGAATAAAATTGAGGTTATTTGTATTTTGTTTCTGTCCGTCTGTGTGTTTGTCTTTTGATCTCCCTTGCATTTTTTGGGTGGATCCCCAGGCGTTGGCTCAAAGGACTGTCCCTACATTTTATATTATTTGCATAGTGTCTTTAGTTTTACAACAACTTTTTTCCTCCCCACACTTTCGTTTGGTTGCATTTACTACTCTTCGCTGGCTGCTCTGGGGGTGCTATTGGATTCTCTTTTGCACCCATGGTGGTGAGAACACCACAGTATTATGGACTGTGGTGTGTCTCTATTTGACGCCGGGAGCGCAGACACAACCAGCCGTGTCTCCCTGATGAGTCCCGATCCAGTGGGCGAAAAGGCCTCGGAGCAGGCAATACAAATATATCTGCCTTCAAAAGGGATTGCGATGGTTCCCTTATGCAGCTAGTGAAGAGTTTTCATATCTGTAACATAATTTTTTTTTTAAATTTCATTTTCCCAGTTTCTCCATCTTCAAACTCTCCTCTCTCCTCCCCTCAAGTCCAAATCTTTGCCAGACAGTTCAGTTGTTGGCTGCACTTGTTTTCCCCCCACTATTAGATTGTTCATATATGTATTTTGTCTGACTTTATTCAAGTTTAAAAGGCTGTGTCAGTCTTGAATAAAAGTTACTCTGTGTTAGGTTTCCTTATGGGAGCAAAACATACCCACCTGTCTATCTTTGAAAGTTTTCGAAATATATGTTTTAACTAAATTGCACTGCTCATGTACGATAAGGGTAGGTTAAGATCTTCAGAACCACAGATATGTTTTGCTCCACGCTTAGCTGCCCTATCTACTTTATCGTTGTAATAAAGGAACAGTGTGAAGGAATCCAACAAAAGGATAGTTGGGTGCCTCCTTCAATAAGCATATGGATCAAACAGCTTATCTCAATAATCATTTCAGGCCTAGTATGCAAATTAAAATCTTTTATTGCTGAAGGAATGATTTTGAATCTACACAAAACAGAGCTTGAAATATTGTTTTGGGGAAATTTAAAAAGGTAATTCAAAGCCATGAGTATTGCTGTTAATTCAGCTGTAAATATGGATATGTTACATCCAATGTAAAAAGATTTCTCCACCCTCAAGTCAGGGATTAAGAATGAAACAACCTTTTTTTGCTTCCTTACATAAAACATCTGTGAAATTTTTAATTGGTCAGTGTTTTTCTGTCCAAAATGCCCTTAGAAAGAATTTGCTAGCTTATTGATTTTTTCATCTTTTTTTATGTTGGTGTGATCAATATAAAAAATTGGGCTTTTTAATTTCCCCAGGGGGAAATTTGGGGACAAAAAGATGGGTTTTGGGAGGTGAAATTTTTTTTTTTCTAAAAAAACCCCCAGAATCTGAAAATCTTTTTTTGATGGTTTAAGTTGCTATAGTTATTTGAGAAGTTTTTGATTTTGCTTTTTTGGGGAAAAATCAAAATCTGATCTTACTTTGATTTCTGTTTTAATTTGTGTTTTTTCTAGTGTAGTAAAAAGAAACTCGTGGAGACCCGTGGCAGCAAAAGGGGTCCTCAGAAGAAAAAGCCCCCTTAAAAAAAAAGGTTTTTTGGGCCCCTTATCCCTGCCCTTCTGGGGGGGTTTGGGGGCCAAACCCGGGTTTCCCATGATCCGGATGCCCCCTTCCCTCCCCCCTTTTTTTTCCCCCATTTTGGGGGGACAAACCATGGCTGGGATTCAAAACCCCCATGCCCCTTTGGGGACATGCCCCTTTTCAAATTAATGACCCCGCGTTTAACCACTGAGGAAACGGGGAAACCCCTTGATATTTGTGGGGGAAATTAACCCTTTATGAATTTCACTTTTGTTCCCCCTTTGGACCAGATCCAGTTTGAACCCTCTTTTGCCGTTCTGCCATTGCTTTCAGGGTTTTGGGTTTTTTTCCCTTTCCTGCAACTGAGGCTGTTTCATGAGGTGTTTCCCGACTTTTCCTAAAAACCCCCCTAGCTCAATTTCGGGCTTTGGGGGAACCTTTTGCCCCTGATACCCTTTCCCCTTTTAGGCGTTTTCCCAGATCAGCTTTACTTTTCGTCTTGTAGATTTGAGCTGCCCCATTCTGTTCTCATATGGCCCGTGAGCTCGCCCTGATCAGCTGCGGGGTTTTTTGACTTAGAGTGGACAACTATGTCTGGTTCATCCCAAATCTTGCGTTGATCTCTGGGTGACCTTCCTTTTTGGGGTCTGCAGGGGGCACCCCCAGTCATTTTTCCCCCATCCGGGCAGACTCTGCTCCCATGTTTCGGTGGCACTTTTGTTTTTGGCCATGATTTGCTGCCCCCTTTTTGGGGGCCGTAAAGAATGTTCCCGGGTGCTTTTGGGGTCCTGATTTCCCTTTTGTGGGGGTTGGTACTAGCCCAGCAAATTTGGTAAAATTCTTTTGAGCATTTGGGGTTTGTGCCTCCATGTGTACCTTCTTGAGCCGGGGGCTACTTTACTGAGCTTAGAAAAATGCTCCATGTTTGTTTTTTTATGGAAAAGGGGGGGGCATGCAGGATTTTTCGTTTTCCCCACTTCCCCCAGGTTTGCTTTTGGGGGGGGCAGAAGATTTCATATGCAGATCTGAGAATGAAGTGATCCTGGGGGGGCCCATGTCCCAAAATTGTCTTTTTCCAATTTTAGATTCTTTGGAGTGCTTTCTCCCACGTTGCCCATTCCCCTTTTGCTGGCTCGGTGGATCCCTTTTTGGAGTTTTTTTGGGTCTTCTTTTTTTTCTCATCCCCTTAAATCTTATGTCTTTTTTGGCTTTTCCTTTGGGCCCCTTTGACCACCATTCGTTTTGGTCCCCCCCAGTCCTTTTTCTGTTGGTCTGTGTTTTTGCCCGGGTTATTTCTTGATCTTGAGACTTTCTTTTGCAGAATCCATCGCCTCTTAAAACTTTCCTTTTTTCTCCCTGTCTTCAGTGGGGCTTGTTTTGCTTCTAAACTTGTCTCCTGAGTCCTCCGGGCATGTTTTGAAGTCTGATCTTCCCTGTTTTTGTTTTCCCTCCAGGTTTGGATTTCAGGGGTTTAGTTTGGCTTTGTTTTGGCGACATTTACAGCGCGAGGGTCAGTCAGAAAGGGGGGGAGGACACCGAGCCATTTCCTTGGGGAACTTGTTGATTTTGGCTTCCTTTGGGCCCCCACTTTTGCGGGTTTGCGATGTGTATATCATCGGGAGGCCATAGGAGCTTTGGTATCAGCTGAACTGGGAGACAACCGGCCTTGGGATTTGCCGGGAGCCAAAACCCGGTCCAAATTTTTCCAAGCCTTCTTCCGCCTTTTGCTTGGTTTTTTTTTGTCTTTGGGGTCTTTTAAACGTTTCTTTATACCATCTTCCAAGGGGCTTGGGTGGTTTTTAGGTTGGGAAAAGGCCTGGGTTTGGGAACATGAAGACCACGATTCGGCCACTTTTCCTTTCCCCAGTGAGAGACTCCTGATTTCCCTTTTGGGTTGAACTTCAATCTGGGGTGAGGAACTATGTCGTCCGCCTCTCCAGCCCCCATGCGTGTTCGTCTTCTTGGATGAAATCACTGTAGTGTAAACATGAAAGGCCCTTTAGAGGAGGGTCTTGTATCCATCGCCAAGGTTTTGGTTTTTCTCCCCGTTGTTTGTTGCTGCTTTCGTTTAGTTCCATTGCCAAACACGAAAAAGTATTTGGGGAAATTGCACGGCCCAAATTTCAATGCCCATTCCAAGTTGATCCCTTTAGTTGTGTAGTCCTTTGGGAGAGAACCCCATTTTAGAAAACCTTTTAAGAAATTCTTTAGATGTTTGCGGTTTTTCTTTGGCACATGGTACATCCCAAGAGCCAAAATGTTTCATTTATGGGGGGACGTTTTTATGCGTTTGCCCGATCGAGCCACACTAAGTCCGGTCCTTTTTTTTCTGTTTTTTCTTTTTGGTTTCGTCCCCGGGTCTTGTGGCGTGTTTACACAGCCAGCCCCGCCTGGGATGCCCCCCCTTTTGGACTGGGGCACATCCAAAATACTTTTTTTCCCTTTTGGTACTTTGGGGCAGCCTTGCTGCAAAGACAGAGGAAAAAGGGTTTTCCCTTCGAGTTTTAGTAGTGATTTTTGGCCGGAAATGGCTGATGTCACTTGGGTTTTTCTCTTTGGGGGTTTTTACCCCACCATTGCCGTTATCCCTGGCCGCGATCTTCTGGTTTCTCCAAGCCGATCTCAGCGCCTGTGGAGCCCCCCAGTACCTTTGGGGCATTTTTTGTTTAAAAATGGTTAAAGGATTCCGTTTGGCCCTTGGGGATTTATTTGGGGTCTGGCTTTGTCGACCACTTTTGATTCCGCCCCAAAGTTGGAGGCTTGCCCTTGAACTGTTTTATCAGGGTTTGGGTTTCCCCACCCCGTCTTGAAAGTCGAGTGGTGCCCTTTTCTTTTGGGAGTCAGAGGATGTTTTCCTCAGAGCTGTCAAGAACTCCTTTTTTCCCCCCACCCTTTGGGTCCCGATTTTTGGGTGTTTTAAAAAGTGTTCCCGGGCAAACTGGAAGGGGGGTTTTTTTGAAAAAAAACGCTTGGTGTCTTCTTCTTTTTTTCTCTTCCTTTCCTCGCAGATTCCGTTTGCTGAGGGGGGCTGTGTTTTTCTTTAGGTTTCCCACAGTTTTTCCAAAACCTTGTTTTTAGCTGGCCGTGCCCCGGGCCCTTTATTTGTTTCTTGAGGTTGCCTTTTTTTTTGGACTCTGATCTTGTCCAATTTTTTTCTTGGGTCTGGATTTCCCTTTTGGGGGGTTTTTCTTTGGGTAGTTTTATTTCCCTAGGCGTCTCTACTTTTGGCATTCACAATGTCCCCATAGTGGCTAGTTTGTGTTCCGGGTGTTTTTTCCCCATAGTGATCGAGCTTTGGACGATTTTTGATCCGTTTCTCCAAAACTTTGTTTTGGTTTTCTCGTGGGGAGGTTGAGTTTCAGGCGCCGGGGTTTGGGGGGCTGTGTAAAATTTTTCCCCATCCGAACCAACAGCGTGGTTTTCCTTGGCCCCTGTGGTTTAAATTCCCGGCCCTTGGGCTTCCGACGTCTTATCTGCTGATTTCAGTGCGCTTTTGCTCATTCAGTTTTAGTCTTCCAATTTCCCCTCTTTGTTCTGTGGGGTTTCTTTCCAGGGGGGGTATCGAAACGCTTTCCCCCCGACCCCATGGATATTCCAAATTTGGGGCCAAGTTCATAGTCCGTTTGGGGTTTTTTCAAATCGTGATTTGGGGGGGGCCCGATGGATTATTTTATTCTTTTCCCCCCTTTTGGTGGGAAACCTGGGAGCATCTTTTTCCCTTTTTTTTTTAGTACCACATGTTTAAGGCAAAGTGGGGGGCCCGCCCACAGAGCCCCTTTGGTTTGGTCTTTCCCCGTGTCCCCCGGTCTTTCCCGGACGTCCTTTCCCGGCCCATTCCCCCGGGAAATCAATGGTTTACCCCTGCTCAGTTTGAAAGAAACTCGTGGAGAGCGTGGGCAGGGAGGGATTCCTCGGGCGAGAAAACCCCCTTTTAAGCAAAAATTTTTTTTCGGGCCCCTTTTCTCCTGACACTCTTGGGGGGGGGGGCCCACCGGTTTTATGACTTTCCCGGGTGTCCCCCTTTCCCGCCCCTTTCTTTCCCCCCTTTGGGGACCAAGCCCTGGCGGGGATTTTGAACCCCTGGGCCCTCTGGTAAAGCTCTTTTTTTACTTTAAAGACTCGCGCCCCTTTTAAACCCCCTGAGCCACAAAGGGGTCCTGAAAATTTGTTTGGGAAAATTAAAAACCCTTTTGAAGTTCACTTTTGGTTATCCCTTTTCCCCCATCCGCTTGAACACCTCTCTGCCCCTTCTGCCATTACTTTTAATGACAAATTTACAACATGCTAAATCTCTATAATCATTAGAGGAAGTCCCCGAGCTTCATGATATGTACGTGACGATGATGCGTGCACAGGAAGTCCAAGGGCTAATTTCAACGCCTTACATTCAATACTTTGCAGTTTTTGTAATAAATATTTAGCGCGTTGAAGAATATTTCTTGGGCATAAGTTATTTTTTATCTCATTAAAGATTTACATAGAGTACATCAATGTAGCTGGATCATGCCCCCACTTTTCTTTAGAAATGATTTTCAGAAAGTTTAATGTTTTTCTCGCCTTTGTTAATAAATATTCGATATGAAAGTTCCATGATAATTTAGATGTAAAATAAACTCCTAGAAATTTTTATCTCTGTAGCGTACTTAAGAGGAGCATCATCCAATGTGAAAACAGGCATACTTTCTGGGTTAGATCCACTGTTAAAAAGATTCATATTTGTTTTTTCGGTTGACAGACTTAATCCACTTAGCTTCATATAATCCCCATTTATTTAGTTCTCCTTGATAGATCTTTTTGACGAATTTTATATCTCGCTGTGAAGTTTTCTTTTTTAACGTTACATCCTCCACATGCATATATCATCTGCATATTGGACAGAACAACTTTTTTTGATAATGTTTTTGGCAGATCATGCATTAATAACGAGAAGAGAAGTGGCGCTAATACTGACCCTTGAGGGTTTCCCATTGAAAGTGTTCTACTTGGGGAAATTATGTTTTTCCTACATTTGTTCTTATTACCCTATCCTTTAGAAAACATCTGACATAGTTGTATATATTTCCTGTCAAGCCAATGTTTTTAAGTTTATTCAATAGCTGAAAATCCCACATTTGGTCGTAAGCCTTATTTATATTTTTAAAAAAAAAGGTAGCAAGAACACATTTTCGTTAGCAAACTGTTTCTTTATTTTGTTGATAATTTCACTAAAGTTTCTGTAGTGGATTCGACCTTTCTGGAAACCAGCTTGATTGATTGGTATGATGTTATATTTTTCGCAGTAATGTACAAGTCTATTCAAAACAATTCTTTCTGAAAGTTTACATACATGTGTAAGTTAATGCAATGGGTCTATAATTCTTAGGATCCTTGTAGATTTTCCTTGATTATGAATTGGAACAATAATCGACTGTTTCCATATTTTTGGCATAACACCATTGCTCCAACACGTACTAAATAATTTATGAAGAAACTCTACAAAATGTTCAGGCAAATTTTTAACATTTGATTAGATTTTTGCATCTAAACCAATAGATGATTTTCTTAATGGTATGGATCTAATGGCTTCTTTTACTTCTTGAATAGTTTTAGGAGCATTGATATTGTTACTATTGTCTGCTGTACATTCATCATGTGCTTTACTACCTTCTTCTTTCTCTCTGTATATTTGGGTGAGTACTTGTTAGACCTTCAGAGCGGCTTATCTTAGCAAATATGTTTACAAAGGCTTCTGCTTTCTCATCAACACTAGGAAGACTGTTGTTATCTATTGTTATAGGGTACTGTGTCGATGTTAATCCATTTTTCATAGCTTTCAGTTCCTCCACACTTTACCAATATCTTTATGATTTTTAGCTTCAGAGTTACAAAATTCATTCCAATGCTGCAGCTTTGCGTCATCTATGACATCTTACTTTCTTTATCTGCCTTTTTCATTTGTTTATGACTACTTGCTGATCTCTTTTTACAATAAATCTTGAATCTTTCTTTTTTCTTTTTCATTGGCAGTTTCACATTTTGTGTTCCACCATACATTTCCATTATGTTTTTTTGACTTTGTGTTTTTTATCTTCGGGATCGACTTGTCAGCTGCTGCTAAAATATATTTACAAAATGCAGTGTATTGGTCATCTACGTTTTCATTAGCTGAGAACACTATGTCTATGTTGTTAAGATTGGTTTGAAAAAAAGACCAATCTGCTTTTTTGTAAATATATTTTGGAATAATATCTTCTGAGATTTCCTGTTCTAATATGTCATTCAACGATATTATTATTGGAATGTGATCTGATCCCAGTGGATTATCTCCTGTTTCCCACATTGAGTTTACTACAAGTGATGGAGATGTAAAGGTTAAATCAATGGCTGAGGGGTTATGTGTGGCTATATCTGGAATGCGAGTAATATTTCCATTATTTAGCAAATATAGATTAGAATCAGCTATGTTATCTAAAAATCTATTACTTGTAACATAAGAGCAGCCATGGTCCCAAAAAAGAGCATGTACATTAAAATCTCCTCCAATGACCCATTTATCTCTTTGGTCTTGGAACCCTTTTAGCCATTCTGTATTCGCATCATCAGGTCCTTTTGGAAGGCAAACTGAAGCAATGTTCAATATCAAAGAAGAAGTAAATTTGACCATTGCTGCACAGCATGAAGCAGAAGTGTGTGTGTGTGTGTGTGTGTGTGTGTGTGTGTGTGTGTGTGTGTGTGTGTGTGTGTGTGTGTGTGTGTGTGTGTGTGAGTGAGTGAGTGAGTGAGTGAGTGAGTGAGTGAGTGAGTGAGTTGTGTGTGTGTGTGTGTGTGTGTGTGTGTGTGTGTGTGTGTGTGTGTGTGTGTGTGTGTGACAGAGAGAGAGAGAGAGAGAGAGAGAGAGAGAGAGAGAGAGGAGAGGAGAGAGAGAGGAGAGAGAGAGAGAGAGAGAGAGAGAGAGAGAGATGGGTATACATCCATGTTGCCCTAACCTGTAACGCCTGTTTGTCGCTCTAAAACCTAATATCGCTCTGACCATGGTCCACCCCCCACAGGGATACGTCAGTGCCAACGCCTGATGACCACGCCCACAATGCGCGCACTGGACGCTCAGTACAATGATGAAGCCGTGAAGGCGTGCAGCGAGCAGCACGTGTTTGACAGTGACGACTACTGGCGATGTCACATCCGCCACACTGCTATCACCGTCTATCACCCCACTGGCACGTGCAGGATGGGGGATCCCAAGGATCCCTCCACTGTGGTGGATCCCCAACTCAGGTGAGTTTCTAGGGATACAGAGCACTGTGGTTACCTGTACAAATTACCCGATACGCTCTCAGGCTGAGAATACTGAGGTGTTTTTCATGCACACGACAGTAAATGCATTTCGCACATACAAAATATTTACCATATCTTACACACTTAAGGTATTGTACATTATTCGAAAGACCCGTCTTTCCTGAAAATAGTGAGTTTCAACTTTGTTGTGATGAAATATAGAAGCTGGGTGTTTTAGCCGGTAAGCAATTTTGGTTGTTGTGTTGTTGTTGTTGTTGTTTTTTTTTTTTTTTTTTGGGGGGGGGTGCTTAACCACTGCATGTTGACCTTGTGCAGCGTTCCATCCAGATTAGTTATACATGCATGAATTCAAGGGCTTCCACTGTGCAGGAATAACCAATAACAACAGTGCAGGAATGACCCAATAACAACAGTACAGGAATAACAAATAACAACAGTACAGGAATGACCAATAACAACAGTACAGGAATGACCCAATAACAACGGTACAGGAATGACCCAATAACAACAGTACAGGAATGACCCAATAACAACAGTACAGGAATGACCAATAACAACAGTACAGGAATGACCCAATAACAACAGTACAGGAATGACCCAATAACAACAGTACAGGAATGACCAATAACAACAGTACAGGAATGACCCAATATGAAGCAGGTTTCACGTTTTCATTAAGACTGGGTACCTTTGAGAACAGGAGAGAGAAAATAAATACAAACCATGTTCAATTTCATTGATCAGTGAGGTACACGGCGTTCAGACAGGTCCATATACACCCGCCACACACTGCTAAGTTACAATACCTCACTATACAAGGATAGTGCACAGCCCATAAAAACAGGTGATGGTCTTCTTAGTTCAAACACTGTGTTTTCTTACAACACAGTAGAAGTGTTGATCCATGCTCGTACAATGTTTTTTTCCCCACCACATGGCAAAGATGGTGATCCATGCCGACGAAGTGTATTTTCTCGCCACAATCGTACAGTTCTCTCTTCCTCTATAGTAAAGGTCTTGATCCATAACCAAACACTGGTTTCTGAATCACATGGTAAAGGCTGGTGCATTTTCACAAACTGTGTTTTTCTTTCACCATACGATGAAGAACTTTTTCATATACAGTATTTGTTGTACCGCACAGTAACGGTGTTGATCTACATTCGTTCACCGTTCTGATCGTGTCCAGGGTGAAGGGGGTCCAGGGTCTCAGAGTGGTGGATGCTTCCATCATGACCACCATCGTGTCGGGCAACACCAACGCCCCCACCATCATGATCGCCGAGAAAGCCGCCGACATCATCCGGGGTCAGTGACGTCACCATCCCTCCAGATGGACCCCGACTGACGTCACTGGGTGACAAACAACATTCAGGACAACGATAACGGAGAACGAGCAATCACTCATCTTCTCAACGATTGGCTGGAATACGGACGTTGCGCCCAGTTTGAGAAGATGGTGATTGCTCGTTCTTCAATTCCATGGTCTTGACTGTTGTTTATTTTGCCTGCAGAAGACCAGAGAGGTCGAAATGTGTCGTGTTTTACATTGTAATTTGTTTGTCCCTTTTGTATGGTGGAATAATCGTAACAGAGTCTTAAACCTTTCTTGCCATTTTGTTTGTGCCTTTTGTATGGCGGATTATTCGTAGCATAGTCTTAAACATTTCTTTCCAATTTGTTTGTGCCTTTTGTATGGCGGAATATTCGTAACATGCCTTAAACATTTCTTTCCAATTTGTTTGTGCCTTTTGTATGGCGGAATATTCGTAACATGTCTTAAACATTTCTTTCCAATTTGTTTGTGCCTTTTGTATGGCGGAATATTCGTAACATGTCTTAAACATTTCTTTCCAATTTGTTTGTGCCTTGCTTATACGTAATGTCTTAACTTCTTCAATTTGTTGTGCTTGTATGGCGAATAATCATAAAATGTCTTAAAATGTCTTTCCATTTGTTTGTGCCGTTTGTATGGCGGAATAATCATAACATGTCTTAAACATTTCTTTCCATTTTGTTTGCGCCTTATATATATATTATAATATAATGCACGTGCGGAATCAACTGGTTTGATTGCAGATGCACTCACAGGTAGCCCTCACTCGCATGCACACACACACACACAACACACACACACACACACACACACACCACACAACGAAGAGAGAGAGAGAGAGAGAGAGAGAGGAGAGAGAGAGAGAGAGAGAGGAGAGAGAGAGAGAGAGAGAGAGAGAGAGAGAGAGAGAGAGAGAGAGAGAGTACTGAAGAAGTAGGAAGGAAGACAAACACAAGTAAACATTTATTGCAAATGTCTGATTTACATGAAGATAGGAACCTGTGCTTAATGCCTCGTTTTGTCTGTTGGGGGTGTGCTGATATGCAGAAGTATACCTGACACTGTGCCACAGTTAGAAAACTCTATTCTTTCCATGCAACAGTCCCTATCTTTTGTAACCTGTAGAGTTGTATACAGTGTGGTAGTAAGCATATGTACTTGATATCGATATCATTTTTTCCCCAAAGTGATGTATATGGAGTGTGCATACGAACTATGATGCATCGTTTACGATGATTTGACGATGTTTTGGACAAGCCTCGAGAACGTGCAATTGAGACAGAACATTCAGTGCATATATTGATCTACAACGTAAACATGATTCCTAGTGTCATATTTCTTTTCTCAGTGTTCTATCTGACACTGAGTGATTGGTCTTCAAATCCACGAATGACTTAATCATCAAGATGTGTGTAAACACCATTTTTGGTGACTGTAAAACCAGATGATACGGACGATGAAATTGCTTTTCTGTTGTTGTTGGGAATTCATTCACTGACGCAGACTGTAAGATATATACCTTCACACACGAAAAGCAGGTAGAGAGTGAGAGAGATGTCCGTTTGAGATTGTGTTGCCTTCCAAATACAGTTTAACTGAGAGTGCAAATCAGTTGGATTTACACAAGAAATATCGAAGAAAAAAAAACATTGTTCTTACCTATAACCGAATCGGCGATGATTTACAATTTCAGATAATGTTAAGCCAATCATATGTCCTAAGGCAGTTAAGCAGTTTCCACTGTAGTGCAGAGATGTGTAATATAATGTCTGATCTGGACAGTTCTGTATACAAGACAGTCACTGACTCACTTACATGAAGTATGGACTGTCACAAAATGTCAGTGCCATGCTAAATTCTGGACAGAGCCATGGGTTTCTCATGTAATCCTCTTCATGTTGTCTTTGTCATGTAATCCTGTTTATGTTGTCTTTGTCATATAATCCTGTTCATGTTGTCTGTGTCATATAAACCTGTTTATGTTGTCTTTGTCATATAATCCTGTTCATGTTGTCTGTTTCATATAATCCTGTTTATGTTGTGTGTGTCATATAATCCTGTTTATGTTGTCTTTGTCATATAATCCTGTTCATGTTGTCTGTGTCATATAAACCTGATCATATTATCTGTGTCATATAAACCTGATCATGTTGTCTGTGTCATATAAACCTGATCATATTATCTGTGTCATATAAACCTGATCATGTCGTCTGTGTCATATAATCCTGTTCATGTTGTCTGTGTCATATAAACCTGATCATATTATCTGTGTCATATAAACCTGATCATGTTGTCTGTGTCATATAAACCTGATCATATCATCTGTGTCATATAATCCTGTTCATGTTGTCTGTTTCATATAATCCTGTTCATGTTGTCTGTGTCATATAATCCTGTTTATGTTGTCTTTCTCATATAATCCTGTTCATGTTGTCTGTGTCATATAAACCTGATCATATTATCTGTGTCATATAAACCTGATCATGTTGTCTGTGTCATATAAACCTGATCATATTATCTGTGTCATATAAACCTGATCATGTCGTCTGTGTCATATAATCCTGTTCATGTTGTGTGTGTCATATAATCCGGTTCATGTTGTGTGTCTCATATAATCCTGTTCATGTTGTCTGTCTCATATAATCCTGTTTATGTTGTCTTTGTCATATCATCCTGTTCATGTTGTCTGTGTCATATAAACCTGATCATATTATCTGTGTCATATAAACCTGATCATGTTGTCTGTGTCATATAATCCGGTTCATGTTGTCTGTGTCATATAGTCCTGATCATGTTGTCTGTGTCATATAAACCTGATCATAATGTCTGTGTCATATAAACCTGATCATGTTGTCTGTGTCATATATCCTGTTCATGTTGTGTGTGTCATATAATCCGGATCATGTTGTCTGTGTCATATAGTCCTGATCATGTTGTCTGTGTCACTGTGGCGAGATGTGGGATGCATGACACTGATAGCTGACCTATATCTTGACAACATGACGTCAGTAGGTGATGACGTTGTGGAGGTATCCATTATCTGTTTGTGTGAAGTGGTCAGGTCAACAGTACACTATCACACTGGACCTCAGCTCTACCCTGTAATCCAACCGTTGGTTGTTTTTCCCGCTTTGTTTGATTAACTGCCCTTGTTCCAATGTGTTTTTTTCTATGTCAATACTATCTTCACTGTGTGTGAACAATTCGCTTAAAATAATCGGAAGATTTGTCATTGTGAATACAGATTTTTTTTTTTGTGCCAGCAGATGCATGTAACAACTTGTTATTTTCTCGCCTTTGTGATGAATTTCAACGAATGCTCACATCTAATGTACACGACTAGGAGAATATGGAATGGCTGTGTCTACCAGACATTTAAGTTTCATTACCGGCGCCAATAGTGCTCTGTAACAAACGTTTCAAATGCTTCCTGCTTTGCTAATGCAAAACACCACTCACTTTGTTCAGTTTGCCATTTACTCACTACCACCGCTCAAACCCTCGTTTGTTTTTGAGTACTGGCAATGAATTGGTTGTCCAGTGTAGACTCAAGAACGTCCTCAGCGTAGTTGTGTGATGTGTCTGGAAAGCAACGAAGGATAGTAATGCCCCAACATTCCTAAATCTGTTTATACTGGCTTCCCTTCAGTGAAAGAAGTCAATACACAGTGTCACAGCTCCTCGTCTGGCTTTCATTTGTCGATCGTTCCGCTCTTCAGTCTGTGTACATTCCGTCCAGACAGCTGCAGACACGTCACTCTCTCTCTCTCTCTCTCTCTCTCTCTCTCTCTCTCTCTCTCTCTCTCTCTCTCTCTCTCTCTCTCTCTCTCTCCTCTCTCTCTCTCTCTTGTCTGATGACCCAAACGTGTGATCCTCACTCCTTTTCTTACAATGTGCCATCTGTGTGGGATCCTGTGCCCTTTGATTTGCGTTATGTGGAAGACATTCTACTTTTCTTCCTTTTTTTCATGCTTCATCTTTTGTGTCCGCTCCCTCCATCTATTACCCCCTTCCCCGTCTTTCAGTGGCATCATTCTCTCTCACTGTTCCC
This sequence comes from Conus ventricosus, assembly GCA_018398815.1. Taxonomy (NCBI): domain Eukaryota; kingdom Metazoa; phylum Mollusca; class Gastropoda; order Neogastropoda; family Conidae; genus Conus; species Conus ventricosus. The sequence goes on along the minus strand of CM031605.1, from coordinate 72,625,416 downwards.
ATCAGGGTCAATTAACATCAGTGGCATCATTCTCTCTCACTGTTCCCATCAGAGTAAATCAATATCAGTGGCATCATTCTCTCTCACTGTTCCCATCAGGGTAAATCAATATCAGTGGCATCGTTCTCTCTCACTGTTCCCATCAGGGTAAATCAATATCAGTGGCATCGTTCTCTCTCACTGTTCCCATCAGGGTAAATCAATATCAGTGGCATCATTCTCTCTCACTGTTCCCATCAGGGTAAATCAACATCAGTGGCATCATTCTCTCTCACTGTTCCCATCAGGGTGAATCAACATCAGTGGCATCGTTCTCTCTCACTGTTCCCATCAGGGTAAATCAACATCAGTGGCATCGTTCTCTCTCACTGTTCCCATCAGGGTGAATCAACATCAGTGGCATCGTTCTCTCTCACTGTTCCCATCAGGGTGAATCAACATCAGTGGCATCATTCTCTCTCACTGTTCCCATCAGGGTAAATCAACATCAGTGGCATCATTCTCTCTCACTGTTCCCATCAGGGTAAATCAATATCTCACTGTTCCCAGGGTAAATCAACATCAGTGGCATCACTCTGTCTCACTGTTCCCATCAGGGTAAATCAATATCTCACTATTCCCATCAGGGTGAATCAACATAAGTGGCATCATTCTCTCACACTGTTCCCATCAGGGTAAATCAATATCTCACTGTTCCCATCAGGGTGAATCAACATAAGTGGCATCATTCTCTCTCACTGTTCCAATCAGGGTAAATCAACATCAGATCGCCACAAGGCAACCCACCAGGGGAGGCACTGCACCGCTGCTGTATCACGCCCACTGATGTTCAATGGCTGCTTGTCTGACCCATCCAATGTGGGACACCTTTCTCCTCGCCAATGACTGTAGAATTCCTGAACGTCACGTTACAAGAGCTTTGCTGTGGTTCCTTGCCTTGAAAGGTTTCCAACAGACACATAGTTCAGTGTCCTGACAATATCCCGGCACAAATCTTGATGGTTCACCCAGATCCAGAGAACAGTCCAAGCCCACATCCGTTCACATACATAGATGCAATGACAACAGACCATTCCGAACATCTTTGGTACTAAAAGGTCAATGTTTCTCCACATTCTGCAGACCAGTCCATGACCAAACTCTGCCAAAATACAAATAAACATATAAAGCAAGATCAAAATAAATGCGTATTTAGAGTACAATAGAAATTAGCCCAGTGAATGTTAGACAACTATGTTTCCTTCCGACGTCCCAAAAATAACAGACATGACAAGCCACAGAACAACACACTGCCCACGGCACTATCAGCGGAGAACAGCAATGTGTGTAAAAGAGGAGCAGAAAAGTGAAAACAGTTTTCACACACACACACACACACACACACACACACACACACACACACGCACGCACCACGCACGCACGCACGCACGCACGCACCCCACGCACGCACGCACGCACGCACGCACACACACACACACACACACACACACACACACACACAGAATGGGGCAGGGTAGATGGGGGAAGAGGTAGACAGTGAGCGGCATCTCCACATGCAGGGCGAAGTGTTGGTGTGTGATAGTTCTGTGGAAGACTTAACACACGCCCAGATCAAACTGACATGCATTGGGAAGGAAGCGGACAAAGAGTCAGCCGTTTGTAACGGCCAACCAAGGTTTGACCCCGGTGGCAGTTTGCCCTGACCTGGCACCAAAGGGTTGAGATGGCAAGTGGAAGGGAGTCAATCAGAAGGCTCGTGATGTGGCAGCTGTACATCAGGGTAGTCTCCCTTCCTCAGCTCTTCACACCGCTGCCAAAGAACGCCCATGGCCGCACAACCCCAGGGGGCGCGCCACACTCGTTTGTGTGGAGAACCAACAACCGTGAATCAACAGCCATGCAACACACAAGAATAAACCAAGGAGTTAATCAATTAACACCCAAAGCAAAGAGACGACCGTAGCAGTAAGTCTTGTTGACCACGATCGCATCAACATGACAATGGAAAAGGGTGAACCACCGACCAGTGCTGGACAACACACACACACACACACACATCACACACACACACACACACACACACACACACACACACACACACACGCAAAGCACGCACACACACACACACAACACACACACACACACCACACACACACACACACACACACCACACACACAAACACACACACGCACGCACGCACGCTCGCACGCGGCTGCTCGCCTCCCCCACC
>CM031605.1:72591656-72622185 GCA_018398815.1 Conus ventricosus | reverse complement strand
TGAAATTGGCTGAAAATAACATGTGAAATAAATACATACTACCGTTTTCTATAGAAAACTTGCTGTCAGTTTTCAACCTGCCGCTGTGAACATTTCAAAACTCTTATCGTTGTTCAAAGTTAAATGCATGTTTACAGTATGTCGAAAAGGCAAAGCAAGCGTCTTCTTCCAGTCAGAAAATTGACACATGCAGCTGGGTCAATAACTGACCAACACTGATCCAGTCGGGACAACTGTCGGGAAGACTGTCTTTCCCAACTAGTTCATATAAACAGTGCAGACCATTCACATCTCTTTGTATGTATTTGGCTGAATATGAAACATGTGAAATAAAAATACTACCGTGTTCTATAGTAACTTGCTGTCAGTTTTCAAAATGCCTGCGTTGTGAACATTTCAAAAGTCTTATAGTGTCAAAGTTAAGATGCATGTTAATGTACGTCAACAAGGCCCAGCAAGCGTCTTCTTCCATCAGGAAAATATGATACACATGACAAGGATCCCGGGTTATGAACTGTTAATAACATCTGTTTCCCCCCTGTTATCATTTTGAACACAATCAAACACAAACAATACACAAGCAGGGTAATGACATATCTCTGTTGACCTGTTTGGTTTGTTACTCGTGTGTCAAACAAGGCAGATGGTTACAGGGAAAGGGTGGAGATGACCCCTGTGTCAAACAAGGCCAGATGGTTACAGGGAAAGGGTGAAGATGACCCCGTGTGTCAAACAAGGCCAGATGGTTACAGGGAAAGGGGTGGAATGACCTCGTGTGTCAAACAAGGCCAGATGGTTAAAGGGAAAGGGGTGGAGATGACCCCGTGTGTCAAACAAGGCCAGATGGTTACAGGGAAAGGGGTGGAGATGACCCCGTGTGTCAAACAAGGCCAGATGGTTACAGGGAAAGGGGTGGAGATGACCTCGTGTGTCAAACAAGGCCAGATGGTTACAGGGAAAGGGTGGAGATGACCCCGTGTGTCAAACAAGGCCAAATGGTTACAGGGAAAGGGGTGAGATGACCCCGTGTGTCAAACAAGGCCAGATGGTTACAGGAAAGGGGTGGAGATGACCACCCGTGTGTCAAACAAGGCCAGATGGTTACAGGGAAAGGGGTGGAAATGACCTCGTGTGTCAAACAAGGCCAGATGGTTACAGGGAAAGGTGTGGAGATGACCCCGTGTGTCAAACAAGGCCAGATGGTTACAGGGAAAGGGGTGGAGATGACCCCGTGTGTCAAACAAGGCCAGATGGTTACAGGAAAGGGGTGGAGATGACCTCGTGTGTCAAACAAGGCCAGATGGTTACAGGGAAAGGGGTGGAGATGACCCCGTGTGTCAAACAAGGCCAAATGGTTACAGGGAAAGGGGTGAAGATGACCCCGTGTGTCAAACAAGGCCAGATGGTTACAGGGAAAGGGGTGGAGATGACCGACCCCGTGTGTCAAACAAGGCCAATGGTTACAGGGAAAGGGGTGGAGATGACCTCGTGTGTCAAACAAGGCCAGATGGTTACAGGGAAAGGGGTGGAGTGGGGTCATCTTTGCCACCCACAACACAGTACCTCGGGTGTAATTTGAAGCAGGGAATCCCAGTCCAGCATGAGCATCCAATGTGCAGCTGTACATCAGGGAACTCTGCCTCTCTCAGCTTCTCACTGCTGCCAAGGAACGCCAGTGCCCCAGTACCCCAGGGTGAGCGCAGTACCCCTGGTGGGAACCCAACCATTCGCAGATCAGCCAAGTAAATAAACTAATGAACAATGTGAACGAGCAAACAAATAGAATAGACAAGTAAATCAATGAGCAAACCTGACTGAAAGAGTCCCGGAATGATCCGTTTGCCATGATGACAGTAAGCGTGAAAAGGAAAAGTTGAAAGCACTGACTAATGCGGAAGAAAACATGCAGGTGATGAATTCTTCAGTCTATGAACACGTGTGGGTAATCCCTTCTTCAGTCCGTGACATTGGACAGCGAGTGTAGATGGTTCCATCAGTCCGTGACATTGGTCAGCGCATGCAGGTAATGTATTCACGTAAAATAAGACAGCAAGTGTACGTCGTTCCTTCTTCAGTCCATGAAATAAGACAGCAAGTGTAGGCATTCCATTCCTCAGTCCATAAAACTTATCAACATCCTTAGGGATCCATTCTTAAGTTCATATGGTTTATCAACACTTGTAGGTAATCCATTCTTCAATCCATACGGTTTATCAACACTTGTAGTGAATCCATTCTTCAGTTCATACGGTTTATCAACACTTGTAGGTAATCCATTCTTCAATCCATACGGTTTATCAACACTTGTAGGTAATCCATCCTTCAGTTCATACGGTTTATCAACATTTGTAGGGAATGCATTCTTCAATCCATACGGTTTATCAACACTTGTAGGTAAGCCATTCTTCAATCCATGAAGCCTAACCACAGGGCAGGGGACGGGAGGCGATGAGGGGAGGAGGTACAAGAGCACAGGAAGAAGTCAGAAAGTCAAAGACCTTGGCGAAAAAGCAGACTAATCATGTTAGGGTGCAGCTGGATGCTGAATGCCAGCTCACCTCCCACCCACAGTCCACGCAGTGAGGGAGGAGACCCACTAGGCATTAACCAGGTCCCTGAGCTAGTGGTGCTGGGATCTCCTTCAGACACAGGCCATCCGACCAGCCAGATTCTTGGGCAGTGATGCCAGGACCACCTGCAGGTCGACGCTACAGGGTTATTTTTATCCTTTTCAGGTCAACAGTATATGTACTTAGATCCTCTTCAGGTGAACAGTACAGGTACTTAGATCCCCTTCAGGTCAACAGTACAGGTGCTTAGATCCCCTTCAGGTCAACGGTAAAAGGTACTTAGATCCCTTCAGGTGAACAGTACAGGTACTTAGATCCCCTTCAGGTCAACAGTACAGGTGCTTAGATCCCCTTAAGGTAAACGGTACAGGTACTTGATCCCCTTCAGGTCAACGTACAGGTGCTTAGATCCCCTTAGGTAAACGGTACAGGTACTTAGATCCCCTTCAGGTCAACGGTACAGGTGTTTAGATCCCCTTCAGGTCAACAGTACAGGTGCTTAAATCCCCTTCAGGCCAACAGTACAGGTGCTTAGATCCCCTTCAGGTCAACGTACAGGTACTTAGATCCCTTCAGGTCAACAGTATAGGTACTTAGATCCCCTTCAGGTCAACAGTACAGGTACTTAGATCCCCTTCAGGTCAACAGTACAGGTACTTAGATCCCCTTCAGGTCAGCAGTACAGGTGCTTAGATCCCCTTCAGGTCAACAGTACATGTACTTAGATCCCTTTAGGTCAACGGTACAGGTACTTAGATCCCTTCAGGTCAACAGTACAGGTACTTAGATCCCTTCAGGTCAACGGTACAGGTACTTGTATCCCCTTCAGGTCAACGGTGCAGGTACTTAGATCTCCTTCAGGTCAACGGTACAGGTGCTTAGATTCCCTTCAGGTCAACAGTACAGGTACTTAGATCCCCATTCAGGGTAACGGTACAGTCACTTAGGTCCCCATTTACATCAACGGTACAGGTACTTGGATCCCCTTCAGGTCAACGGTACAGGTACTTAGGTCCCCATTCAGGTCAACGGTACAGGTACGTAGGTCTCCTTCAGGTCAACGGTACAGGTGCTTTGATCCCCCTTCAGGTCAACAGTACAGGTACTTAGATCCCCTTCAGGTCAACAGTACAGGTGCTTAGATCCCCTTCAGGTCAACAGTACAGGTACTTAGATCCCCTTCAGGTCAACAGTACAGGTCCTTAAATCCTTTTCAGGTCAACGGTACAGGTACTTGGATCCAATTCAGGTTAACGGTACAGGTACTTAGGTCCCCATTCAGGTTAACGGTACAGGTACTTAGGTCCCCATTCAGGTCAACGGTACAGGTACTTAGATCCCCTTCAGGTCAACAGTACAGGTGCTATGACCCCCTTCAGGTCAACGTTGGTCACATGGTTTCTGAATTTGTTCAGTGGCAGCCGTCTCATTTCTGACTTCAGGAAAGACAGGCATATCTATGAAACAACAACTTCACCTGTATGCGGTGGATTTGTTTCCATATAAAGAATTACTTTGAAATCAGTCGTGAAATACATGGATAGGATCACGAGTGATTGACATGATCACCTATTACCTTCCCAGAGTCTTTGAAGACCACTGGGACACCACAGAAGATCTCACAACCAGCTTCCTCCACTCCTCCCGGCTCTCAGACGCTCTTAAGCAGTTGCTGAGTGTGAGGCCAGTCCATGCACTGATGTTGTCCTCCTGTCTCTTTCTCTATCTCCGCATTCTGCCTCCTCGCACTGATCTTGTTACATGACCATACCATCTCATTTTTCTTCTTTTCACTGTGGACAACAGGTTATTGTATGGTCCAATGGCTTGCCTTACTCTGGTCTGGACCTCCAAGTTGGTAATGTGGTCTTTGTATAAGATGCCAAGATCTTAAGGAAGCACCTCATCCCTAATGTCTGAATCCTTCTCTCGAGTTCAGCTGTCAGAGTCCACGTCTCACAGGCATAGAGAAATATGGCAATGACCAGGGAGCGCTTCAGTCTTGACTTGGAACTGATTGTGATGTTTCTGTCATTCCAGATGGGTCTTAGCCTGGCTGGCGTTGCTTTGTTTGCGCAACGCTGGAGAGCACTTCAGGTTTGGGTCACTCATCTGAAACATTTGCACCGAGGTACTTGAAGCTCTGAACTGTCTCCAGTTTTTCTCCCGTGATAGTGATGTTGGTCATAAGTGTATTCTTTTCAGCGTTGATCTCAAACGCAATGCTGCAAAACATTTCTCCTGCTAGCCCGTCGATGTCATGGACAAACAGAGAAAGCAGCCGCTTAGACAACGTAATGATCAGTCAACAACAAAATCCCCAGAGATCACATCACTCACAGGGCACACAGTCCAGGTGTAAAACAGAGATCACATCACTCAAAGGGCACACAATCCAGCTGTAAAACAGAGATCACATCACTCACAGGGCACACAGTCCAGCTCTAAAACAGAGATCACATCACTCACAGGGCACACAGTCCTGCTCTAAAACGGAGATCACATCACTCACAGGGCACACAGTCCAGCTCTAAAACAGAGATCACATCACTCACAGGGCACACAATCCAGCTGTAAAACAGAGATGACATCACTCACAGGGCACACAATCCAGCTCTAAAACAGAGATGACATCACTCACAGGGCACACAGTCCAGGTCTAAAACAGAGATCCCATCACTCACAGGGCACACAGTCCAGCTCTAAAACAGAGATCACATCACTCACAGGGCACACAGTCCAGCTGTAAAACACAGATCATATCACTCACAGGGCACATAGTCCAGCTATAAAACAGAGATGACATCACTCACAGGGCACACAGTCCAGCTGTAAAACAGAGATCACATCATTCACAGGGCACACAGTACAGCTCTAAAACAGAGATCACATCACTCACAGGGCACACAGTCCAGCTCTAAAACAGAGATCACATCACTCACAGGGCACATAGTCCAGCTGTAAAACAGAGATGACATCACTCACAGGGCACACAGTACAGCTCTGAAACAGAGATAGCATCACTCACAGGGCACACAGTCTAGATCAAAAACAGAGATCAAATCACTCACAGGGCACAGTTCAGCTCTAAAACAGAGATCACATCACTCACAGGGCACACAGTACAGCTCTAAAACAGAGATCACATCACTCACAGGGCACACAGTACAGCTCTAAAACAGAGATCACATCACTCACAGGGCACACAGTCCAGGTCTAAAACAGAGATTACATCACTCACAGGGCACACAGTCCAGTTCTAAAACAGAGATCACATCACTCACAGGGCACACAATCCAGTTCTAAAACAGAGATCACATCACTCACAGGGCACATAGTCCAGCTGTAAAACAGAGATCACATCACTCACAGGGCACACATTCCAGGTGCAAAACAGAGATCCCATCACTCACAGGGCACACAGTCCAGGTCTAAAACAGAGATCACATCACTCACAGGGCACACAGTACAGCTCTAAAACAGAGATCACATCACTCACAGGGCACACAGTCCAGCTCTAAAACAGTGATCACATCACTCACAGGGAACAGTCCAGCTGTAAAACAGAGGTCACATCACTCACAGGGCACACAGTCCAGCTGTAAAACAGAGATCACATCACTCACAGGGAACACAGTCCAGCTGTAAAACAGAGATCACATTACTCACAGGGCACACAGTCCAGCTGTAAAACAGACATCACATCACTCACAGGGCACACAGGTCAGCTGTAAAACAGAGATCACATCACTCACAGGGCACACAGTCCAGGTCTAAAACAGAGATCACATCACTCACAGGGCACACAGTCCAGCTCTAAAACAGAGATCACATCACTCACAGGGAACACAGTCCTGCTCTAAAACAGAGATCACATCACTCATAGGGCACACAGTCCAGTTCTAAAACAGAGATCACATCGCTCACAGGGCACACAATCCAAGTCTAAAACAGAGATCACATCACTCACAGGGCACATAGTCCAGCTCTAAAACAGAGATCACATCACTCACAGGGCACACAGTCCAGGTCTAAAACAGAGATCACATCACTCACAGGGCACACAGTACAGCTCTAAAACAGAGATCACATCACTCACAGGGCACACAGTCCAGGTCTAAAACAGAGATTACATCACTCACAGGGCACACAGTCCAGTTCTAAAACAGAGATAACATCACTCACAGGGCACACAATCCAGTTCTAAAAAGAGATCACATCACTCACAGGGGACATAGTCCAGCTGTAAAACAGAGATCACATCACTCACAGGGCACACATTCCAGGTGTAAAACAGAGATCCCATCACTCACAGGGCACACAGTCCAGGTCTAAAACAGAGATCACATCACTCACAGGGCACACAGTACCGCTCTAAAACAGAGATCACATCACTCACAGGGCACACAGTCCAGCTCTAAAACAGTGATCACATCACTCACAGGGAACAGTCCAGCTGTAAAACAGAGGTCACATCACTCACAGGGCACACAGTCCAGCTGTAAAACAGAGATCACATCACTCACAGGGAACACAGTCCAGCTGTAAAACAGAGATCACATTACTCACAGGGCACACAGTCCAGCTGTAAAACAGACATCACATAACTCACAGGGCACATAGGTCAACTGTAAAACAGAGATCACATCACTCACAGGGCACACAGTCCAGGTCTAAAGCAGAGATCACATCACTCACAGGGAACACAGTCCAGGTCTAAAACAGAGATCACATCACTCACAGGGAACACAGTCCTGCTCTAAAACAGAGATCACATCACTCATAGGGCACACAGTCCAGTTCTAAAACAGAGATCACATCACTCACAGGGCACACAATCCAAGTCTAAAACAGAGATCACATCACTCACAGGGCACATAGTCCAGCTGTAAAACAGCGATCACATCACTCACAGGGAACAGTCCAGCTGTAAAACAGAGATCACATCACTCACAGGGCACACAGTCCAGGTCTAAACAGAGATCACATCACTCACAGGGCACAAAGGTCAGCTGTAAAACAGAGATCATATCACTCACAGGGCACACAGCCCAGCTGTAAAACAGAGATCACATCACTCACAGGGCACACAGGTCAGCTGTAAAACAGAGATCACATCACTCACAGGGCACAGAATGCAGCTCTAAAACAGAGATCACATCACTCACAGCGCACACAGTCCAGCTGTAAAACAGAGATCACATCACTCACAGGGAACACAGTCCTGCTGTAAAACAGGGATCACATCACTCACAGGGCACACAGTCCAGCTGTAAAACAGAGATCACATCACTCACAGGGCACACAGTCCTGCTCTAAAACAGAGACCACATCACTCACAGGGCACACAGTACAGCTGTAAAACAGAGATCACTCACTCACAGGGCACACAGTTCAGCTGTAAAACAGATATCCCATCACTCACAGGGCACACAGTACAGCTCTAAAACAGAGATCACATCACTCACAGGGCACACAGTACAGCTCTAAAACAGAGATCACATCACTCACAGGGCACACAGTGCAGCTGTAATTACAACAGAGATGACATCACTCACAGGGCACACAGTCCAGGTCTAAAACAGAGGTCACATCACTCACAGGGCACACAGTCCTGCTCTAAACAGAGATCACATCACTCACAGGGCACACAGTCCAGCTGTAAAACAGAGATCACATCACTCACAGGGCACACAGTACAGCTCTAAAACAGAGATAACATCACTCACAGGGCACACAGTACAGCTCTAAAACAGAGATCACATCACTCACAGGGAACACAGTACAGCTGTAAAACAGAGATCCCATCACTCACAGGGCACACAGTCCTGCTCTAAAACAGAGATCACATCACTCACAGGGCACAAAGTCCATCTGTAAAACAGAGATCACATCACTCACAGGGCACACAGTTCAGCTGTAAAATAGAGATCACATCACTCACAGGGCACACAGTCCAGCTGTAAGACAGAGATCATATCACTCACAGGAACACAGTCCAGCTGTAAAACAGAGATCACATCACTCACAGGGCACACAGTTCAGCTTTCACCACTGTCACCGAGGTCACTCAACATAATGACCACCAATAAACACAGCAAAACAGATGACTGGAAGCACAACTACACACAATCCGCCCCGCACATTACCACCAATAATGCCTAGGTCAGTTAATACAATGGACGACAATAAACATGAAACAGCGATAACGGCACAGCAACACGCAGTCCACCTCTCACAACACCACCAATAGCCCCTGGCTCCCGTTGTTACCTTCTCCAAACAAGTGGTATTTGAGATACTCCTTCCAGCTGGACAGATTCTCCGGAGTGATGCCGATGGAGGAGTTGATACGAATACCGTAGTCCACCAACAGGTGATCCTGAAGGTTGTCCCCCACAGGGAGATCGGCATGGACATGGATCTGCAGAGACACAGAGATCAGACACATATGATTCACTGGCCCTGCAATCTGCAGACACAGAAAACAGAATCTGCACGTAATTCCATCTGCTGAAAGATGATTATCTATTTGCACTGTGATCTGCATTAGAAACAGAACAGGACCGATATGAGCTGCATGCAGTATGATCTGCAGAGACACAGAAACAGGTGATACTCTTATGCACTGCGATCTGCATGTACACCAAATGCATCAGATGATGACCTGCATGCACTGTGATCTGAAATGATGGACTGTATGCACTGTGATCTGAAATGATGGACTGTATGCACTGTGATCTGAGATGATGATCTGTTATGTACTGTGATCTAGATGATTATCTGTATGCACTGTGATCTAGATGATGATCTGTGTGCACTGTGATCTAAGACGATGATGCACTGTGATCTGAGATGATGATCTGTTTGCACTGTGATCGCAGACTTACAGAATGAAATCAGATTATGGATCTGCCTGCATTTTGATCTGCACAAAACAGAAACAGATGATGATCTGCATACACTGTGAACTCCCAATCCCCATTTCACAACACACACACACACACACACACACACACCAACACATCACACACACACACACACACACAACACACACACACACACACACACACACAACACACACACATAGCACAGTCATATTCTCTCTCTCTCTCTCAATCTCTCTCTCTCTCTCTCTCTCTTCTCTCTCTCTCTCTCTCTCTCTCTCTCTCTCTCTCTCTCTCTCTCTCCCTCTCTCTCTCTCTCTCTCATTCACCCCACTCACCCCCAGTTCCTTCAGATGTTTCTTAGGACCGATGCCAGACAACATCAGGATCTGGGGGAGCCGACCGCTCCTGCTGACAGGATGACCTCCTTCCTGGCCTTGACCTTGACTATCTTGTCCTTCCGGGTCACTTCCACTCCTTCCGCCCGTCCCTTTTTGATCAACACCTGCAAGCCAAGTAAATATGGGGAGAGGGTGGAGGAGGACATGGACAAGGAGGAGGGGGGGAGAGTGAGGAGAAGATGCAGGGACAAGGAGCCGAGAAAGGAAGGAAGTTTAACGAAGACAGAGCAGAAAAAGAAAGAGGAAGCTCTGGAGGAAAAGGATGAGGTAGAAAGAAAGAAAGAGCATGTTGGATTCCTTGAATGCGAAACACCTTTTAAAAAGCTCTCAATAATTTACAGATGTAATCTACTAAGGTCAATGGTTATCAGGATTTTTGCCTGATGTATACAAAACATCAATGTTAAAATATGATTTATTATGATCAATTATTGTCAGGAAATTGTGTCTGTGACAGTTAAGTCAATAATCGTCATAAAGTAATTCATTATGACTTATAACTTATTACTATCATGACATTAAGTCTGATGCGTGACACAGTCATTGTTAACATATCATTCTTTATCACTGACAATTGACAGGTTTTCTAGTCTCGTGCGGGATAAGTGATTCTTGCAGTTAATTTACAATCATGCCAATGTAAAAGCTAGGACTCTGTTTCTGTTCTGTTTTCTGATCCCTGAATGTAAAGCACGGCTGAACATTCGGACCTGGAAGTTTAATCGATCTTATTGACTATCAACACAACCGAACTCGGTACTGAGCAGTTCCAGACTTAGCTGTCTGTAGATTTGTAAGAGAACATTAAAAAAAACGTCTGCAGCAGCTGTACATGGAGCGGTTCCATTTTAGTGACTGCTCCATGATAATGTGTCACGTAGAAATCTGGTCTGCGCGGGGTGTGATCCCATAGCATGCAATCTTCCTGCTAGTTTCAGAGTTTGGAGTCAACTGCCTCCTTCATTGCCTCCAACAGAAGTCTGCTCAGCACTTTACCAAGCACTGATAGCAGCACCATACCTTGGTCATTGTTGCAGCCTCTGAGGTTCTGCGTCTGTGGCAGGCGAATGAGTATTCCGATCGTGGATGGTTTCTGATGGAATTTGGTCTGCAGCTGATCGGTAGAACTGTCTCTACTGGTGGACTGCCTGGTGGTGTTTGTAGAAATGGTCGCTTCAGAAGCTCCTGAAGTGATTGTCCCACCTTTTCAGCTTCCTCCAAATACACGTCTGAACCAGGACATGATTTCCTGTGCTGTCCGCTCTTCTCTTGGCGTTGAAATCACCCATGAGGAATGTGGTGTCCTTTGATCCTGTTTCTGACCAACACGGCATGTTGTCAGTGTGAAATCACCCATGAGGATTGTGGTGTCCTTTGATCCTGTTCTACTTAACACGACATGTTTGTCAGTGTGAAATACCCATGAGATGTGTTCCTTGTGATCCTGTTCTGACAACCGACATGTTGTCAGTGTGAAATACCCCATGAGGATTGGTCGAGTGTCCTCGTATCCTGTTCTTGACCAACACGGCATGTTGTCAGTGTAGAAATCTCCCATGAGTATGTGGTATCCTTCGACCTGTTCTCATACACGCATGTTGCAGTGTAGAAATCGTCTTTCTGTTCGCCTCAGCGCGTGACGAGGGCTCCACCGAGTACGTTCATGAAGGTACTGTTCTTGGTGGCCAACCTGGCTGAGATGACAGGTGAGCTGACATGGACTGTTCTGGGGCCAACTGCTGAGATGACAGGTGAGCTGACAGTTTCCAGCGATGGACAGGTGTGTTTCGGGTCAGCATCAAGGCCACTTCCTCAATGCGTGTGTGTGTGGTGGGGGGGAGGGACGACAGATGGGAAGGGGTGCTGAGGTTACTGAAACTCCACTATAGTACCAGTCAAGTATGCTCACCTCTGGGCAGAAGCTGTCACTTCTCACAGCCCGCGTTATGGTCACATTTGTAGTGACTTTGGAGTTCCATGCTGTGGACAGAAAGCTGTGTGGAGGTCATAGAATGGAGGTTCCACATCTCCCTTAGACCCGAGAGTTCTTTTGTGAAGTTCACGCAGTCAGGGAAGCTTCCTTGTTCCTTTCCTTTTTCTCTTCTCCCTCCCTCCCCCCTCCTCTCTCTCTCTCTCTCTCTCTCTCTCTCCTCTCTCTCTCTCTCTCTCTCTCTCTCTCTCTCTCCTCTCTCTCTCTCTCTCTCTCTCTCTCTCCAACCTTTGTGACGTGGGCGTTGACGACGACGTGCAGGTTAGGTCTGTGTAACACAGGATGGAGAAAGGCTCTAGATGTGCTGTAGCGGACCCCTGACCCTTGGTGGCCTGGGGCTTCGTAAACCCTGTAGTGAAACATATTCGTCATCATCATCATCATCATCATCATCATCACATCATCATCATCATCATCACCATCATCATCATCATCATCATCATCATCATCATCATCATCATTATCATCATCATCATCACCATGATCAATCATCATCAATCATCAATCAGCAGCAGCAGCAGCCGCAGCATATCATCATCATCGTCATCATCATCATCATCATCATCATCATCATCATCATCATCATCATCATCATCATCATCATCATCATCATCATCATCATCGTCATCGTCATGCATCATCACTACGTCATCATCACGTCATCATCATCATTGACCCAGACTGTGTAACAAAAACTTGAAAGGCTCTAACGTATTAGCGCGAATCCTAAACCTTGTGTGACGTGGTTTTCACAACCCTGTTGTGAGACATCATCTTCATTTAACTCTGTGCAGCATCTAACAAGGAAAACTGTAGACGTAGTGAACATCATCTTCATTTAACTCTGTGCAGCATCTAACAAGGAAAGACTGTAACGTAGTGAGACATATCATCATTAACTCTGTGCAGCATCTAACAAGGAAGGCTGTTAGACGTGGTGAGACATCATCTTCATTTAACTCTGTGCAGCATCTAACAAGGAAAGGCTGTAGACGTAGTGAGACATTATCATCATTTAACTCTGTGCAGCATCTAACAAGAAAGACAATAGATGTAGTGAGACATTCATCAGCATTTAACTCTGTGCAACATCTAACAAGAAAAGACTATAGACGTAGTGAGACATTATCATCATTTAACTCTGTGCAACATATAACAAGGAAATGCTGTAAACGAGTGAGACATCATCATCATTTAACTCTGTGCAACATCTAACAAGTAAAGACTCTATACGTAGTGATACATCTTCATTTAACTCTGTGCAACATTACCAAGGAAAGGCTCCAGATGTAGTGAAACATCATCGTCATATAAACTCTGTGCAACATGTAACAAGGAAAAGCTGTAGATGTAGCGAGACATCATCATCATCGGAACACAGCGACTGTGATTCATGAGGAGAATAGGAACAAGAGACAGCAACGGATGGAGAGAATGGGAGCAACTGGCAAAAATGATTCCTGTAAAGATCGGAACGAAAAGGCAACAGCACATGGACAGCATGGAACAAACTGATACACAGATAGATGGGACAGAATGGGACATTCGTTTATACAACATGGACATAATGGAATGACAGTAATAAATGAAAATGAACTGGAGTGGACATTGATACATGGAAGAATGGACAAAAGTAAACAGACAAAATGATACAAAGGACATTAATATAATGGACAAATGGGAACAAACTGACAGTAACATTTTGGACAGAATGGGACATAATGACAGTAGTGCTTGGATAAATGGGACAAAGTGACAGAATGGGACAAAGTGACCAGAATGGGACAAAGTGACAGAATGGGACAAAGTGACAGTAACATATGGGTAGAATGGGACAGAGTGACAGAATGGGACAAAGCGACAGAATGGGACAAAGTGACAGAATGGGACAAAGTGACAGTAACATATGATAGAAGGGACAGAGTGATAGTAACATATGGACAGAAAGGGACAAAGTGACAGTAACATGTGGATAGACATGGGACAGAGTGACAGTAACATATGGACAGAATGGACAAAGTGACAGTAACATATGGACAGAATGGGACAAAGTGACAGTAACATATAGGATAGAATGGATAAAGTGACAGTAACAAATGGATAGAACGGAATAAATGACAGTAACATATGGATAGAATGGGACAGAGTGACAGCAACATATGGATAGAATGGACAGAGTGACAGTAACATATGGATAGGATGGGACAGAGTGACAGTAACATAGGATAGAATGGGACATAGTGACAGTAACATATTGATAGAATGGGACGTAATGACAGAACATATGGATGATATGGATACAATGGAATAAAGTGACAGCAACATATGGATAGAATGGGACAAAGTGACAGTAACATATGGATAGAATCGGACAAAGTGACAGTAACACATGGATAGAATGAATAAAGTGACAGGACAGTAACATATGGATAGAATGGAATAAAGTGACGGTAACATATGGATAGAATGGAATAAAGTGACAGTAACAAATGGATAGAATGGGAGTAGTGACAGTAACATATGGATAGCATGGACAAAGTGACAGTTATATGTAAAAAGAATGGACAACGTGACAGTTATGTATGAACAAAATGTGTTAAAGTAACACTAATACATGGACGGAATATGACAATGTGACCGTAATGTATAGACAGTTTGTTACAAAGTGAATGTAAAACATGGACAAGTTGGAACAAAGTGACAGAAACATATTGACAGACTGAACAAAGTGTCAGTCATGCATGGACAGAATAGAACAAATAGTAATACATGGAACAAAGTGACAGTGACACATCGACACAAAGGGACAAGGTGACAGTGATACATGGACAGAATGGGACAAAGTGACAATGATACATGGACAGAATGGGACAACGTGACAGTGATACATGGACAGAATGGGACAAAGTGACAGTAATACATGGACAGAATGGGACAAAGTGACTGTAATACATGGAGAGACCTGGGACAAAGTGACAATGATACATGGAGAGAAAGGGACAAAGTCACAGTGATACATGGTCAGAATGGACAAAGTGACTGTAATAATTGGACAGACTGGGACAAAGTGACAATGATACATGGACAAAAAGGGACAAAGTGACAGTGATACATGGACAGAATGGGACAAAGTGACTGTAATACATGGACAGAATGGGACAAAGTGACAGTGATACATGGACAGAATGGACAAAGTGGACTGTAATACATGAACAGAATAGGACAAAGTGACAGTGATACATGGACAGAATGGACAAAGTGACTGTAATACATGGACAGAATGGACAAAGTGACTGTAATACATGGACAGAATGGGACAAAGTGACAGTGATACATGGACAGAAAGGTACAAAGTGACAGTGATACATGGACAGAATGGGACAAAGTGACAATGATACATGGACAAATGGGACAAAGTGACAATGATACATGGACAGAATGGGACAAAGTGACAATGATACATGGACAGAATGGGACAAAGTGACAATGATACTGGACAGAAAGCGACAAAGTGACAGTAATACATGGACAAATGGACAAGTGACTGTAATACATGGACAGAATGGGACAAAGTGACTGTAATACATGGACAGCAATGGGACAAAGTGACAGTGATGCATGGACAGAATGGACAAAGTGACAGTGATGCATAAACAGAATGGGACAAAGTGACAATGATACATGGACAGAAAGGGACAAAGTAAAGACAATACATAAACAGAATGGGTCAATGTGGCTACAATACATGGACAGAATGGGACGAAGTGACAGCAATACATGGACAGAAGGGAAAAGTGACAGTAACACATGGACAGAATGGACAAAGTAAGAGCAATACATGGACAGAATAGGACAAAGCTACAATGATACATGCACAGAATGGGAAAAATGTGACAGTAATACATGGACAGAATGGGACAAAGTGACAGTAATACAATGGACACAAAGGGACAAAGTGACAGTAATACATGGACAGCATGGGAGAAGGTGACAGTAATACATGGATACAAAGGGACAAAGTGACAGTAATACATGGACAGAATGGACAAAGCTACAATGATACATGGACAGAATGGGACAAAGTCTGAGTAATACATGGACAGAATGGGACAAAGTAAGAGCAATACATGGACAGAATGGGACAAAGTCAGAGTAATACATGACAGAATGGGACAAAGCTACAATGATACATGGACAGAATGGGACAAAGTCACAGTAATACATGGACAGAATGGCACAAAGTGCCAGTGATACATGGACAGAAAGGGACAAAGTGACAGTAATACATGCACAGAATGGGACAAAGTGAGAACAATACATGGACAGAATGGGACAAAGTGACAGTAATACATGGACAGAATGGGACAAAGTGACAGTAATACATGGACAGAATGGAACAAAGTGACACTAATACATAAACAGAATGGGTCAATGTGGCAACAATACATGGACAGAAAGGGACAAAATGACAGTAATACATGGACATAATGGGACAAAGTGACAGCAATACCTGGACAGAATGGGACAAAGTGACAGCAATACATGGACAGGATGGGACAAAGTGACAGTAATACATGGACAGAAAGGACAAAGTGACAGTAATACATGGACAGAATGGGACAAAACTACAATGATACATGGACAGAATGGGACAACGTGGCAGTAATACATGGACATAATGGGACAAAGTGACAGTGATACATGGACAGAATGGACAAAGTCACAGTAATACATGGACAGAATGGGACAAAATGACAGCAATACATGGACAGAATGGACAAAGTCACAGTAATACATGGACAGAATCGGACAAACTGACAGTAATACATGAACAGAATGGACAAAGTGACAGCAATACATGGACAGCATGGAAAAAGTGACAACGATACCTGGACAGAATGGGACAAAGTGGCGGTAATATGTGGACAGAATGGGACAAAGTGCGGTAATATGTGGACAGAATGGACAAAGTGACAGTAATACATGGACAAAATGGATAAAGTGACAATAATACATGAACAGAATGGGACAAAGTGACAGTAATACATGGACAAAATGGATAAAGTGACAGTAATACATGAACAGAATGGACAAAGTGACAGTAATATATAGACAGAATGGGACAAAGTGACAGTAATACATGGACAGAAGGGATAAAGTGACAGTAAACATGGACAGAATGGGACAAAGTGGCAATAATACATGTACAGAATGGGACAAAGTGACTGTAATACATGGACAGAATCGACAATGTGACTGTAATACATGGACAGAATGGGACAAAGTGACATTGATACATGGACAGAAATGGGACAAAGTGACAGTGATACATGGACATAAAGGGCAAACTGACAGTGATACATGGACAGAATGGACAAAGTAACAGTGATACATGGACAGAAAGGGACAAAGTGACAGTGATATATGGACAAAGGGACAAAGTGACAGTAATACATGACAGAATGGGACAAAGCTACAATGATACATGGACAGAATGGGACAACGTGGCAGTAATACATGGCATAATGGGACAAAGTGACAGTAATAAATGGACAGAATGGGACAAAGTGACAGTAATACATGAACAGAATGGGACAAACTGACAGTAATACATAACAAGGACAAAGTGACAGTAATACATGAACAGAAAGGGATAAAGTGACAGCAATACATGGACAGAAGGGATAAAGTGACAGCAATACATGGACAGCATGGGACAAAGTGGCAATAATACATGTACAGAATGGGACAAAGTGACAGTAATACATGGACAGCATGGGACAAAGTGGCAATAATACATGTACAGAATGGACAAAGTGGCAGTAATACATGGACAGAATCGGACAAAGTGACTGTAATACATGGACAAATGGGACAAAGTGACAATGATACATGGACAGAATGGGACAAAGTGAAACAGTGATACATGGACAGAAAGGGGCAAACTGAAAGTGATACATGGACAGAATGGGACAAAGTGACAGTAATACATGGACAGAATGGGACAAAGTGACAGTGATATATGGACAGAATGGGACAAAGTGACAGTAATACATGACAGAAAGGGACAAAGTGACAGTATTACATGACAGAAAGGGACAAAGTGACAGTAATACATGGACAGATGGACAACGTGGCAGTAATACATGGACATAATGGGACAAAGTGACAGTAATACATGACAGAATGGGACAAAGTGACAGTAATACATGGACAGAATGGGACAAAGGCACAGTAATACATGGACAAAATGGACAAAGTGACAGCAATACATGGACAGAATGGGACAACGGCACAGTAATACATGAACAAATGGGACAAACTGACAGTAATACATGAACAGAATGGAACAAAGTGACAGCAATACATGGACAGCATGGGACAAAGTGACAACGATACATGGACAGAATAGGACAAAGTGGCGTTTAATATATGGACAAAATGGGACAAAGTGACAGTAATACATGGACAAAATGGATGAGTGACAATATTACATGAACAGAATGGGACAAAGTGACAGTAATACATGGACAGAATGGGACAAAGTGACAGTAATACATGACAGAATGGACAAAGTGACAGTAATACATGGACAGAATGGGACAAGGTGACAGTAATACATGGACAGAATGGGACAACGTGGCAGTAATACATGGACATATTGGGACAAAGTGACAGTAATACATGGACAGAATGGGACAAAGTCACAGTAATACATGGACAGAATGGGACAAAGTGACAGCAATACATGGACAGAATGGGACAAAGTCACAGTAATACATGAACAGAAGGGACAAACTGACAGTAATACATGAACAAATGGAACAAAGTGACAACAATACATGACAGCATGGACAAAGTGACAACGATACATGGACAGAATGGACAAAGTGACAGTGATACATGGACAGAATGGACAAAGTGAAAGTGATATATGGACAGAATGGGACAAAGTGACAGTAATACATGGACAGAATGGACAAAGTGATACATGGACAGAATGGAACAAAGTGACAGTAATACGCGGACAGAATGGGGCAAAGTGACAGTGATACATGACAGAAAGGGCCAAAGTGACAATGAGACATGGACACAAGGGACAAAGTGACATTACTACATGGACAGAATGGGACAAAGTGACAGTAATACATAGACAGAATGGACAAAGTGATAGTAATACAGTGACAGAATGGGACAAAGTGGCAGTGATACATGGACAGAAAGGGACAAAGTGACAGTAATACATAGACAGAATGGACAAAGTGACAGTTATACATAAACAGAATGGGACAAAGTGACAGTGATACATGGACAGAAAGGGACAAAATGACAGTAATACATGGACAGAACGGGGTAAAGTGACTGTATAACTGAGATAAACGGAGAAATCAAAAATGGTCAGAATAGGACAAAGTGACACCCTACATTAAGAAAAAGGAACAAAGGAACAACTGCTGTGCAAGATGACAGAAACTGACAGTTGTACAGGTACAGACTAGAATGAAGTGGGGCATGTAAAAATAACCCAGGCCATATACCCTCCTACCGGTCCGTGAAGCTCCATTGGCATCCACCAGGGAATACCCTAGCTCCTGTCCCGCTTTCCATAGCTGACGTTCGTTCAACTGTTCGTGGTACGTCCACTTTCAGGGGGCCTCCTGTCCCGTGATACTCTGATAGGAGAAAATTAATAACCACTCGTTTATAACATCCATAAAAATTGCGTTCTGGCAAACTCAACCTGAAATGGAAACCCAAACTCAAATAGTTTGTTTGTTGCCCAAGACTCATTTTGGCAGAGAACACCTTTTCATAGAGATGTCTTGAGCCACGTACAAAAAACCAATGTCCCCTCATAAAAATCAGCTGAACTAAACCTGCCCAAGTCAATGGACTAGTTTTTTCAATGCAGAAAATAACATGCATGCAAATAAAAGTAATTGTTCAGCAATGCAATCAAGAGTTTGTTATCAAAGCAAAAAACATCGTGTAAAAAACCGTCTCTGCTCTCTCTCAACACTCTCCTCGACTCTCAACCTCTCTCGCCTCTCTCTCTCTCTCTACTCTCACTCTTCTCTCTCTCAACAACATCTCCTCTCTCTCTCACTCTCTGTAACAATGACAAACTAAATGAAAAATGTGGCCACCACTTTCTTCTACAAACAAGCTAAACAATGCGCACTACCATCTAAACAAGATCAACCAAGTCACTGTCTGCCCATTCAAACGACAAGCATGTCCATCACCTCACTCTCCTTTCATACAAGCTAACAATGCCACTTGCCCATATATCACACGACAAAAGCTCCCACCTCTCTCTAATTCCATCCAAACACGCTTCAATGCCAACTGCCCCATTCAAACGACAAGCTGTCCCTCTGTCAGTCCTGGACAAAACAAGACCAAACCCCTTTCTCACAACCACACAACCTTCTCCCTCTCTCCAGACAAAGAACTCTCTTTCACCCTCCTAACAAGTTTACCACACATCTTTTCCATCTCAACAAGCATTCTCTCTCCATAGACCGATCAAAGCAGTGTCATTCCAACAATCTGATCCATCCCTTTCTCTATCCGAACAACTAAGTGCCACCCCTCTCTGCCATCCACCAAGAGTAAGCACCATCGGTATCTCCATCCTTGCCAGCCTCCATCACTATTACTCGATTCTACCAAGCTCAAGCCAGCCACTCCCCATCCAAACAAACACAGAGCAATCCCACTCATATTACAAAAGCAAGATCAATCTGTCTTTATCCCAAACACCCAATGCAATGCCTTTCTTCATCGAAACAAGCAAAGCTGGTTCCTCTCTCCACCTCAAACATAGTCAGCTGGTCCCTCAGTCTCCGCACGGTAGGATATTGCGTCCTAACTCCTTCTCTTCTCTTTGGTGTCAGACGATTGTGTTTGTCCTGTCTGTGGAAGACTTATAGTACCATCCCTTCATTTCCATATTGACATACATTCTCACCATATCCTTTGATGGTGTAGTAACACAATCACTTCTCTTCGATCTCTAGATCACTCCACGATGCACTCATTCATTCAATAGTCAACCGATCTCTTCCTGAAAAATGTTTGCAAGTTTTCCTTGATTTGTTTGTCAAAATTTCCAAAATAAAATGGTTGTTGGCCAATGAAACAATAGTGTCCCGCTGAAGTCCATAGCTTCCCTCATTGCAGTCACAGACTCACGAAGTGCACGAAGATTTGACAAAAGGCAAAAACAAAATGATGAATATAGCAAGAATAAAGACCTGAAAAAATCACCACAACAACTAGAGTCTGACATCAAAACGTTCTCTTGACCTAAATCGTAACTATTAATCCTAACTCTCTCAAATACAAACCTGAGTTTTGTAATTCAGGGTCCCGCATATCCTCCTATATCAAGTAGTATGGCAGTACCCCCTTGTAGCTCCAGCCTTAGCCGCCCTTGGACCCAGTTTATCGTATCATGGCGACTACCCCCGAACATGACATTGAAACATGGCGTTTATACTGAGGAACCCCCCCAGCACTTGCCTCGAGCAGTAATGGGCTTTTCTGATCATCACACACAGTGCTGTCATCAATACTGTCACTGACCACAATCAGTAGGATTTCTGATTCAACACACACAGTGCAGACTCAATACTGTCACTTGACACAACATATGATTTCTGATCACACACACAGTGATGTGATCAATACTGTCACTGACACAACAGTAGGATTTTCTGATCACACACACAGTGCTGTGAGATCAATGCTGTCACTGACACAACAGTAGGATTATCTGATCAACAACACTCAGTGTTGTGATCAACGTTCTGTCACTGACACAAAGTAGAATTTCTGAACAACACATCACAGTACTGTGATCCATGCAGCACTGACAAACATAGGATTTCTGAACAACCACACATGGCTGTCCATCAATACTGCACTGAACACAACAGTAGTATTTCGATCAACACACACCAGTGCTGTGATAAATACTGCCCACACACACAACAGTAGGATTTCTGATCAAGACACATCAATGTGGCGCATGTTAAACATCAAAGTTCTGAACCTTGCAACATAGGTCCCCGCATCAATACCAATGTGCTATTTCAAGAAAGTTGTGACCCTGCAACATAGACCCACATCAATAGCATTGGCTATTTTCAGAAAAGTATGAACCCTCAACATAGTCCCACATCAAAAGCCATTTGCGCTATTTTCAGAAAAATAATGAACCCTGCAACATAGTCCCACATCAAAGCATTGTGCTATTTTCCGAAAATCGAGCTTAATGCAGCCACATTTTTAATTTTCCATTGTTTCTGAAGGAGGCGCCTGTATGGAGAGTATTTACAAAGACGGAGAGAAAAAAAGATAGATAGATAGATAGATAGATAGATATATAGATAGATAGAAGATAGATAGATAGATAGATAATAGATATATAGATTGACTGATGTATGATTGATTGATTGATTGATATACAGAGATATAAACAAACCAGATACATAGATAGACAGTCAGTCAGACAGACAGAGAGACAGATCAATATAGATAGATAGATATTCCATTCCTCACCAGTCCCCATCACAAGGCCAAGGAGCTGTGAGTCGGGGGCTGGGTGAAGTACATCAGTTGACTGAGAGCTGGCAAAGTTGTCGATGCGTACAGGGGGATGGAGATAGAAGACACCCCCCTGTCCTCCCCACCCCGCCTCCAGCAGCAGCAGCACGCGCGAAGTCCGGGTCTTCTGACAGCCGATTGAGCCGCACAGCAGCCCGCCGACCCCGCCCCCCTGTGTGAGGACGATGGGACATAATGTGTGGGTGAGGATGTGTTTGTGTGTGTGTGTGTGTGTGTGTGTGTGTGTGTGATGTGATTGTGTGAGAGAGAGAGTTCAGCATACTTTTGACTTCCAGACTTATTTACTTGTAGTAGAATAGACATGAAAAAATGTGCACAATAATAATAATAAATAGATTGAAGATAACAGCGCAGAAACATTACATTCATTCCATGCTACTTTATCTTCAGTACATATTTGGCCAGGCGGAAATAGTTTGGATACATAGGGAACCTAGAGACAGAAAAAGGTCATAGTAAATCAGTTGAAGGTTTTGTTGAAAACTGATATTAACGTTGTGCAGCATTCCGTCCGATACTCCACATGTGGATTTGCTCTTGGATAACTGGCCAAACTCTGTGCCAACCCTTTCTATGGAAATATCCCCCTGGCATGCAGCGTAAAGCTTAGGCTAATACAGAGATTCTCAGCTAAGGGTAAAATGGAGAGAACCATACTTTGAGATGGACGGACCCTGAAAATGAGTGAAACTTTCAGCAAGACATGACGTGAAGAGAGGCACGAAGAAACCAAGTTACGTGCATTCACACCACCACCAGCAATACCGATGTAACTCTCCATGGACAGAAGGTAGAACTGTTCAACGTCACAGTCCACACTAAAACCTGTAATAAAAGGACAAACAGAGCATCTCCAAATTGCAACACAGATCCCGGTATCTTCATGTCCATGTATAAAAGGACAAACAGCATCTCCAGCAATCACACGATCAGGTTCTAATGTGCACTGGTATCTTGCATTTTATGTTGAAAGGACAAAACAGCAGCTCCATGCAACACACGAACACTGTATCTTCCATGTTTCATGTAAAAAGTACAAATAGCATCTCTCCATCCAACACACGATCACTGTACTTCCATGTTCATGTATAAAAGGACAAATAGCATCTCCATGCAACACACGAACACAGGGAATCTATCCATGTTCATGTAATAAAAGGACAAATAGCATCTCCATGCAGCACACAATCAGGCGATCTAGCGTGCACTGTAATCTCTTCAGTGTTCATGTCTGCATCAAGACATGGATCCCCATTGTGGCCTGGAAGAAAGAGTGCAAGCCATGGAAATGTGGGTTACTGCAGATACTGGAACATCAAGAAGTACTAATTATATCACCACGAACAGTGGCAACAAGCCATAAAATGTGGGGTAACTCAGAAACTGAACATCAGAAGTACTAATAATATCACCAACGAACAAGTCCAACAAACCATGGAAAGGTGGGTGTTTAACTGCAGATACAGAACATCAGATGTACTAATTATATCACCACCGAATAAGTAGCAGCCATAGAAATGTGGGGTTCTGCAGATACTGAACATCAGAAGTACTAATTATATCACGCACCGAACAAGTCAACAAACCAAGGAAATGTGGGGTTACGCAGATACTGACCATCAATGTACTAATATATCACCAACGAACAAGTGCAACAAGCCATGGAAATGTGGGTATACAGCAAGATAATGAACATCAGATGTACTGATTATATCACTCAACGAACAAGTCAACAAGCATGGAAATTTGTGGGGTTACTGCGAGAATAATGACCATCAATGTACAGAATATACATGTATCACAACGTAACAAGTGCAACATACACGCCATGAATGTGGGTTACTGCACATACAGAACAACAGATTAACTAATTATATCACAACGAACAATAGCAACTAGGCCATGGAAATGTGGGGTTACTGCACTTACTGAACATCAGATTACAATGATACACCAACGAACTAGTCAACAAATGATCCAGCACCACACTGGACGTGATTAACACTGTTGACATCATCTGTGAGTAAGAGAAAACTACACGGTGTTGTCATGTGATAAAATCCATTGTCATGTGATAAAATCCATTGTCATGTGATAAAATCGAATGGCTTTGATAAAACAGTCCTCTCTGGAACTGTTAAATGACGGAGATGGAGGGGAAGATGAACAAGGACGATGACTGCCGAACGCTGCAGAATGGAGGGAGAAACACTGGAAGAGACCCGATCTATGGGCAACAACAACAGCTGACAGATTCTGGAAGAACCCAGTGAAACTGTTCCCAGCGTGGTGCCCCAAGAGAGTCCCGCAGAGGTCAAGAGAGAAGGGAGGAAATAGAGACGTCTGATTGTAAGAATGAAAAAAAAATCGCCATTTCAAACAAATAAATTTGTCTTAAAAACAAAAAAAACAATGCAAAGCAAATAAATCGTAACTTCCCATTTGTCTTGAATACGCATGAGATATTCCATTAAAGAGACAAAAAACCGTATTTTGGCCATTATAGCATCGATAGTAACGGCCTATTTCCGGTAAAAAATAGGCCATCATCTGTAACCCCACAATGAACATACCTACACAGTTTCAGAAAGATCGGTCACGTTCTTTCTGAGATCATCCAAGAAGAAGAAAATCCGTTTATGGGCCGTTATAGCCGATAGTAAAACGACTGTAAACGGTAAAATAAAAACATCGGGCATCATCCTGACCCATAATGAACATACCTACAAATTTTCAGAAAGATCGACCCAATTACTTTTCTGAGATATTCCATGAAGAAGGAAAACGTTATGGCTCTTTATAGCCGTTAGTATCGCACAGCGGCTATTACGGTAAAACAAACATGGAGACATCATTCCAAGACCCATAATGAACAAACCTACAAATTTCAGAAATATCGGCCCAGTTGTTTGTCTGGAGTGAGTGGAAACACCTTTTGACCACGGACGGACAGACAAGACACACAGACCAACCATTTCTTTTCTTCTTTGCGTTCCCATTGTAAAGTACTCCCTGATCCATAAGAACTGGAGTACAAAAAATAAACTCTTTTTTCGAATTTTACACTGTCCTTCCACCCTTATCCTTGTACTCTTATTTGTGTGCGCCTTGTTTATCTCATGAAGTCCTGCGTTACTTAACAATTTTTTGTTTTGAAGATGATCGTTTGTTTTGAGCTTTCAGCATTATGGATTTTCCAAAGTTTTTCAAGTGTATAACATATACGTAACGTTTCATCTTCTACACATGATAAAATTCTCCTTTTCGTTGTCAGGACAATGGGAGGGCTGTAATAACAATGACAAACAGAATAACAATTGTTTTTTTTGTTAGTTATGCAAACCAATCGCCAGGTATCTGCAGCACAGAGGACCTAGGAAAGGATCTAGGCTCTAAAGCACTGCGCACATCTGTTACGAATGAGGACGATCTAGCATATATCATCATCAAACTCTGATAACACAGTTTAAAACTGCGAGAACAATGGTTTTCTTTCCTACATATTCATTGACTGTGTCCTCAAGTCTGACTAGGAACACGTTTGTCGCACCCAATTTAGGACATTAGCGATTTTAAACACTTTGTTTCCAGTTTTCAGTGTTTCATCGTTGTACAGAGATAACCAATATACCATCTGTGGTGGCTCCCGAGTTTCCGATCCGTCCTGTTTTCACTGACGTCACTATGTGACATGTCCCACTGGTCTTCCGTCTGTTTCCACACATGACGTCACTATGGGTCGGACAGCATAGTCACTGGGCTGTCCGTCTTTTCACCGACGTCACTATGTGACATCCTTTGGGCTTACCGTCTGTTTCCATCAACACAACACACCGACGTCACAATGTGACACGCCTCGGGCTGACAGTCACTGTTTCACTGACGTCACTATGTTTAATGCCCTCTGGGCTGTCCGTCTGTTTTTCACTCGACGTCACTATGAGACATGCCTCTGGCTTGTCCGTCCTTTCACGACGTCACTATGTGACATGCCCACTGGGCTGGTCCGTCTGTTTCACTGACGTCCACTATATGTCATGGCCTCTTGGGCTGTCCGACAGTTTCAACCGACGTCACTATAGTGACATGCCTCTGGGCTGACCGACGTGTTACACTGACGACACTCTGTGAAATGACTCTGGACTGTCCGTCTTTTCACCGAAGTACCACTATGTGACAATCCTCTGGCAGTCCGTCTGTTTCACTGGACGTCACCTATGTACATGCTCTGGGCTGTCCGTCTGTTTCACTGAACGTCACTATGGTGACATGCCCTCTGGGCTGTCCTTCTTGTATTCACTGACGTCACTATGTGACGACATGCCCTCTGGGGCTTGTCCGTCTGTTTCTCTGACGTCACTCTAGGACATGACTCTGGACTTTCCGACAGTTTCACTGACCCGTCACTAGAGTGACAAGTCCTCTGGGCTGTCCGTCGTTTCACTGACGTCACGTATGTGGCATGGTCCCTGTGCTGTCCGTCTGGTTTCACTGAACGTCACTATGTACATTCTCTGGGCTGTCTGTCCCCTGTTTCATCATCAACCGACTCACTATGTACATGTCACAGGCTGTCCGTCGGTTTTCACCACGTCCACTATGAGACATATCCTCCTGGGCTGTCCGTCTGTTTCACACCGACGTCACTCTTAGGCATGCCTCTGGTCTGTCCTCAGCCTGTATAGGGTGATGGGAGTGATCGCGTTAGATTTAAACGGACCCACAGTCGTCTGTTCTTGTTCGCATAAGATCATCATGTGTCATTGGTTTTAGGCCATACGGTTGGTTCTGTCCCAACTTAAGAAGCTGGAGTTACTCATGTGGCTCATATCACTGTCATCTGTGTTGGCATACTGGGCCTGGTTCTAGTCCATTCTTAAGAAGCTAGGTGTTACTCATGTGGCTCATATCACTGTCACATCCTGTTTGGCCATGACTGTTGGTCTAATCCATCATATGAAGCTGGTTTACTCATGTGCTGATAAATTATCCTTCAACCTTCCAGAAGTTGACTGACGTCAGTTGTCCTGTTACTGTCATCTTTTTTTTACGCTTGACAAGGGCAATTTAAAACAGAAAATAGCCAGAATATGAAGCCAACATATTGTTGTCTTAAAACCAAAGAACGTTTGAATAAATGTTCACGAGACAAAGAATCACCAAGGAAGAAAGAAATGAAATCGTGAGAAATTGAATTTGGCAGAACAAGGTAGGATTTGAAGTACTGAAAACATGAAAAATCCCCTGTTCTGTCAAAAGAAATCGCTGTCGCTCGAAAGAATAGCTGAGAGAAACTCATACACAGTATAATAATGCCCACAATTCATTTCGTAGCTGGCGAAACGAGCCACCTGCGAATCATTGTTGTTGGCAAAACGTGTAATTGCATTTAATCCCCAATAGGACAAGTAAGAATAGTCCGCCTCAAATAGTCAACGTTGAAAATAAAACAAAATAGAAAAAAAAACTAACAGAAATACAAATTCGTCAACGTGTGCTCGAGGTATATACAGACGACGACAGAGAGAGAGAGAGAGAGAGAGAGATAGAGAGAGAGAAGAGAATAGAGAGAGAGAGAGAGAGGAGAGAGAGAGAGAGAGAGAGAGCGAAGAGCAAAACTAATCTAACGGTGATATCCATGAAGCGAGCGAGCTCTCTCTTTCGCTCTTTCTTCTGCTCTCTCTCTCTCTCTCTCCTCTGCCACTCTCCCCTCTCTCTCCACACTCTCTCTCTCTCTCTATTCTTATCAATCTATCAGTATACACAACACACACACACACACACACACCACACACACACACACCACACACACATCACACACTCACACACACACACACCTCAACACATCACACACAGACACACACACACACAGCACACACACACACACACTGACCTATGATGTTAGTCATAGTGGTCAACAGGTGGTCAGTCAGAGGCAGGGGGTCCGGGAAGAACAGCAGTGGACCATCAAGCGCCATGACAACCACAGAGCCACACCTCCCGCCACCAACTGTAATCTGGAACTGCGTCGCCTCGTGTAAAGATCTGCTTGAGAGATCCACACTCTGTGCCAGAAATTATTTTCCTTGATAGTGCGAGCTCTCATGCAGGTCTGTGTTGGACCGAGTGGGATCTAACTTTGTTCTCTCATACCAAAGTCTTGGGTTTTGCTCCCAGCTTGAGGCAGCGAGAGGTTTGAGATTCTTTTCTGAGGAGCCACCATCAGTGACCCAACAACACAGACCTTCGACTAGATCAGGACAGATCCAGATTTAAATTTGTTGATCTGGAACCAACATCACAATGGAATGGCCAAAATAAGCGAAGTCGTTTGCCTCTTGGACTCACGGAGGTCCACACCAACAATGAAAGATCAACACGATAGAAACAAATTGCCCATTGGATTCACGTGGTCCCACATCAAAAATGAAAGGTCAAAAATGTGACAGGAAAATTGCCCACTGATCACTGGGGAAGAAAGAAATCCGCAGCTGGATAAAAAGACTCAGGATGGTGAGGAAGGAGGAGGGGAAGTAGACACAGCGCCACAACAACACACCGTGAGACAACCACTGGACGAGTACAGACACAGTTCATCACCTGCTGCAGCACATGATATACCAAGTTCACAGATCGAGAATACATGCTTGGCAAGTGTTACAAAGATAAAAACCAACATTTTTTTTACTTGTATTGCCAGCAGCAGACCAGTAAATAACTAGTTTCACATCGGAGAATACAACTTGGCAAGTGTGACGACACATGTTGACCCAAATCTTTTAGTTTCTATTACCAAACACACACCAAACATGAAAGGAAAATCAAACAAATATTATTGGATATAAGCATTTCTCAACCAAAAATAATGTCCCCATCCGATGTGGATGAAATAGATTAAAACACATTTTCAACAGCTAACTTTATAGCCATTGTATATAAAAAAATGCAAAGCAAAAATTGTTTTCCGCAAAAAATTAATATTATCATGTCTCGAGAAAGGATATAACGTCATAAACTACGATACAAAATCAGTCAGTTTTATGTCAGTCAAGATTTTCTAAACTCAAACACAAAGAAAATGGAGTGAAATCACAAACTAGATTATCGAAACGACATCTGCTCAAAAGGCTCAATGTAGCCCCCACCGCCGATGTGCAATTAAAACTAATCCAACAGAAAAGAAAAATCATAAACAACAACATCAACAACAACTACATCAACTACAATGGGTTTCAACCGCCATCATCCTTTTTTTAATGCTATTTGCATCCGCCCGAGACCACCAATAGAACCAGACCGTTTGAAACTAAATGCTTTCAGGCGCTTGCTCGGTGGATCTCTTGGCAAGACCGGACGACAAACGACGGTTGTGATGACCAAACAAACATCACTTGCCAGGCTCCCAAGAACCCCCTCTTGCAACAGTCAAGAAGAGGAAGCTTCGTGGTTCGGGCATGTCATACGCCACAATTCATGCCCAAAACATCATATCCAGGGCACCTGGAAGCGGCATACGAAGGGGAACGACAGCCAAATGCTGGATGACAACATCAAAGAAATGGACCAGATGGATGGCCCTACGCTGATGCGACAGTCAGAGACAGGGCCGGATGGCGGTTGTCTGGCTTCCGAGTGTCTCTCATCTCTCCTCTAACGCCCAATCAATTGCATGAGAATGATGGTGTAAGGATATGACATCGCACGGACTGAAATACTTTCTTCATTACCAACATCATAGTAGTGACCTGCAGTCAACTACGCTTCATCAAAAAGTATGTTACGCAGATCCATTCTACGTAACTATTATTTAACCTTGTACTGACACACAACAACAACAAAGAACATGTGTATGAGAACAATGTGGACCACGGCAAACTATCCATGTCGTTTGAAAGAATGGACCAGACGACAGAGTTAGGCTAAACACCAGGTTTAGAGAATGGAACTGGACATAACCTTCTACCTCAGAACACACATCGAAACGGCTACAGCAACAAAATAAAATGATGAGATGAAAGGATAATTAAGAAACATGATTATACTGAC
>CM031605.1:72565276-72590656 GCA_018398815.1 Conus ventricosus | reverse complement strand
TAACGATTCATATTGATGGTTAGGCAGCAAATTATAAAGAAAAGAAATCAAACTCGTGTGCTGCCTGGCTACCATGTACGTATGGTGTGGGTGTGTGTAGGTAAAATTATTACACGCATCCAAACTTTTGAGAGCGAGAGTCAGACAACAAAATACGCACCGCACACCATCCGTAACAGGTACTTAGATCCCCTTTAAGTCAATAGTACAGGTACTTAGATCCCATTTAAGTCAATGGTACAGGTACTTAGATCCCCTTTAAGTCAACGGTACAGGTACTTAGATCCCCTTTAAGTCAATGGTACAGGTACTTAGATCCCCTTTAAGTCAATGGTACAGGTACTCAGATCCCCTTCAGGTCAACGGTACAGGTACTTAGATCCCCTTCAGGTCAACGGTACAGGTACTTAGATCCCCTTCAGGTCAACAGTACAGGTACCTAGATCCCCTTCAGGTCAACGGTGCAGGTACTTAGACCCCCTTCAGGTCTACAGTACAGGTACTTAGATCCCCTTCAGGTCAACGGTACAGGTACTTAGATCCCCTTCAGGCCAACAGTACAGGTACTTAGATCCCCTTCAGGTCAACAGTACATGTACTTAGATCCCTTCAGGTCAACAGTACAGGTACTTAGACCCCCTTCAGGTCAACAGTACAGGTACTTAGATCCCCTTCAGGTCAACAGTACAGGTACTTTGATCCCCTTCAGGTCAACAGTACAGGTACTTAGATCCCCTTTAGGTCAACGGTACAGGTACTTAGATCCCCTTCAGGTCAACAGTACAGTTGCTTAGATCCCCTTCATATCAACGGTACAGGTACTTAGATCCCCTTCAGATCAACGGTACAGGTACTTAGATCCCTTCAGGTCAACAGTACACGTGCTTAGATCCCCTTCATATCAACGGTACAGGTACTTAGATCCCCTTCAGGTCAACAGTACAGGTGCTTAGATCCCCTTCAGGTCAACAGTACAGGTGCTTAGATCCCCTTCAGGTCTTCAGGCCTAGGTCAGTTAATACAATGGACAATAAACATGAGACAGCGATAACGGCACAGCAACACGCAGTCCACCTCTCACCTTACCACCAATAGTCCCCAGCTCCCGTTGTTACCTTCTCCAAACAAGACGTATTTCAGATACTCCTTCCAGCTGGACAGCTTCTCCGGAGTGATGCCCACGGAGGAGTTGATACGAATGCCGTAGTCCACCAACAGGCGATCCTGAAGGTTGTCCCCCACAGGGAGATCGGCATGGACTGGGATCTGCAGAGACACAGAGATCAGACACAAGATGATTCCCTGGCCCTGCAATCTGCAGACACAGAAAGCAGAATCTGCACATAATTCCATCTGCTGAGAGATGATGATCTGCTAGCAGTGTGATCCGCAGAAAACAGAGAACAGGACCGATATGAGCTCCACGCAATATGATCTGCAGACACACAGAGACCAGAAGCAGGTGATACTCTGTATGCACTGCGATCTGCTTGTACATGAAGCGCATCAATTGATGATCTGTATGCACTGTGATCTAAGATGATCATCTGTTTGCACTGGGATCAGCAGACCGGTAGAATAAACTCAGATCATGATCTGCCTGCACTATGATCTGCAGAAAACAGGAACGGATGACGATCTGTATGCACTGTGATCTGCCCAGATATTCTCATCAACATTATAGGTGTCTGTTACCATCCGCTCTGATTCAGTTTTCTTTCTTTTTCCCCCTGACTTCACACACACACACACACACACACACACACACACACACACACACACACACACACACACACTACACACACACACACACACACACACTACACACACACACACACACACACACACACACACACACACACACACACACACACACACACATACACACACACACACACACACACACACACACACACACACTATCACACACTCTCTCTATGCATATTTCTCTCACTCTCTTCACCCACTCACCCCCAGTTCCTGCAGATGTTTCTTAGGACCGATGCCAGACAACATCAGGAGCTTCGGGGAGCCGACCGTTCCTGCCGACAGGATGACCTCCTTCCTGGCCTTGACCTTGACCACCTTGTCCTTCCGGGTCACTTCCACTCCTTCGGCCCGTCCTTTTTGATCAACACCTGCAAGCCAAGGTAAATTTGGGGAGAGGGTGGAGGAGGATATGGACAAGGAGGAGGAGGGGGGGGGAGGTAGGAGAAGAGGGAGGGCAAAGGAGGCAAGACAGGAACGAAGTTTGATGAAGACAGCGACCAAAAAGAGAAAGAGCTGGAGGAGCAGGGTGAGGTGGAAGGAAAGAGAGAGCATGTCGGATTCTCTGACACAAAACACCCGGAAAATCCTCAGAATGCGTCACAAAGATAATCCATTTTTGATATCAATCATCAGGATTTTGGCCAGACGAACTAAACAATGATCGTTTAAAAAACTATGATTCAGTATGCACTTGATTATCGGCAGGAACATTTAATTATTGCTTTCATATCCAATAATCGTCATCATGTGATTCATTATGATGATAACTGTCTGGACATAGGGGGGTTGAGGTTTAGGGGAGTCAGCCTACACCTTCATGGCGGCCATCGTCATCATCTGATTCATTATGATGATAAATTTCGTGGATAATAGGGCGGAGCGCGGGGGGGGGGGTTGAGATCGCGACGTCAGCCTACACTTCCAGGCGGCCATCCGTCATTCCATGTGATTCATTATGAATGATAACGGTCAGGTTTATAGGGGGGGGGAGGTTGCGGGCGGCGTGAGGAATGGGAGTCAGCCTACCACCTTCCTGGCGGATTTCACCGCACATGCTCGCCATCGTCCCCTCTGGACGTTCACCCCTGCTCTAGGTCCAAGTCAAGTCCTGTAGAATTTGTCATCGCGACGCTTTCTGTAGACAGTGCTTTTATCTGACAGTGATTGACTTGTTCGTTCTTGCATATAGCCTGATGCAGGTACACCATCGTGTTAACTCCTATATGACGGCGATCATTGCCTCATAGCGTGCCAGCGTGAGTAAGCACGATCCCTTCATATGGTGCCCCACCGAGCATCCCTCGCCATCCCGTGAATTACAGACACACACAACACTAAAGTCAACTCGGCTTAGAACACGAGGTCCGGAACCTCCGAGAAAAAAGAATCAAATTGTCGGCCTACACCACGAGGCAAGGCAACAAAGCCCTATTTTTACCAAGCTCGGTATGAAGATGATGTACGCTGACGATTTAGAATATACTCTGACGTCTCCTCAGGCCCGAAAGAAACAGCCACCTGCGTGGTTGGTCAGAGAATTTGAGCAACACTCTCAAAAATCACTTATGTGGATTGATACTTGAATACTGGTACTGTTTCCATTTGAGCCACAAGTATGCTCTCCTCGGGCAGAACGCAGTTCACTTCTATGTGCACGCGGTTATCGTCAGCCTGTAGCTGATTGGGCAGTTCCATGCTGTGGACAGCATAGCGGTGTGGTGGCAAGAGAATGAAACTTCTACACCTCACCTTCGACCCGAAGGAGTTCCCACTTTTGGGATAGCCCACCCATTAGGTAAAATCTGGTAAAATTATGGACTGGCTGCCGACCATATTGCTTATGAACCACCATCCAGAGATGAGTGAAGTTCTGTGGTGATCTGTTAGGCCCTCAGAATGTCGGTGTAGTCACCTTTCTTGGGTCAGGAGCTGGAATGGAGTTGAGGTTGTCCTCCCAAATTGTTAATGTCGCTCATTGTATTACATTGCTTACATCATATGAGTTTTATTATTTGTTTCCCGTGCTTTTTTTTCCCTGCCTCCTCCCCACCCCTCCCGCCTCTCTCTCTCTCTCTCTCTATCTATCTTCTCTCTCTCTCTCTCTCTCTCTCTCTCTCTCCACCTTGGTGATCATGGGCGTTGACGACGACGTGCCCAGGTTTGTCTGTGTAACACAGGATGTGAATACTGGCTCTAGATGTGCTAGAGCGGCACCCCTAGACCCGTGGTGGCCTGAGCGGCTTCGTAAACCCTGTAGTGAAACATTTCAATCTACATCAGCATATCTCATCATCATCATCATCTTCTTCATCATCAGCATCATCATCAACAGCAGCAAGCCCACAGCAGCCGCAGCGCAGCTCGTCATCATCTCAAACATCATCATCATCATCTCTTCTTCATCCATCTTCTTCCTTCATCATCAACTGCATCATCATCATCATCTCATTTTCACTGGGCAGACTGTGTAACTAAAGAGCTCGAGTAGCCCTCTATACGTATTACGCGAATCCTAAACCTTGTGTGACGTGGTTTTACAAACCCTGCAGGCGACAGACATCATCATCATCGGAGGGAACACAGCGACTGTGATCTCCATGTGGCGCATAGGAACCCATACTAGAGCCAGCAACGGTATGGAGAGAATGCCGGAGAGCAACTGGCTAAAATGATTACCTGCTAAAGATCGAGTCAAAAAGACAAAGCACATGGACAGCATGGTACAAAACTGATACACGGGACAGAATGGAACAAAACTGATACACGGACAGAATTGAACAAACTGATACACGGACAGAATGGAACAAATGATACCACGGACAGATTGGGAGACAACGGTACACGACATAATGGAACAAACTGAATACAAGGACGCATTTGGAACAAACTGATAACGGTCAGAACATGGAACAAACTGATTCTTCACGGGACTGAATGGAACAACTGATTATCACGGGACAGACATGGAAACCAACTGATACAGGACATGAATGGGAACAAACACTGATTCACGGACAGATGGAACAAATGATACACGGAAAGAATGAGAACAACTGATACACGGTCAGCAATGGAACTAACTGATACACGGGACAGCATGGAACAACTGATCACGGACTCAGAATGAACAAACTGATACACGGACAAGACAACAGAATGGACAAATGATTACACGGTCATAATTGGAATAAACCTGATCAGGACGCATGGGACAAACTGATACACGGACATAATGGAACAAACTGATAACGGCAGAATGGGACAATGATACACGGACATATGGAACAAATGATACCGCGACAGCATGGAACAAACTGATCCACGAGGTCAGCATGGACCAAACTGATACACGGACAGAATGAACAAACTGTTACACGGGACAGCATGGAAACAAACTGATTACTAGGACCGAATGGAACCAAATGTACATGGACAGCATGAAACAAATGATACACGGACAGAATGGGACACCCGTCTACCATGTCAGAAAGACCCCCCCCCCCCCCAATTTTTGAAACAAAATGATACACGGACAGCATGGACAAAGACATGGACAAATGAACACAACAAAGGGAACAGTTGATACAAGGACAAATGGGACAAATGATACACGGACAGACTGGAACAACTGATACACGGTACGAATGTTGAACAAACTGATACATGGAGACAGCAGTGGAACAAATGTACACAGAGCTAGAATGGAACAAACTGATACACGGACGAATGGGACAATAGTAACATGGGACAAAATGACACAAAACGGGACAGTGATTAAAAACAAGGACAAATTGGGACAAACTGACAGTAACATACGGACAGAATTAGACAGTAGTGCTTTGGATTAAAGGGGACAAAGTGAAAGCTTACAGTAAAAATAGAACGTGACATCTGACAGTGCTATAATGAACAGAATGATGTGAAAGTGACACTAATACAGGGGTGGGGCGGGACAGAGTGGACAGGAAACGCATAGTACTGATTATTACAAATGTCGATGAATGTGAAACATGGACCAATTGGAAACAAAGTGGACAGATAACATTGACAGACTGGGCCCCCCCCCCCCCCCGTGACAGTAATTCATGGACTGAATGGGACAACAGTCCGCCAGCCAAGATATGGACGGAATGGGACAACGTGCTAGTAAGATCATCGGTCGACTGGGACAATCATGACAGTGATACATGACAGAATGGGACAAAGTGACAGTAACACTGTGGACAGAATATAACAAATGTGGCAGTATACTTTGTGACATATTGCGGACACAGCTGCCAGTAATTATGGACTGAATAGACAGCGTAGCATGTAATACATGGACAGAATGGACAACGTGCCAAGTAATACTTGGACAAAATAAACACAACGTAGGCAGTTAGCTATATGGACAGAATGGGACGAGAGTAGTGCAGTATATATGGACATAATGGGACAAGTGGCAGTGATATATGGACAGAAGGGGACAGCGTGGCAGGTATTTTAAGGACAGAATCGGACAACAGTGGACAGTAATCCATGGACAGAATGGGAAGAAAGTGGCAGTAATATTTGGAAGAAATGGGCACAAAGTGGAAGTAATATATGGACAGAATGGGACAAAAATGACAGTAATATTTTAGAGATAGCGACAAAGTGACAGTATTACTGACAGTTAGCGGACAAAGTGACAAGTAATTACCTGGACAGAAAGGGACCAAAGTGACTGTAATACAATTGACAGAATGGACAAGGGACAGTAATACATCGGTCATAAAATAGGTCCAAAGGGACTGTTATAAATGGACAGAATGGTCAATGTGACCGTGCATACATGTACAAGAAAGGACAAATGTGCACAGTAATACTGGGAGA
Source organism: Conus ventricosus (assembly GCA_018398815.1). Classification (NCBI taxonomy): domain Eukaryota; kingdom Metazoa; phylum Mollusca; class Gastropoda; order Neogastropoda; family Conidae; genus Conus; species Conus ventricosus. The sequence continues at coordinate 72,584,032 of CM031605.1, read as the reverse complement.
ATGGGACAAAGTGCGACAGTATTACATGGGACAGAAAAAATGGCCAAGTGACAGTAATGCCAGTGGAACAGTAAGGGGACAAAGTGAATAGTAATACATGGACAAAATAAGTCAAAGTGACTGTAATTCATGGACAGGACTGGGGACAATGTGACTGTGATACATGAACGAAAGGGACAAAGTAGTGCCAGTAATACATGTGGACAGAATGGGACAATGTGACAGTAATACTGGACAAGAAAGGACAAAAAGTGACAGTAAAGCATGGACAGAAAAGGACAAAAGTGATAGTTATACATTGGACAAATCGGACAAAGGTGACAGTATTGGCATTGACCCAGTATGTGACAAAGTGACGTAACTACATGGACAGAAAGCGGACAATGTGACGTGTGATACATGAACAGAATGGGACAAAGTGACAGTAATATATGGACAGAATGGAGACAAGCGTGGCAGTTATACATGGACAGATTGGGACAAACGGCAGGAATTACAGACAGAATGGGGACAACGTGACAGTGATACAATGGTAAAATTGGTCAAGTGACTGTATTACTGCGAAAGAATGGGCAAAGTGACATTGATACATGAACAGAAAGGACAGCAGTGACAGTTAATACATGGCAGAATGGGACAAAAGTGGACAGTAATACATGGGACAGAATATAAATGGACACAGTGTCCAGTAATTTTGGCGTGGGGGCATTTGGACAGAAGGGATCTAAAGTTGATCAGTAATACATGGACAAAATGAGGACAAATAGCGGCTCCAGTAAGGCTGGGACAGGAGGTGCAAACGTGACAGTCGATACATGAACAGAATGGGACTAAACGTGACAGCAATATATGGACAGAATGGACAGCGTGGCAGTAATACTTGGTCAGTAATGGGACAAAGTCCGGCAGTAATACATGGACAAAATTAATACTAATGGGGCCAAGTAATATATGGACAGAACTGACAGCGTACAGGCCGTAATATATGGACATAATGGGACCAAGTGCAGTAATTTATGGACAGAATGGACAGCGTGGGCAGTAATATAAGGACAAATGCGCGACAACTTGTGTGGCGTAATATATGCGACAGAATGGGACAAAGTGGCCAGTAATATATGGACAGAAGGGGAACATGTGGAAGTAATATATGACAGAATGGACAAAGTGACAGTTATATATAGACAGACTAGGACAAAGTGACAGTGATACCATGAACAGATAGCGACAAAATGTGACAGTTATACCATGGCAGAAATGCGGACAACGTGTAGTGTAAATTATGGACAGAATGGGACCAAAGTGTCAGTGTTACATGGACAAAAAATTGGGTCAAAGGGACTGTAATACATGGTCAGACTGGACAAAGTGACAGTGATTACAGAACAGTAATAGGGACTACGAGTGACAGTAATACATGGCCCCCCCCCCCCCTCCCCTTCCTCCTTCGACAGAATGGGACAAAGTTGACAGTTATAACATGACAGAAAAGGGTACAAAAGTGACTAGTAATGCATGGACAGAAAGGGACAATTGATAGTAAATACATGACAAATGGGACAAAGTGACAGTACTACATGGAACAGAAGGGACAATGTGACAGGGTTGCCATGACAATGGGACAAAGGGACAGTATTGACCCATGGACCTAGAATGTGACAAAGTGATCAGTGATGCATCGGCAGATGGACTAAGTTACAGTGAGGGACATGGAATGATTGGGACAAGGTCGACTGTGATACATGGACAGATATGACAAAGTGACAGTGTACATGGAACCGGAATGGGACAAAAGTGACTGTAATAATGACAGAATGGACAAAGTGACAGTAGTCATGGACAGAATGTGACAATGTGACTAGTTAATACATGGATCAGAATGGGACAAACGGTGACAGTGATCACTGAACAGAATGGGACAACAGTGACAGCTAATATATGGATCAGAATGGGTCTGCGTGGCAGTAATTTGGTACAGAATGGACAACGTTAGCATGTAATACCATGACAGAATAGGACAAAACGTGACAGCGATACATGGAAAAATGGTCAAAGTGACTGTAATAAATGGACAGTAAATGCGCGACAAAAGTGAAGTGATCCCCCATTACACGGCCGGAATTTAGACCAGTATACATGCCTTCCTGAATTGGGACAAAGTGGACAGTTAATACATGGGACAGAAAGGGACAAATGTGACAGTATAATGATGGACAGAAAGGGACAAATGTGATAGTAATACATGGACAAATGGACATGTGCAGTTATGCAATGGACAGATGTGACAAGTGACAGTGATACATTAACAGAATAGGGACAGAGATAAGTGACCCTGTAATATATGGTCAGAATGGGACAGCGGAGGCAGCTACTTCTGGTGCAGAATGGGACAACCGTGGCAGTTATACTTGGCCAAAAATAAACCAAAGTGGCAGTAATATATGGACAGAAGGGGACAGCGTGTCAGTAATATATGCGACAGAATAGGACTAAGTGCAGTAATCATATGGACAGAGCTGATAGCGCGACAGCGTAATGCAGTAATAAAAGGACAAAATGGACAAAGTGGCAGTAATTATGGTCAGATTGGACAAAAGTGGGCTGTAAATAAATATATGGACCAGACTGGAGAAACAATGTGGAAGTATTATATGGACGATGGACAAAGTGACAGTAATATATGACAGACTGGACAATTGTGACAGTGATACATGAACAGAAAGAACAAAGTGACAGTAATAAATGGACTGAAAGGGACAAAGTGACTGTAATACATGGACAGAATGGGACAAAGTGACAGTGATACATGACAAATAGGTCATAGTGACTGAAAATAATTTTTTTTTTTTTTTTTTTTACAGGACAGCTGGGGGACAAGTGACAGTGATAACATGAACAGAAAGGGACAAAGTGACAGTAATAATGGACAAGAATGGGACAAAGTATGCCAGAATACATGGACAGAAAGGGACAAAGTGACAGTAATGCATGGGACAGAATGAGAAAGGGACAAAGTGATAAGTAATACATGGGTCCAAATGGGACAAAGTGACAGGAAATACATGGCATTAGAAGGGAAAAGTGCAGGGATGCATGGCAAATGGGTACAAAGTGACAGTTATGCTATGGACAGAATGTGACAACTACAAAGTGACATGTAAGCATAGACAGAATGGACAAGTGACGTAATACATGGGACAGATTGGACAAGAGTTGACAGGTGATACATGGACAGAAATGGACAAAGTCGGTCTGTGATACATGGACGAATGGGACAAAGTGACTGTAATACATGGACAGAATGTGGGACAAAGTGACAGTAATACATGGACAGAATGGGACAAAGTGACACGTAATACATGGACCGAATGGGGCTAAGTACTAATAATACATGGGCAGAAAGGACAAAGTTGATGTAATACCATGGACAGAATGGGACAAAGTGACAGTGATACATGCACAGTAGCAGGACAAGTGACTGTAATACATGGACAGAACGAGTAAAGTGACTGTATAAATGAGATTAATGCGAGAGTCATATTAAAGTCCCAGAAAAAGAACAACGTGAACATACAGTACATCGGACAAAAAGGAACACAGTTACAACTGGGGGCGTGTAAGATGACACGAAACTGACAGTGGATACGGTACAGAATTAGAATGAAGTGGGCATGTACAACAACCGATGCCATAACCCCGTCCCGGTCATTGAAGCTCATGGCATCCTACCAGCGGGATACCTAGCTCTGTCCCGCTTTCCATAGCTGAACTCGTTCAGTTGCAATCGCTTGTCGTACTCCATATTCAGGGGCCCTCTGTCCGTGATACTCTGACAGGAGTAAATTAAGAAAATTCTCGTTATAGCAACATCTTACGAAAGGCGTTCTGGCAATCAACACTGAATGGAACAACAAATTGAAATACTTTGTTTGTTGGACCAAGAGCTATTTGTTGCAGAGAACACCTTTTCATTGAGTAGTCTTTAAGCACGTACAAAAAACATTAGCCTCTACAAAGATCATTTGGCATCAAGCCTAGTCAATGGGAAATTTTCCATGCAGAAAAATAATATGCAAATAAAAAGTTGTTAATCAAAGCAAAAAAAGTATCGTGTAAACCAACCTTCTCACTCACTCACTCACTCACTCACTCATTCTCTCTCTCTCTCTCTTCTCTCTCTCTCTCTTCTCTCTCTCTCTCTTCTCTCTCTCTTCAAAAAAATAGACAAACTAGCTATTCTGTGCTACCACTTTCCATCTAAAAAATAGCGTAACACTGCCACTGCATTCAAACGACAAGCTGTCCACCTCGCTCTTCATTCAAACAAGCTTAAACATTTGCACTGCCCATTCCTACCCCCCCGACAAGCTATCACCTCTCTCTTCCATTCAAACTAAGCGTAAACAGTGCCACTCCTCTCTCTCTCTCCGTTCAAATGATAATACAATGCCATGCCTATTCAAATGAATAGCTGTCCTCGCTCTCTCCATCCAACGAAGCTAAACAATGCACTTGATCTGTCAAACGACATGCTGTAATCTAGTCTCTCCGATTAACTGGCCTAAACAGTGCCACTGGACCATTCATATCAAGAGGGACATATTCATGCCACTGCCCAGGCGTATCAAGCTGCTGTTGATTCAAGGCCACTGCCATTCTAAACTAAGATGAACAATGCACTGCCTCATTCTAAACATCTTAAAACAATGCAACCTGCCCATTCAATAACGACTAGCTATCTTCTCTATTGCATGACAAAACAAAGCATTCTTGCGCTATTCCAAACTAACCTTCTCCCTCTCTCGACAAAGAACATCCGCTTTTCTCCCTCCCGTTAATTGTTTAGCCCACGCTTCTTTCAATCGTCAAACAAGCATTTCTCTCCATCCCTCAAAGCCTGGGCATTCCTTACAAGTGATCCATCCTTTCTTTTCCAACAAATAAGCCACCCTCTCTCCAGCTTAAAGTTAGCTTTCTCTCGTCATCACTAACCATAAATATTGCATCCTTCTATCCATCCCCACAAAATAACTTATCAGGTATCTCATCCTTGCAGCAGTCCTCACTATCTCGATTCTACCAAGCTCAGCCTGCCATTCTCCCAGGCAAAACAAACATAAGCATTCCTCACTATTGAAGTTACTAAGAGCTAGATCGATCTGTCTTTATCCAACAACCCAAGGCAATGCCTCTCTTCTTCATCGGAAAAGGCAAAGCTGTTCCTCTCTCACCCAAAAAAATGTAGCTGTCCTCAAGTCTACGCACGTTGGTTATGGCTGTTCCTATCTCCTCTTCTCTTTGTGTCAGTCGATTGTGTTTTTCCGGGCTGGAATGACTTTTAGTCCAGTCCTCCTTCATTTCCTTATTGACATTAATGTCTATCCATTCTTGTGAGGGTGTAGGATCTACTGTCATCTTGTCATCTCTAAGATCGCTACACGTTCGCACTCAGTCATTCATAAGAGTCATCGCATCTCGTCTGACATGCCGTCGCAAGTTGTCCATTGTTCTGGTGTCAAAAATCTTCAAAATTTAAATGGTGCTTGGCTCAAAGGAATAAATTGTGTCCCTCGGAAGTCCACAGGTTCGTAAATTGCAGTCACAGACTCACGACTTGTGCATCGAAAAAATGTCAAAGGCAAAAAAAAATAAAATCGAATAGAGCAACGTAGAAAGTCTGAAAAAATTATTCCACTCCATAGGTCTGAGGCAAATTCTTCTCTTGACACGTATTATAAATTGTTGCTCTGTCCAAACACAACCTGAGTTTTTATAATCAGGTCCCGCTATCCTCGATGTTCAAGAGTTGGCTGTACCTCCTTGTAGCTCAGCCTCTAGCACCGACCTTGACCCAGTTATCGTAGTCATGGCGGACTCCACCCCGTATTTACACCATGGCCGTTGATACTGGAGGAACCCCCAGGCACTTTGCACTCGATGGCCAGTGGATATTGATCAACACTCACTCGTGCTGTGATCATGCTGTCACTGTCACAAACAGTAGGATTTCTGATCAACAAATCTCAGTTGCTGTCATCATTACTGTCATGGACTCTATCAGTAGATTGATGCTCAACACACACAGTGCTGTCATCATTACTGTCTCCTGACACTCACAGTAGGATGTTGATCAACACACACAGTGCTCATTGAGCAATACTGTCACTGACACAAACAGTAGGATTTCTGGAATCAACACACAACTGTGGCTGTCATCAATACTGTCACTGACACACAGTTAGGATTTTTGCATCAACAACTGCGCTGTCTTCAATACTGTAACTGGACACAACAGTTAGGTTGTGATCAACACACATCAGTGCTGTGATCAATTCTGTCACTGACACACAGTAGGTTCGGATCATCAACACAGTGCTGTGCTCAAAATGTTACTGACCACAACAGTAGGAAATCTGATCAAACCACACAGTGCTGTCCTCAATACTGTCACTGACAAACAACAGTAGGATTGCTTGATCAACACACACAGTGCCCTGTCATCAATTCTGTCTACTGACCAACAGTAGATTTTGATCAACACAAATACAGTGCTGTAGTAAATACTGTCAATGAATACATCCGTTATGGCGTATTTCTGCAGTCAATCCTCACAATGACCGTACCAGCATGTAATAGAAACATTAAACTCCCATTGGATCCTAGATCACTGTGTACCAACTTAAAAAAAGTGTCGCTTATTTTCAGAAAATATGATCCTGCAACTAGTCCACATCTAAAAGCATTGGGTTAGTTCAGAAAGTGGAATCCCTGCCACATGTCCCAACAGCAAATTAGCATTGTGCTATTTTCAGAAAGAAATGAACCCGAACTAGAGCAACATCAACAGTATCTGTGCGGTTTTCAGAAAGTGAACCTGTGCATGCAGCCACATGTATATTATTATTATGTTGAAATGATGCACTGAGGTTGTATAGAGAGTATGGATATAGAGAAAAGAAAAGAAAGATAGATAGATAGACAGATAAATAGGTTATATAGATGACTGATTGATTGAATTGTTATAAGATATGATAAAGTATACATAGACAGACAGAAGAAGAAAATCAGACAGATAATATAAAGTACGATGATAGATAGATCGATAGATAGATAGATTGAAGATAAGATAGATAGATAGTTATGATAGTAGATAGATAGAGGGAGACAGAACAGATAGTGTCAACCTTGGGGGTTTTTTCTTTGGGAATAAAAATTTTTACCCCCAAAGTCCTATATCCATCCAGATTGGGATCATTTCATCTGGCAGTGTGTCTTTGGTGTCTTTACTACCGGTCCATCAAAGGCAAGGAGCTGTTGAGGACCTTGGGGCTGGGTGAGCAGATCTAGCCAGTTGTACTGAGGCGGGCGATGCTTTTCAAACGGAGAGCATTCGGAACAGAAATACGGAAGGCACCCCCCCTTGTAATCCCTCCCGCCTCAGCAGCAGCACGCGCGTGTATGCGGTCTTCTGACAGCCGTTTGCAGCAGCAGGCCCGTGTCCGGCAACCCACTGGGTTGAGGAGATGGAGATGAGTTGTGTGTGTGTGTGTGTGTGTGTGCTGTGACCTGTGTGTGTGCGTGCTACCGTTGCGTGGCGTGCGTGGCGTGCGTTGCGTTGCGTGCTGTGCGTGGTGAGTGCGTGCGCGCGCGGTGTATGAGTTCATACTTTGATCAGAACTTATTTACTTGTAGTTTGACTGGACATGGAAAGATGGGCACATATAACAATAACAAGATTCGAAGATAAAAGCGAGAAACATTACATTCATTCACATGCTACTTCATCTTATTTACTGATTTGGCCAGGCTGGGAAATAGTGTGGAATAACATATCGGAACCTAGAGCTGAAAATGTCCGTAGTAAATCAGTTGAAGGTCTTAGTTGAAAACTTGATATTATACGTTGTGCTGCATTCGTCTGAAGACTCACATATGGATTGTTGCTCTTGGATAGACTGTATACGCTGTGCACAATACACGTTCTGTGGAAATATCTGGCATGCAGAGTCTGCTTAGGATACTTAGTGCATTCTCAGCTAAGGGTTAAATGGAGAGAACCAACTTGTGAGATGCATGGTGTCCCTGACTTATGGAGTGAAACTTCAGCACGACATGACGTGGAATAAGATCACGAAGAAACAAGTTGACGGTGAGCCACACCACCAGCATACGATGTAACTCTCCGTGGACATGAAGGTACGAAACTGTTCAACGTTTCACTGTCCAAACTAAAACATGTATAAAAGGTCCCAATCAGCATCTCCATGCAACCACCGATCAGGCTTCGGCGTGCATGCGTATCTTCCTGTTCATGTATGAAAGGACAAACAGCATCTCATGCAAGAACAACGATCACTGGTATCTTCCCTGTTCTGTACAAACGGGACAAAATAGCATCTCCATGCAACACACGAGCATGGTATCTTCAATGAGAATGTAGAAAAGGACAATAGCATTCATGCAACACCGACGTCGGCTTATGTGAGCACTGGTATCTTCATGTTCATGTATGAAGACAAACAGCATCTACATGCAACACACGATCATGAGTATCTTCAGTGTTTCATGTATAAAGGAACCAAACAGCTCTCATGAACACACAATCAGGCTTCTGCGTTGCACTGGTATCTTCAGTGTTTGCATGTCTGCAGTGCAAGATCTTTGGATCCCCATGCTGGCCTGGAAGGAGAGTGCAAACATAGGAAATGTATGGGTTACTGCAGATACTGAAAGTCAGATGTTCGATTTATCATCACAACGAACAAGTGCAAGAAAACCATGGCAATGTGGGGTTACTGCGATACTGAACATAAGATTACTCATTATATCACCAACGAACGAAGTGCAACAAGCCATGGGAAATGGTCGGGTTGTTTGCTGTGCCAGATACGTGATCATTAGCGTGACATGATTATATCCCAAGACAAGTGCTCAAGCCATAGAAATGTGGGGGGTTATGCAGGTAGACTGAACATCAGTTGTACTCATTATATCACAACGTCTAGGGCAACAAGCCATGGAAATGTGGGGTTATTGCACACTCTGAACATCAGATGTTATATCACCAACGAACAAGTCAACTATGATCCACGCAGCACAAAGGTCGTGATTTACATCTGTTGATGAGAGAACAACTACGTCGTGTTGTCATGTGCTAAAATCCATTGTCATGTGATAAAATCCATTGTCATGTGATAAAAATTCCAGGGTCTGGTGATAAAATCGAATGGTTTTGACACAAACAGTCTCTCTGTATTTTAATGCCGGAGATGGAGGTAGAGATGAACAAGACGATGGAGTGCAACGCTGCAGAATGGAGGAGAAACACTGGAAAAGACCGTGCCAATGCAGTCACAGCTGACTGATCTGGAAGAACCCAGTGACTGTTCTCCAGGTGGTTGCCCAATGCAGTCCCAACTCAGAGTCAAGAGATGGGAGGAATTGAAGACGTACTGATTGTAAGGTCTGAAAAAAATATTTGTCTATTCCACCAAATACATTTGTCTGGAAACCAAGCAAGAAAGAACTTTTTCGAAAATGTTTCACGGTCTTCTACCCATTATCCTTGTACTTTATTGTTCGTGCGCCTTGTTTTCTCATTGGAAGTACCTGCGTTACTTGAACAATTTTTTGTTGGATGATGTTTGTTTGTCTTGTTCTTTTTTGCACCTTGATTTCTCTAAAGTTTCTAGTGTAAGGATAATTTATAGGTAATCGTTCATCTTTCTACACATGATATTATTGCTCCTTTTCGTTGTCTCTATGGACATTGGCGAGGGCTGTTAATAACAATGATACAGGAATAACAATATTTTTTGTTGAGTGGTGAAATACTCTATTCGCCAGGTCTCGGCAGCACAGAGACCTTGAGCTGTACTCTGAAACACTGCACATCTGTTTCTGAATGAGGACGATAGGCATGATATCATCATCATTTCTGATAACACTGTTTAATACTCGTGATTCAATGGTTTTCTTTCTACATTTGCATTGACGGTTGTCCTCAAGTCCTGAAAAAGGAAACACGTTTTGTCGCATCCATAGTTAGGCACATTAGCTATTTTAACCTTGTTCCATGACAGGTGTTCAGTCGTGCTACTAAGATAACCAATATACTGTCTCTGTGGCTGTCCGAGTTTCGATCCGTCTCTTTCACCGTCGTCACTATGGGACATGTCTCGGGCTGTCCGTCTGTTTCTCACGGGACCGTCACTATGTGACGATGTCCGTCTGGGCTGTCCGTCTGTTTCACTGACGTCATATGGGACATGTCGCTGGGCTGTCCGGTCTGTTTCATGAAGTCACTTTTGTGACTTTTGCCTTTGGGTGTCGTCTGTTTTCACGGACGTCCACTATGTGAATGTCTCTGGGCTGTCCGTCTGTTTCACCTGACCAGTCACTTTGTGACATGTCTCTGGCTGGCCGTCTGTTTCACGACGTCACTATGTGACTTGTCTCTGGGCTGTCCGTAGGTTTCACTGACGTCCTAAGTGACATGTCTCTGGGCTGTCGTCTGTTTCACTGATCGTCACTATGTGGACATGCCTCTGGGCTGTCTTCTGTTCACCGTACGTCACTAGCTGTGGCATGTGCTCTGGCTGTCCGTCAGCCTGGGATTACTGTGACTGGGAGTTATCGCATTCTTTCACAGACCAATAGTCGTCTTTTCTGCTTCCTATAGGATCATTCTATGGTCAGTGGTTTGGCCATGAATGTGGGTTCTATCCATATTGTGATGCTGGTTGTTACTCATGTGGCTGATATATTCCTGAACTCCTTTCCAGAAAGTGACTGTCAGTCAGTTTGTCTGTTCTGTCATCGTTTTGACGATGACAGGGCTTTAAAGTAGGAAATAGCCAGGAATACGAAGACCAACATATTTGGCTTAAAACCAAAGACCGTTTGTATGTTTGTCACGAGACAAAAATCCCAGGAAGAAAAGAAATTAAAAATCGGTGAGCATTTGAGTTTTGGCGGAACAAGATAGGATTCCACGCACACATTGCTAAATCAAAAGATAAGTGTTATCCAGATATAGTATACAGCATGTATGGATGAAATGCATTGCAGCTCGATTTCTTTTGTAGGGAATGGGGGAGGGAGGGGGGTGCGGGGGGTGGGGGGGGGGGGGGTGGGGAGGAGGTAATGCATGGTCAGACTGTAATCTGAGAGACTGTTACCTGTTACATGAGCCCCAAAAAAAACAACAACAAAAGAGCATTATGATGGAAATCATTCTTGCTGGCAAAGTGTGCACTTGAATCATTGCTTGTGAAAAAGTTGTGCACATGATTAATTCTTGCTGGCAAGTTGAGCACTGGATAATTGTGTGGCAAAAAGATATGTCAATGATTAGTCACCCAAATAGGACAAAGTCGAAAGTTGGTCATAAATGTGGCTCAACGTGTAAAAAAAATCCTAACAGAATACAAATGCGGTCAACGTTGTACTCGAGGTATTACAACGAAGTGCTAACTGTAAAGCACTCAATGAAAGTGAATGCAAATGAGGATAGTAGATGACCTTGAGAGGGAAGAGACGACAGCGAGACTTTACAGAAAGACAGACAAGTGGCAATCAGAGAGAGATGAGAGAGAGAGAGAGACGAGACGAGAGACGAGAGAGAGATGAAACCTGAGACGAGAGATGAGAGAAGAGAGACAGACAGACAGACAGAGTCACAGAGACAGAGCGGGAAGAGAGAGGGAGATAGTGGATAGAAGAGAGAGATGAGGAGGAGAGAGATTAGAGGTGAGCGACGAGAGTACTGATGTTGGGACCAGCACGCCACCAGTGTTTCTCCTCAGTGACCTGTTAGTTACAAAAAGAAGAGATGACAGAAGCATTGGAGGCCGATTAGAACAACGGGAGGTGGGGTGGGGTGAGGTGTATAATGGTGGGCCAAATCCTCTTGTCACCTTTCACATCAATAACCTAGTTTCAGTAATCCTTTATAGAGCGACAAAGGGGTTTTGGCAAAACACGAGAAGGTACACTTTTTCAATTGGCTGTCTCTCAGATCAACTGAACAAGGTACAGTATTGTGCATTTCAAGCAGAATTACTGTCCCTCTGACAATGTGAGAAACCGATTAGACTATTGTGTTAAACAAGGAACACACCACACATGTGAAAACCGATTAGACTATTGTGTTAAACAAGTCTCTCTCTTCTCTCTCTCTCTCCTCTCTCTTCTCTCTCTCTCTCTCTCTCTCTCTCAACACACACACACACACACACACACACACACACACACACACACAACTGAGAGAGAGAGAGAGAGAGAGGAGAGAGAGAGAGAGAGAGAGAGAGAGAGAGAGAGAGAGTGCAAAACTTATCTAACTGTGATATCCATATGCTCTCTCTCTCCCTATCTCTCTCTCTGTCTCTCTCTCTCTATCTATCTATCTCTATCTTAGTTCCAGTGTTTGTATGAAAAAGAAAGTTAAACTGGGCGGGCCCTTACTAATGAGACATGGTTTGACAAAGATTGCTCTCATACTCGTAAGGAAACCAGATTGAAACTTCGATCATTTAAGCGCACGCGTGACCCTGGTGACAGGCACACATATGTTGAGGCACGTAAAGAATACAAATCACTTTCGGAACATAAATGTAAACGATTCAAGGCGGATAAAGCCCAGCTCCTCTCAGATACTTTGTACAATCCTAAAATGTTTTGGAAAGAGTTAAAGGCGTGCTCTGGTCTGTCAAGAAAGCAGACCACCCCAAGAGCATCTCGACATATGAATGGCAGAATCATTTTATGAATGTGTTCCAGTCTAATGTGGCTGATCAAACGAGCAACTTTAATCTGCCACCTACAAATGCCAATGTACAGCTTGACCGCTAGACGATAAAATCACGAGTGATGAGGTACAAAGAGCTATAAAGTCGTTGAAAAACGGAAAGTCAAGTGGCCAAGATGAAATTCTTGCTGAAATGCTGAAAACGGCGGGAATCCATGTTGTCCACTTTTGACTGAATACTTCAACAATATTTTTGATAAAGGCCAGTACCCTGAAATGTGGTCAAGTGCTGTAATAGTCCCCATTTAAAAAAAAAAGGCAACCCCCGTGTCACCGACAATTATAGGGGAATGTCGCTTCTGAGCTTACTTGGTAAATGCTACACCTTAATCCTCAATAAAAGACTTTACAACTGGCTGGAAGCGAATGAAAAAAATTGGAGAAATGCAGGCAGGTTTTAGACGAGGTTATTCAACCTCAGATCACGTATTTACGTTGTATGCTTTAACGCAGAAGTACTTGTCTAGACCTGGTGGTAAGCTTTATGTCGCCTTTATCGATCTCCAAAAAGCGTTTGATACAATTAAGCGTGACACTCTGCTTGGGTCATTACACAGGGCAGGTGTATCATTCAAATTTTTGAACGCAATCAAGGCAATTTATCTTAAGGTGACTGCACGTGTTAGAGTTCAAAATGAACTCACCGAAGCTTTTGAATGTCCCCAAGGCTTGCGCCAAGGTTGTGTCCTTAGTCCAACTCTTTTTGCTGTAATTATTAATGAGCTTGCAGAACATGTCACCGGATTCGGCAAACATGGTATCCAGTTACTACCCGACCTTGTTGAACTTTTTATTTTGCTGTTTGCTGATGACCTAGCATATTGTCATGTTCGCCTAGTGGCCTACAGCGCCAGCTCGATTGTGTATGTAAAATGTGCACCAAACATCGGACTAACTGTAAATATTGACACAAAGCAAGATCATGGTTTTCAGGAAGGGAGGGTATCTAGGAAGGCATGAGAAATGGTTCATCAATGGTACTAACATTGAAGTTGTAAATAGTTATGTGTATTTAGGCTTTACATTTACCACGTCAATGAATATGTGCAACAGTGTAAAGCAGCTTGCAGTCAAAGGTAAAAAGTCCTTGTTTGAGGTTCTAAAAGCTCACAGCTCTCTCAACCAAATGACAAGAAAAAACCTTTTTTTTTAATATTTGATGGCATGATTCAACCTGTTTTGTTGTACACTGCTGAGATATGGAGTATCTTGGTAAAGGACGATCCTACTGAAAAATTCATTTATTTGCCTGCAAAAGATACCTAAACGTGGCACTACGAACACCAAAACAAATGGTTTATGGTGAGCTCGGCAGACACCCTCTCATTATCAATGGTTTTATGAAAACTTTGAAATTTTGGTTTAGATTGTTAGATATGAATGACAAGCGCTTACCTAAGCAAGCGTGCAGGATGCTCATGAATTTAGACTTAAACGGCAAACGGAACTGGGTATCAAATTGAGGTTTTTACTGAATAGAACTGGTTTTGGATTTGTATGGCTTGCTCAGGGAGTGGGTGATGTGAATCGATTTTGTAATGTCTTCAAACGAGACTCCTTGATATGAACCGCCAAGACGGGAGCACAATTTGACTACCAGTGACCGTTATGTTCTCTACAGAGACTTCAAATCTGACCTGTGTCCGGAGGTTTATTTATGTTGTATAAAGCAGAAATGTTTCAGAGACGCTTTAATTAGATTCCGACTGGGCATAACTAATTTGAAAGTACATTGTAACAGATATGTTAAACCTGGGGTGACTGTTGATAATAACTGCCCCTTTTGTCCAGGTGAAATTGAGAACGAAACACATTTTTTGTTCCGATGCAAACAATATAATAGTATTAGGCATGTACATATGAAGAATATAGCTCCTTGCAATGAATGGAGACAGTTTTCATATGTTTTGTCAAGTCATAGTGAAGTCAAAATAAGGCAACTGGCTTGGTATGTCTTTAAATGTTTTGAGATTCGTGACAAACCGTAAGTTTGCTTGAAATGTATTCGAGGACTTTTTGTCCCTGTTATAGTATATGTGCTTTGAACATTGTGATCTCCTCCCCCCACCACCCACACCCCTACGCCCTACCCCTCCCATCCCCGTTACCCCCCCCCCCTCCTGCCCCCTCCCCCCTCCTCTCCCTACGCATGCATTGTTCAATCGTCTCCAATTTATGTAAAAATGTCAACTCATGAAATGGGCCAAGGCCTGAATTCATTAAAAATCATCATTCATTCATTCATATATATCTATCTCTCACACACACTGACTATGATGTAGTCATAGTGGTCATCCAGGTGGTCAGTCAGAGGCAGGGGGTCAGGAGAAGAACAGCCTGTGGACCATCATCGCTATGACAACCAAAGCCACACCTCCCGCCACCACTGTACGGCATGGCGGCGCCATCTTGTAAGAGATCTGCTGGGGTGATCCTCACTCTGTGCACAGGAAATTATTTTCCTTGATAGTTTAAACACATGCAGGTCTGTGTTGGACGAGTGGATCTAACTTAGTTCTCTCAGCAAAAAACTCTTTTGTTTCATCTATGTTGTTTTCTTAGTATATGCTACACATTAGTGTCAGTGGGCCAGTACACTACACATTAGAACATTAACAAACCCAGACACTTTGTATCAAACGCTAAAACACTAAAATCAGCAAAAAATATGTCCATTTGAAAGAGAACATACAGACTATGCATGGTGTGTAAGAGACTGGTTGGAAAAAGAAAAGCTAGTAGTGGAAACTATTTTGATTTTTTT
The DNA here is from genome assembly GCA_018398815.1 of Conus ventricosus. Classification (NCBI taxonomy): domain Eukaryota; kingdom Metazoa; phylum Mollusca; class Gastropoda; order Neogastropoda; family Conidae; genus Conus; species Conus ventricosus. The sequence continues at coordinate 72,568,460 of CM031605.1, read as the reverse complement.
TTCTTCCGCGTTTTGTTTTTTTGACAAATGAAGAGGACAGTGTGAAGCACCAAAAAAAAAAAAAAAAAAAATGAAGAGGTGGATTTGGGCGTTAGGGAAAAAAAAGAAGAAAGAAAATTACCGCCTTAGGTGCTCCATTGATCCGATAACTGATGCCACATACAAAAAGATTGCCATAAGCGCATGTACATTTGGAGATAATTTACGTTTCCATGAATTTAAATGAAGGTTATGAACGGACGTTGAAAAATAGCTGGGACATGACAGAATTTCCGATGTGAAAGGGTTAGTCGTGGAGCCACCATGAGTAAGTGTCTGCATTTGTAGGGCACCCACAACATCCATGGAATGTCATTCTCCATGAACTGACCAATGACGACTTTGATACGATGCCCCTACAGGCACAGACATGGAGAGAACACCCCACACTGAGGCCGTCACAAGAGCAGGGCATGAAGGGCCACAGGCTTTCAAACTTTATTTCAATGCTGATCAATGATGACAGAGTTAAAGATGATGCTAAGATGTCCTTTTGTGGTCAAAGTCTACATGGCAAGGCTGTGGCCTGTGGTCTGTTTCATGATGCATTCTAGCTAACAAGCGAGTTCGAAAACTTCTGACAACTGCAGTGTTGGTCAGGGAATTGGAGCAATGCTCTCATATACATTTCCACAGCACGGATCAAAAAGATTACGTGGTTTCAATCTTCTCATCTGAGCTAGTGTCTTTCGCAACTCGGAGAAACATCTGTCTGGAGGTGGAAAAAACCTCACCAATAAAAGCTGGTCCAGTCTTACACACACACACACACACACGCGCGCACGCGCACGCACGCACACACACACACACACAAAACAAAAAACACACACACGGAAAACCGATAAAACTGGTCACAATGTGTCGTCTAAATGACACGGCATATTTACCACTGAATATCTGTCGCACGCAAATGTATACATCCACTCACCTTAAGAAGAAGATTAACAGCACAGCAGATCACTGAACATCTATCTAATCACAAAAGTGAACGATTAAAAAGTGCAGCAGACGACAAAAGTTATACGTTTTCTCACCACAGAAAACAGGTGACAGAGACGACCACTGTGAAGACGTCTGCTCACCTCAGAAACCAGGTGACAGCAGAGCGGCAGACGACAACTGTTAGGCTGCGGCCATAGTAAACCCGGTTTTTTACCGCCGTCTTTTTGCCGGCCCGGGTAAAAGATCCTGCCCGGCTTAATTGCTCTGTAGCGTCACCGATGACGGATGTGGGTGGCCGGGGAGGTACCTTTAGGTCTATTCCCTTTAGGTCTATTCCCTTTAGGTCTATTCCCTTTAGGTCTATTCCCTTTAAGTCTATTCCTTCCAGGTCTATTCTCGTTAAGTCTTAGGGATAGGGTTAGTACCCTAACCCTATCCCTATCCCTAACCCTAACCCTAACCCTAACCTATCCCTAACCCTATCCCTAACCCTATCCCGATCCCTAACCCTATCCCTAACCCTAACCCTATCCCTAACCCTAACCCGATCCCTAACCCTAACCCGATCCCTAACCCTATCCCTAACCCTATCCCTAGCCCTATCCCTAACCCTAACCCTATCCCTAACCCTATCCCTAACCCTAACCCTAACCCTATCCCTAACCCTATCCCTAAGACTTAACGAGAATAGACCTGGAAGGAATAGACTTAAAAGGGAATAGACCTAAAGGGAATAGACCTAAAGGGAATAGACCTAAAGGGCCGCCCCCGGTGGCCATAGTGAAGCAGGCCCGGCCCGGCATTTACAAACCCGTCGTTTCGACTTTCGTGCAAAACGTCCGTTTGCCCGGTCGACGGAAAGGAAAAGGGAAAGGGGAAGAACTCCGTTCCTGATTTCTCAATGACTTATCTCCCTTGCAAACATGGACGAAGAGAAGTTGATCAGTGCTATGAGGCTCAGAACCTTTATTTACAGCAAAAGTGACAAGAAACATCCCGAAGTTAGTTGACTTTTCTCGAAGATCAGGTGCACAGAGTTCAAGAAGATGATCAAAGGAATGAGGTGTCATTCTGAGGTACTGATGAAACTTCTCTGAGTGATTGCGCAGTTGGGGCATCGGATGGTGATATTCTCCATACATGTGTGTCGATCTGTTGATAGGATGAACAGCGAAACGTCGTAGGCTCCCCCTGTTCTTCCTCCACCACCACCACAGCAACAACAACGATCTGGTCCGTTTTGTCCGCGCCATTTTGATAGTGACGACTCACATTTCCCTTGACTCTCGGCCGTCAAAACTCCGGAAAAGCTGTGTTTACTATGGCCACTTTGACGGACCCGGTCTACCGTCTAAAGAGACGGCCGTCAAAACTCAGGACAGCCGGGTTTACTATGGCCGCAGCCTTACACGTTTTCTCACCTCAGAAAATAGGTGACAGTGACGACCACTGTGAAGACATCTGCTCACCTCAGAAACCAGGTGACAGCACAGCGGCAGACGACAACAGTTATTACGTTTTCTCACCTCAGAAAACAGGTGACAGTGACGACCACTGTGAAGACGTCTGCCACCTCAAAAACCAGGTGACAGCGGGAGCGGCAGACAACTCAACCAGACTGGGTCAACAGCAGGGGAGGAAGTGTGCTGCCGCATTGTACTGCAGTGTGATGAGGCGTGTGCAATTAGTATCAGCCAGTGTCACCTTGTCAATGACAATCGGGGTAAGAAGAGGGCCTCGTCCACGTTCTCTGCATTTTCATACAGTATGCGTTCAGGCGGTACTACTAATCCTACAGCAGGCGTTCAGATGGCGCTATTATTCCCCACAGTATGCGTTCAGATAGCGCTATTATTTCATACAGTATGTGTTGAGATAGCGCAATTATTTCCCACAGTATGTGTTGAGATAGCGCTATTATTTCCTACAGTATGCGTTCAGATAGCGCTATTATTTCCTACAGTATGTGTTGAGATAGCGCTATTATTTCGCACAATATGTGTTAAGATAGCGCTATTATTTCCCACAGTATGTGTTCGGCAGTGGTATTATTTCCCACAGTATGTGTTCGGATATCGTATTATTTTATACAGTGTGTGTTCAGACAGCGCTACATTTTCCTAGGACATTTTCCTACAGTATATGTTCAGACAGCACTACATGTTCCTACAGTATGTGTTCAGAGAGCACTACATTTTCCTAC
>CM031605.1:72522893-72564276 GCA_018398815.1 Conus ventricosus | reverse complement strand
ATATAAAGCAAATGAAACGTAATGCGTATTTGAGTCCAATAGAAATTAGCCCAGTGAATGTTTAACAACTATGTTTCCTTCTGACGTCAAAACTAACGACATGAACAAGCACAGAACAACACATGCCAGGGCACTATCAGCGAGAAAAAACAGCAATGTGTGTAAAGAGGAGCAGAAAAGTGAAAACATTTTTCACACCCCACACACACACACACACACACACACAAAACACACAAAACACAAAACACACACACACACACACACACACACACGAATGGGGCAGGTAGATGGGAGAAGAGGTAGACAGCGAGCGGCACCTCCACATGCAGGGCAAAGTGTTTGGTGTGGGTTAGTTCTGTGGAAGACATTAACACACGCCCAGATCAAACTGAAAGGCATTGGGAAGGAAGGGGAGAAAGAGTCAGCCGTTTTTTAACGGCCATAAAGGTTTTGGGACCCCGGGGCAGTTTGCCCTGACCTGGCACCAAAGGGTTTTGAGATGGAAAGTGGAAGGGAGTAAATCAGAAGGCTCGTGTTGTGCAGCTGTACATCAGGGTAGTCCCCCTTTCCTCAGCTCTTCACCGCTGCCAAAGAACGCCATGGCCGCACAACCCCGGGGGGCGCGCCACACTCGTTTGTGGGGAAAACCCAAACAAACTGTAAACCCAACCAGTAATGCAACACACAGTAATAAACCAAGGGAGTTAATAAATAACCCACACAAAGCAAAGAGACGACCGTAGCAAGGTGTCGGGTAGCAGAAAGTCTTGTTGACCACAATCGCATTTAACATGCCAATGGAAAGGGTGAACCACCGACCAGTGCTGGACAGCACACACACACACACACACACACACACACAACAACACACCACACACACACACACACACACACTGTAGGTAAATGTAGGGGCTGTCTGAACACATACTGTAAAAAATGTAGTGCTGTCTGAACAATATGAAGGAAAATGTAATGCTGTCTGAACACATACTGTACGAAAATGTAGTGCTGTCTGAACAAAATACTGTAGGAAAATAAAGGGCTAGTTAACACATACTGTAGAAAATGTGCTGTCAAAACACATACTGTAGGAGAATAAGCGCTGTCTGAACACTACTGTAGGAAAATGTAGAGCTTTCTGAACACATTCTGTAGGAAATGTAGCGCTGTCTGAACACATACTGTAGGAAAATGTAGTGCTGTCTGAACACATTCTGTAGGAAAATGTAGTACTCTCTGAACACATACTGTAGGGAAATGTAGTGCTGTCTGAACACATACTGTAGGGAAATGTAGTGCTATCTGAACACATACTGTAGGAAAATGAGTCCTAGGAAAATGTAACGCTGTCTGAACACACACTGTATAAAATAATACGATTCCGAACACATACTGTAGGAAATAATCCACTGCCTGAAAATACTGTGAGAATAATAGCGCTATCTTATCACTTATGTGCGAAATGATAGCGCTATCTCAACACTTTCTGTGGGAAATAATAGCGCTATCTAAAACACACACTGTAGGAAATAACAGCGCTATCTGAACGCATACTGTGGGGAATAACACGCCATCTGAAACGCCTGCTGTAGGATATTTAGTACCCCCTGAACGCATACTGTATGAAAATGCAGAGAACGTGGACGAGGCCTCTTCTTACCCCGATTGTCATTGACAAGGTGACATGGCTGATACTAACTGCACACGCCTCATCACACTGCAGAAACAATGGGGCAGCACCCCTTCTCTCCCCTGCTGTTGACCCAGTCGGGTTTGAGTTGTCTACCGCTCCCGCTGTCAAACTGGTTTTTGAGGTGAGCAGACGTCTTCACAGTGGTCGTCACTGTCACCTGTTTTCTGAGGTGAGAAAACGTACAGCTGTTGTCGTCTGCCGCTGTGCTGTCACCTGGTTTGTGAGGTGAGCAGATGTCTTCACAGTGGTCGTCACTGTCACCTGTTTTCTGTGGTGAGGAAAACGTATAACTGTTGTCGTCTTCTGCACTTTTTAATCGTTCACTGTTGTGATTAGAGAGATGTTTAGTGATCTGCTGCGCTGTTAATCGTTTTCGTAAGGTGAGTGGATGTATACATGTGCGTGCGACAGATATCTAGTGGTAAATATGCCGTGTCATTTAGACGATACATTGTGACCAGTTTTATCGGGTTTTTGTGTTGTTGTTGTTTTTGGTTGTGTGTGTGACTGGACCAGCTTTTATTGGTGAGGTTTTGTTCACCTCCAGACAGATGTTTCTCCGAGTTGCGAGTGCCACGTGCTCAAATGAGAAGGTTGAAACCACGTAATCTTTTTGATCAGTGCTGTGGAAATACATCTGAGAGCATTGCTCCAATTCCCTGACTAACACTGCAGTTGTCAGAAGTTTTCGAACTCGCTTGTTAGCTAGAATGCATCATGAAACAGACCACAGGCCACAGCCTTGCCATGTAGACTTTGACCACAAAAGGACATCTTAGCATCATCTTTAACTCTGTCATCATTGATCAGCATTGAAATAAAGTTTGAAAGCCTGTGGCCCTTCATGCCCTGCTCTTGTGACGGCGTCAGTGTGGGTGTTCTCTCCATGTCTGTGCCTGTAGGGGCATCGTATCAAAAGTCGTCATTGGTCAGTTCATGGAGAATGACATTCCATGGATGTGTGGGTGCTCTACAAATGCAGACACTTACTCATGGTGGCTCCACGACTAACCCTTTCACATAGGACATTCTGTCATGTCCCAGCTATTTTTCAACGTCCGTTCATAACCTTCATTTAAATTCATGGAAACGTAAATTCTCTTGAAAATGCACATGCGCTTATGGCAATCAAATATCTGATCATCGTGTCCTTTTTTATTGTTCCGTTTTAACCTCTTCACACAAAGAGACTAAAACTGTTGTTCCAAATTAGAATGTGTTAAGAATGTTACACATAGATCAGAAATGCTGCAAACAGCAAAACCTATTTCTGCTTCTGAAGTTAACAGACTTTTTGTAAAGAATTATAATTATCTAATACAGTGACAATGCCGTCAGGTCAGTCAGTATAATCATTTTCTTAATCATCATTTCATTTCTTCATTATATTTATTGCTGTTGCCGTTCGATGTATGTTCTAAGGTAGAATACTATGTGTTTTGTTCCTTCTCTAACCTTTGTATAGCTAAATCTGTCTTTGATCCATTCTTTCGAACGACATGGGTGTTTTGCAGATGGTCCACAACTGTTCTCATCACATGTTCTTTGTTGTTGTTTGTGTGTCAGCTACAAGGTAATAAAGTACGTAGAATGGAACTCGGCAGCATACGTTTTGATGAGCGTTGTTGCTGCAGTCGCAACAATGTGTTGTTACTTGAAGAAAGTATTTCAGTTCGTGCGATTACAAATAGCGTAAGAAAAGATGATGGCGGTTGAAACCATTGTAGTTGATGTAGTTGTTGTTGATGTTGTTGTTTATGATTTTTCTTTTCCTGTTGGATTAGTTTTAATGCCATCGGTGTGGTGGCTACATGAGCCTTTTGCGCAGATGACGTTTAATAATCTAGTTTGTGATATCACACCATTTTTCTTTTTGTTTGAGTTCAGAAACTCATGACTGACATAAAACTGACAGATTTTGTCACATTAGTTATGACGTCTATCTCCTTTCTCCAAGCTGAAAAAAACATTTTAGCAGAAAACAATTGTTGCTATGTCATTTTTCATAACAGTGTATATCAAATTAGTTGTTAGAAAATGTTTTTCAATCGATTTCACCACAATCGACTGGGACATTGTTTCTGGATGAGAAACGCTTAATATCCAATAATCCTTGTTTGATGTTCCTTTCAAGTATGTGAGTTTGGTATAAAACTAAAAGATTTGGTCACATGTGTCGTCACACTTGCCAACAAGTATTCTCCTATGTAAAAACTAGATATATTGTCTGCTGCTGGCAATACAAGTAAAAAATAGATTCTGTCATATTCATTGTCACACTTGCCAACAAGTGTTCTCCGATCTGAGAACTTGGTATATCATGTGCTGCCGCAGGTGATGACTGCTGTGTACGCGTCCAGTGGGTGTCATCAGGTTTGTTGTTGTTGTTGGCACTGTGTCTCCATCCCTCCTCCTTCCTCACCCACCCTGAGTCTTTTAATCCAGCTGCGGAAAAATATCCTTCCCCATGAGCCCAATGGGCAATTTACTTATCTCATTTTGATCTTTCATTTTTGGTATGGACCACGTGAATCCAATGAGCAGTTTGTCTCTGTCGTTTTGACCTTTCATGTTTGGAAATGGACCACTTTAAATCCAATCCAATGGGCAAATTGTCTCTCTCGTTTTTGACCTTTCATTTTTGGTATGGACCACGTGAATCCAATGGGCAATTGTCTCTTCATTTTGATTTTCATTTTTGGTATGGACCACGTAAATTCAGTGGGCAATTTGTCTCTCTTTTTTTGACCTTCATTTTTTGTATGGACCACGTAAATCCAATGGGCAATTTGTCCATCTTGTTTTGACCTTTCATTTTTGGTGTGGACCCGTGAGTCCAATGGGCAATTTGTCCCTCTCGTTTTGCCCTTTCATTTCTGGTATGGACCACATGAATCCAATGGGCAATTTGCTCTCTCGTTTTGACCTTTCATTTTTGGTTTATGGACCACATAAATCCAATGGGCAATTGTCTTTCTCGTTTTGATTTTTAAATTTTTGGTGTGGACCACGTGAGTCCAATAGGCAAACTGCTTCGCTTATTTTGGCCTTCCATTGTGATGTGGTTCCAGATCAACAAATTAAAACTGGATCTGTTGATCTTGTTGAAGGTCTGTGTTGTCTGGCGTACACTGATGGTGGCTCCTCAGAAAAGATCTCAAACTCGCTGCCTCAAGCGGGGAGCAAACCCAAGACTCTTTTTACTGAGAGAACAAAGTTAGATCCACTCGTCCAACACAGACCTGCATGTGTTTCACTATCAAGGAAAATAAATTTCCCGTGCACAGAGTGAGGATCACCCCAGAGATCCTTACAAGATGGCGCCGCCATGCCGTACAGTGGTGGGGGGGAGGTGTTGCTGTGGTTGTCATGGCGATGATGGTCCACAGGCTGTTCTTCCCTGAACCCCTGCCTCTGACTGACCACCTGGATGAACACTATGACTACATCATAGGTCAGTGTGTGAGAGAGAGAGAGAGAGAGAGAGGAGAGAGAGAGAGGAGAGAGAGATAGAGAGAGATAGGGGAGAGAGAGAGACAGAGAGAGGAGAGAGGAGAGAGAGAGAGAGGGAGAGAGAAACATATGAATATCACCGTTGATACGTTTTGCTTTCTCTCTCTCTCTCTCTCTCTCTCTCTCTCTCTCTCTCTCTCTCTCTCCTCTCTCTCTCTCTCTCTCTCTCTCTCAGTGTGTGTGTGTGTGTGTGTGTGTGTGTGTGTGTGTGTGTGTGGTGTGTGTGTGTGTGAGACTTGTTTAACACAATAGTCTAATCGGTTTTCACATTGTGTGTGTATTCCTTGTTTAACACAATAGTCTAATCGGTTCTCACATTGTCAGAGGGACAGTAATTCTGCTTGAAATGCACAATACTGTACCTTGTTCAGTCTGATCTGAGAGATAGCCAATTGAAAAAGTGTACCTTTCGGTGTTTTGCCAAAACCCTTTGTCGCTCTATAAAGGATTACTGAAACTAGGTTATTGATGTGAAAGGTGACAAGATGATTTGGCCCACCATTATACACCTCACCCCACCCCAACCTCCGTTTTTTCTAATCGGCCTCAATGCTTCTGTTCAGTCTCTTTTTTGTATCTAAAGGTCACTGAGGAGAAACACTGGTGGCGTGCTTGTCCAAACACAGTACTCTCTCTCTCTCCTTTTCTCTCCTCTCTCTCTCTCTCTCTCTCTCTCTCTCTCCTCTCTCTCTCTCTCTCTCTCCTCTCTGTGTCTGTCTCTCTCTCTCTGTCTCTCTCTCTGTCTCTCTCTCTCTCTCTCTCTTCTCTCTCTCTCTCTCTCTCTCTCTCTCCTCTCTGATTGCCACTTTGTCTTTCTGTCAGTGTCTCTGTGTATCTTTCCCTCTCAAGTTCATCCTACTATCCTCTTGCATTCACTTTCATTGAGTTCCTTATAGTTAGGGACGTCGTTGTAATGCCTCGAGTACCGTTGACGCATTTGTATTTCTGTTGGACTTTTTTTTATTTTGTTTTTTTTTCACGTTGACCTCATTTGAGGCCGAACTTTTCTACTTGTCCTATTGGGTGATTAATGCATGTACACGCTTTGCCAACAACAAGGATTCATGTGCTTTTTTCGTGGGCTCAGTAAACCAGATAATATTCTCTCAGTTTACGTCTGACCAAGCATTTTCCTCCTCCCCAATCCCCCCCCCCCCCCCCCATTCCCCTTCAAAGAAAATCGATGCAATTCATTTCATCCCTACATGCTGTATACTCATTGTCTGATAACACTTTTATTAAGTTTAGCAATGTGTGCGTGGAATCCTATCTTGTTCCGCCAAAACTCAAATGCTCACGATTTCATTCTTTCTTCCTTGGTGATTTTTGTCTCGTGACAAATATTCAAACGTTCTTTGCTTTTAAGCAAAATATGTTGGCTTCATATTCCTGGCTATATTCTGTTTTAAAGCCCTTTGTCATCGTCAAAAAAGATGACAGAACAGACAACTGACGACAGTCAACTTTCTGGAAGGAGCAGGATAATATCACCCACATGAGTAACACCAGCTTCACAAGATGGACAGAACCAACAGTCATGGCCAAACCCAATGACCAATGATATCAGCCACATGAGTAACACCAGCTTCATAAGATGGATAGAACCAACAGTCATGGCCAAACAGATGACCAGTGATATCAGCCACATGAGTAACACCAGCTTCATAAGATGGATAGAACCAACAGTCGTGGCCAAACCAATGACCAATGATATCAGCCACATGAGTAACACCAGCTTCACAAGATGGATAGAACCAACAGTCATGGCCAAACCAACGACCAGCGATATCAGCCACATGAGTAACACCAGCTTCATAAGATGGATAGAACCAACAGTCATGGCCAAACCAATGACCAGTGATATGAGCCACATGAGTAACACCAGCTTCATAAGATGGATAGAACCAACTGTCATGGCCAAACCAATGACCAGTGATATCAGCCACATGAGTAACACCAGCTTCATAAGATGGATAGAACCAACAGTCATGGCCAAACCAATGACCAATGATATCAGCCACATGAGTAACACCAGCTTCATAAGATGAATAGAACCAACAGTCGTGGCCAAACAATGACCAATGATGATCCTATGGAACAGAAAAGACGACTGTTGGTCTGGGAAAGAAGTGTGATAACTCCAGTCACAGTATCCCAGGCTGACGGACAGCCAGAGACATGCCACAGAGTGACGTCGGTGAAACAGACGGACAGCCCAGAGGCATGTCACATAGTGACGTCAGTGAAACAGACGGACAGCCAGAGACATGTCACATAGTGATGTCGGTGAAACAGACGGACAGCCCAGAGGCATGTCACAGAGTGACGTCGGTGAAACAGACGGACAGCCCAGAGGCATGCCACATAGTGACGTCGGTGAAACAGACGGACAGCCCAGAGGCATGTCATATACTGACGTCGGTGAAAGAGACGGATCGAAACTCGGACAGCCACAAGACTGTATATTGGTTATCTCTGTACAAGATGAACACCTGGAACTGGAACAAGTGTTTAAAATAACTAATGTCCTAAATTGGGATGGCGACAAAACGTGTTCCTTGTCAGGACTTGAGGACACAGTCAATGAATATGTAGGAAAGAAACCATTGTTCTCGCAGTTTTAACTGTGTTATCAGAGATGATGATGATTATCATGCTAGATCGTCCTCATTCAGAAACAGATGTGCAGTGTTTCAGAGTACAGCTCTAGGTCTCTGTGCTGCAGATACCTGGCGAATGGTTTTCACAACTCAACAAAAAAATTGTTATTCTATATCATTGTTATTGCAGCCCTCCCATTGCCCATAGACAACGAAAGGGAGAAATATATCATGTGTAGAAAGATGACCGATTACCTGTATATGCTCATACACTTGAAACTTTGGAAATCAAATGCAGAAAGATCAAACAAACGATCATCTTGAAAGAAAAACTTGTTCAGGTTACGCAGGGCTTCCAATGAGAAAACAAGGCGCACACAAATAAGAGTACAAGGATAATGGTTGGAAGACAATGAAAAATTCAAAAAGAGTTTCTTTCTTGCTTGGTTTACAGACAAATGTATTTTGGTGAATAGTCAAATATTTTTTCAGACCTTACAATCAGACGTCTTCTATTCCTCCCTTCTCTTGACTCTGCTGGGGACTCATTGGGGCACCACGCTGGAGAACAGTTCACAGGGTTCTTAGAGATCTGTCAGCTGTGTGCCATGGCACGGGTCTCTTCCAGTGTTTCTCCTTCCATTCTGCAGCGTTGGCAGTCCATCGTCTTGTTCATCTTCCCCTCCATCTCCGTCATTAAACAGTTCCAGAGAGGACTGTTTTATCAAAGCCATTCGATTTTATCACATGACACCGACGTAGTTTTCTCTTCTCAACAGATGTCAACAGATGTTAATCACGTCCTGTGTGCTGCTGGATCATTTGTTGACTTGTTCGTTGGTGATATAACATCTGATGTTCAGTATATGCAGTAACCCCATATTTCCATGGCTTGTTGCACGTGTTCGTTGGTGATATATGAGTACATCTGATGTTCAGTATCTGCAGCAACCCCACATTTCCATGGCTTGTTGCACTTGTTCGTTGGTGATATAATGGGGATTATAATTAGTAATCTGATGTTCAGTATCTGCAGCAACCCCACATTTCCATGGTTTCTTGCACTTATTCGTTGGGGATATAATTTTGTACATCTGATGTTCAGTATCTGCAGTAACCCAAATTTCCATGGTTTGTTGACTTGTTCGTTGGGGATATAATTAGTACATCTGATGTTCAGTATCTGCAGTAACCCACATTTCCATGGTTTGTTGACTTGTTCGTTGGTGATATAATTAGTGCATCTGATGTTCAGTATCTGCAGTAACCCCACATTTCCATGGTTTGTTGGGCTTGTTCGTTGGTGATATAATTGTGCATCTGATGTTCAGTATCTGCAGTAACCCCACATTTCTATGGCTTGCACTCTTCCTTCCAGGCCATCATGGGGATCCATGTCTTGCACTGCAGACATGAACACTGAAGTACCAGTGCACACAGACGCTGATTGTGTGCTGCATGGAGATGCTGTTTGTCCTTTTATACATGAACACTGAAGATACCCGTGCACGCAGAAGCCTGATTGTGTGTTGCATGGAGATGCTGTTTGTCCTTTTATACATGAACAGGAAGATACCAGCGATCGTGTGTTGCATGAGATGCTGTTTGTCCTTTTCTACATGAACATGGAAGATACCAGCGATCGTGTGTTGCATGGAGATGCTGATTGTCCTTTTGTACAGGTTTTAGTGGTGGACGTGAAACGTTGAACAGTTTCTACCTTCTGTCCACGGAGAGTTACATCAGTATTGCTGGTGGTGTTGTGACTCACCGTCAACTTGGTTTCTTCGTGCTCTCTTCCACGTCATGTCTTGCTGGAGTTTCACTCAATTTCAGGGACACCATCCATCTCATAACTTGGTTCTTCTCCATTTTACCCGTTAGCTGAGAATCTCTGTATTAGCCTAAGCATACTCTGCATGCCAGATATTTCCATAGAAAGGGTTGTGCACAGAGTATACAGTTTATCCAAGAGCAATATCCATGCGAGTATCAGACAAATGCTGCACAATGTAAATATGTTTTCAACAAAATCCTTCAACTGATTACTAAGACCATTTTCAGTCTCTATGTTCCACATATAATCCAAACTATTTCCAGCCTGGCCAAATATGTACATTAATATAAAGTAGCATGGAGTGAATGTAATGTTTCTGCGCTTTTATCTTCGATCTGTTTATTGTTATATTGTGCACATCTTTTCCATGTCCATTCTACTACAAGTAAATAAGTCTGAAGTCAAAAGTATGAACTCTTACACACACACACACACACACACACACACACACACACACACACACACACACACACACACACACACACACACACACACACGCGCGCGCGCGCATGCACGCATGCACGCATGCACGCACGCACACGCACACACTTATGTCCATCTTCCTTACCCAGTGGGGGCGGGGTTCAGCGGGCTGCGTGCTGGCCAATCGGCTGTCAGAAGACCCAGACTCGCGCGTGCTGCTGCTGGAGGCGGGAGGGGATGACAGGGGGGTGTCTTCCATCTCCATCCCATGGGCGCCATAGAAAACTTCGCCAGCCCTCAGTACAACTGGATGTACTTCACCCAGCCCCAGACTCACAGCTCCTTGGCCTTTGATGGACAGGTGAGGAAAGACACCAGAGACAAACTGCCAGAAAAAAATGACTCCCAAATCTGGATGTAATATAGGACTGATGCAAAAAACAGGTTTACACTATCTATCTATCTATCTATCTATCTATCTATCTATCTATCTATCTATCTATCTATCTATCTATCTTATCGTATCTATCAAACTTTCTATCTATTTATCTATTTATCTATCTATCTTATCTATCTGTCTTTAATTATCTGTCTGTTTCTCTGTCTGTCTGTCTATGTATCTGTTTTCATATCTTTATCAATCAATCAATCAGTCAATCTATTTACCTATTTATCTGTGTATCTATCTGTCTTCCTTTCTTTCTTCTTTATACATACTCTCTTACAACCTCAGTGCATCATCACAAACATAATAATAATAAAAATGTGGCTACATGCACAGGTCACTTTATGAAAAATAGCACAATGCTATTGATGTGGGACTATGTTGCAGGGTTCACAACTTTCTGAAAATAGCTCAATGTTTTTGATGTGGGACTATGTTGCAGGGTTCATAATTTTCTGAAAATAGCACAATGTTTTTGATATGGGACAATGTTGCAGGGTTTCATAATTTTCTGAAAATATCACAATGTTGTTGATGTGGGACAATGTTGCAGGGTTCATAACTTTCTGAAAATAGCACAATACTATTGATGTCTGACTATGTTGCAGGGTTCATCACTTTCTGAAAATAGCACAATGCTATTGATATGGGACTATGTTGCAGGGGTTCATCACTTTCTGAAAATAGCACAATGCTATTGATGTGGGACTATGTTGCAGGGTTCATAACTTTCTGAAAATAGCACAATACTATTGATGTGGGACTATGTTGCAGGGTTCATAATTTTCTGAAAATAGCACAATGCTATTGATGTGGGACTATGTTGCAGGGTTCATAATTTCTGAAAATAGCACAATGTATTGATGTGGGGTATGTTGCAAGGTTCATAATTTTCTGAAATAGCACAATGCTATTGATGTGGGACTATGTTGCAGGGTTCATCACTTCTGAAAATAGCCACAATGCTATTGATATGGGACTATGTTGAAGGGTAGAGAATGTAAATTGTTTCGTTCAAGACCACCCATCTTATTTGCACGAAAACCCCCCTTTTCACATCCAAATCACGTCCTTCTCATGTCAGTTTTGCCCAAAATTAACACTGTTTCACAAAAAATTAACATGCCAAAACCTCTAAAAATCGACGTAATTAGCACATTGAAATGGGGGCTTACGTGCTAGATAAGATTTGGTGATCGTGAACAAACATATTTACATTCTCTCCAGTGACATAAAAATTAAGGTTTACAGAATTAATTAATTTTTTTAATTGTTGTTTATATTCTGGTTTAAAAAATGAAGGCCGAACTAGCTACAGAGCTTATTAATATACTTTACGAGTGGATTGGGAGCGGGGGGCTGATAGAGAAGAGTTAAAGAGCAGGTTTGAAGAATTAATTACTGATCTCTTTAATCGCATAGAAATGCGGAAAGTGTATTGGAAGCCATCAGTAAAATACCAGATTCTGGCCCAACTGGTTATAAAGTTGTTTGCCATTTTAGTTGATAATATGACCCCTGAAGATGTTAATATAACTGTTTCTACCACCCTGAAGGAGTAGTATTCGTTTTAATGAAGATCAGGTTTTACGATTAGAAAAGACCATGAATAATAACTGAATTTACAATTTTTTTTTTTTTTAGATTTAAAAAATGGCTGCCGAACTCAATGAATCTGATTTTAAAAAATGTAATGAACTATTTGACGAAACAATGAAATTATTAAACATTGATTTTAGTGAATTTGGGTTTGAGAATGATATAGACAATATAATAAAAGATCATAGTGAACTATTTAACGAAGCAATCAAAGTGATGAACATTGACTGTAGCGATTCAGAAAAAGCTAAAATATTAGTAGGTGTTATTATAAGGTTAGGGTGTCTTGAAGTGTTGCAAAGCTTGGGCGAAGAATAAAAAGCGCGTTTTTTACTTACTTTTATTTACTTTTTTTTTTTTGATTTACGTAAATATTGTTGGCTTTAAAAATGACGACCACAAGTAATTCGAGGACGGAAAACTATATACGATGGAAGAAATATTTGGTAGTGACAAACAATTAAGCAATACATTTAGCGAAGTAGACATGGACATTATTAACCCCACAAACGTTCAGGAAAGCGTGACACATGCTATCTCTAAAATCCCAGAGTCTCTTCAGATGGAGCCGCCAGTAAAAGTGTTGTTGGCTGTTCTGATTGATTATATAACGCCTGATGATAGTAACATGGAAGTCTGGGTTTCAACTAAACAGAAAGAAGTTATTAGCTATCGCGATTTTTAACTCTAACTGGGCTGACTAATGCTTACACAGTTTAACCATGCAAGTGAAGAAGCAAAGTTAAGGGGTTCTGGTTGGTCTGAAGGGACAGTCCTTGAAATCGATGAGGCAAACAAAGTTCTATCCTATAGTTGGCAATTCTTACCTTCCTCTTCCAAGAGAGTTAGAGTAAAACGAGCAGTCTTAAACATACATAATTCTGACAACATGTGTTTTATGTGGTGTGTTTTAGCGCATTTACATCCTGTTAAAAATCATGCAAAACAGAGTTTCCAATTATGAACAATATAAGCAAGAGCTGAAACGTTGACAACATAACATTTCCAGTGAGTATAGAAAGTATATTTCAGTTTGAGAGCTAAACAACCAATCACTGTAAACGTATACACATGGTCTGTAGAAGCTGATCTAGTGCCTCTAAGGATTTCTCCCAATGCTCCCACTTTAGGCGAACCGCTTAACAAACATGTTGACTTGATACTGTTTGCAGATAGTACAAAGAGTCATTATGTTTATCAGAACAATAAGCAGACTTATGGTTTTACATCAAAGAATCATGCTAAAAAGGCTTTGTAGAAGATGTTTGGTCAGAATCCCTACTATAGAAGCAGCTGCCGAGCATAAGAAACGTTGTAAAAGTTTTGTAGACTGTGTGAAACCGAACTCCTCACACCTAAACCAGGCTCTAAAGTTAGTTTTAAGAATTTACACAAAATGCAAATGAGCCCGTACGTGGTTTATGCTGACTTTGAATCGCTCTTGCCACAGTACTACGGTCCACAACAGCAAGAACAAAAAACAACCTTATTAACCCACCATCAGATTTGTTCTTATGCGTTTATTGTTGTTAGGGCAGACGGTCAAACACACGACATCCGAGATTTACAGGGGTCCCAATGCGGCTAGTAGATTTTTAGAGCAGATGTAACAACTTCGCAATCAATTATCTAACCAACTAAATCTTTCAGACATTGTTATGACTTCTGAAGACCAAGAACGTTTGACTCTCTACACACTGTTGGATTTGCAATAAAGAATTATTAGGCAACACAGTAAAGAGACCACGATCACATTAGCGGAAAGTTCAGAGGGGCCGCACACAACAATTGTAATCTTCAACTTAAGGTGACCCCAAAAAATGGAAACTACCTATCTTCTTTCATAACTTACGAGGCTACGATTCTCATTGTATCATGCAAGCAGTGACTTCTGAATATAAGAGGGTTACCTGCATTGCACAGTCTTCAGAAAAGTACATGACTTTTACTCTTGACTGTTTTATCCTTTTATGACTCAGCTCAGCATCTGATGGCAAGTTTGGATAAATTAGCAGGATCGCTACAAAGACTTTCCAATCACTAAACAATACTTTGACCCCTCTTTAGTGCGCAAAGGAGTCTATCCTTATGAATACATGAACCGTGGGAAAGGTTTGACGAAGACTCACTTCCGCCTAAAGGTGCTTTCTTTTCTAGTCTTAGAGGCAAAGACATAACTGATGCTGAATATGAATACGCTCAGAAAGCCTGGACAGAATTACACTGTCAAACAATGGGCGATTATCACGATCACTACTTGTGGCCGACGTGTGTTTATTAGCAGACGTCTTTCAGAATTACAGATCTACTTGCATGAAACACTACTGTCTAGACTCATCACATTACATCTCTCCCCCAGGCCTTTCTTGGGATGCATTCTTAAAGTCTACAAACATCAAGATTGACTTAATATCTGATCTGCCCACACTTCAGATGATTGAAGATGGTTTACGAGGAGTATTAGCATGGCCTCACATCCCTTACTGCAAGCCAACAACAAGTATTTAGACGATTATGACCCAACTAAACCATCCAACTATCTAATGACTTAGACGCCAACAATTTGTATTGGATGGGCCATGAGTCAACCGCTCCCACTGAGAAACTTTAGATGTGCGAGGGACCCCATGATGTTAACACTGTGTTAGGTATGTTGTCACAGCTTACACCTGTAATCCAGCAGGACTAATCTGGAAGTAGACTTAGAATATCCTAAAGATTACACGATCTCCATAACGATTACCCCCTAGCCGCAGAAAGATTAAAGATGAGTCCCATCGAGCTTCCTAAACTTGTGCCTAATCTTAGACATAAACTAAATATGTCTGTCATTACAGACTGTTACAGTTTTACCTAAGACACGGAATTAAAGCTTACAGCTGTTCACAGAATAATTATCTGTGATCAAGAGTCCTTCATGGGGCCATACATCAAGAAGAATACTGATCTTAGAACCAAAGCCACTGATGCTTCAGAAAAAGACTTCTTTAAACTGATGAACAACAGCTGTTTTGGTAAGACGATGGGAAAATCCACACAAACGTAAAGATGTGAAAAAATTTGTTACAAAAGAAAAACAAGCAATTAAGCTGGTCTCTAAACCTAACTATCAAGACTTTAAAAGATTTAGCGACAGCCTGGTTGGCATTATGATGAAGAAAAAGGATGTTACGTTAGACAAGCCAGTGTTTATCGGCTTTACCGTATTAGAGTTGTCAAAGTTATTGATGTTAGAATTTCTGTACGACTACTTTAAACCGCGAACCCTGAAGCAAGAGTACTTTACACAGACACGGATAGTTTTATTTTGGACGTTCCCACAGAAGACTTCTATAAGGATTTAGAAACAGAAGTGGCTAAAGGAGTTGATGGGTGGTATGACACATGCGACTATCCGAAAGACAGTCCTTTACATTCAACTGTGAACAAGAAAGTGATTGGAAAGATGAAGGATGAACTTAATGGGACAGTTATCAAAGAATATGTTGGTTTGCGGTCAAAGATGTATAGCGTTGCCAGCCCAGACTTCTGTAATAAAGAAGGCTAAGGGCATAAGTAAAGAAGTTGTCAAAAAAATATAACTCACGACAACTACAAGCAAGCCCCCTTTGAAAACAAAGTATTTCATCACACAAATGTTAATCTGCGCTATACTCTTCATCAAGTAAACACAACTGCTGTTAACAAAAAATCACTAGTCTCTAACAATAACAAGAGAACTTACGTCAATCCTGAGTTTTCATAAGCTGTAGGGCATTGGAAACTTTAAAAGATTAACTTGACTGACTTGGCCTGTACTTAACTTAAGAACCTAACAAGAACCTAACTATACTTATTTAGGAAACATAACAAGAACTTAACTTAAGAACCTAACAAGACCCTAACTAGTACTTACTTAAGAACATAACAAGAACTTAACTTAAAACCTAACTAGTACTTTATATATGTATAACTTATAATTTTTTTGCACTTAACTTGTAATTTACTTGCACTTAACTTAAAAAGTACTTTCTATAACTAACTTGACTTGTACTTATCTAGTTCTTAACTTGTACTTTATCTAGTTCTTTAAAAACTATTCCATAGAAAATGGGTTCTACTGCAGGAGGTTGCACTTTTTTGCAGAAGACGCTTCTTCTTCTTTTTCTGTGGGGCTTGCGGCCTTGTTGTTAGTATGGTGTTAGGTATTTGTATGCTAAAAAACCACCCCCAGCAACAACAGCAGCAAATACATAATAATACATCATATCGTTTGATTGTGATTGTGATTGTGTTGTTGTTGTTGGTGGTGGTGGGGGCGGCGATGTTGTATTACTATCAAAACAATTTTTGTTTTGTGATTGGTTTGTTTTTTGCAGTCTGTTCCATTCAGCTAGTTACGCCCAGCCTAAACACGCCCGGTTTTTTGGGACTTGTAACACTACTCACTTGTGGTGCATTCACTTGCGGAGCACTTACTTGTGGCACATTCGCTTGCTCCTGCGGACTTTTCTGCGGCGTCTTCTTCTCGTGATCGCTCATTTTTTTTTATTGCGATTAAATTTAATATGATCAAATTAATATGATTAAAAGAAATTTAAAATCCCATGATGAATGGGCAATAACATCGTCCCAATCTGTAATACATGTCACACGCAAGAGTTTCTAGGGACTTGTTTAAGACCGGATTTTGGGTGATAAGTCATATTTTAATCTTCTTCTGAATCAACCGGCGCCATCTTACTTACTAACTTAGCATATAGGCAAATTTCATTGTCTGCCCTACGATCTAACCATTTTTGACCCTAACTGCGCTTCGTACCTAGGGGTTAGTACTTTTTCAAGTCTGAATTTAGACAGTTGTTGAATCTGTTTCAATACTTAGTTCAACACCTAAATATTTTTATTTTTTCCACAAGCAGCCAGAGAGTATAATCTTTCTTTTGGCAGAGGTCTGTTGGTAAACCTACGGAGTAGTCTGCTTGCTCCTCACCTTTAATATTTTCGTCAACAATCCATTTAAAAAGCAATAAAAAAAATAATTTTAATACTTTTAAAACAATGAGTTTAAGCTGGTTAATTATGCAGTGCCTATCGTTGGTGTTAAGTTTATTCAACCTTGCAAAATGTTTTTTGGGGATAAAACCGCCAACATGGGGAAGTTTAGAAGATTCGCCAAAACTAGTTGCAACTTTATTTTAGCTTTAACAACAAAAGATTATCTGATTAAAAAGCACATAGACAGGTCTTTGTATTATGATTATTTTAATTATTTTTTTGTTAATAAAAAGATGAGTGAAAAAAATTATCATACGATTTCCCCACTCTGCTGTAATTAGCGGTCTTAGTATAGGTTTATAGCGTGTTAGAAAAAAATACGTTTAAAATGAGGCCGGCTGATCTAGGAAGGTTAGACATTGGGATGTTGTTAAGGTTTTTGTTGGTAATTACTGCAGGGATTGCCTCAAAAGACTTTCTTGTTACACAGGGGATTATCCCAGAAATATTAGTTCATAGAAAAAATTAATTCATAAGAAAATATTGATTTATAAAAAGATGGCGGGAGGATTATGATGGTAGGAGGAGCTATTGTTAATGCTTTAGCCTTCCTGGAAGCAATTATATGTTTAGTAAAATTGTGGTCCGACGAAGAGAGAGAACGCAAAACAGGCATATAGAAGATTTAGCCAAGGCAGAGATGCTTATGAGAAAAGGCGATTTGCTCACTTAGACTTTTAATATAAAAGTTAAGGAACAGGGGCATGCAGAGCACACATTTACAGACGTGATGACGCAATGATTGATTTATTACTTAGTGACAGGAAAGAAGTTTCTAACATCACCACCTCCAGAACTGTCTGGACTTTTATGAACCATCAGAAGAAAAAATAGCAAGTTAGGCTTTATTGTGGGTGCCATGGGAGCAATTATATTTTGCCAAACAATCTAAAAAACAATTAAAAAATACAATTAAAATACAGTCCTTCTTATGGACAATACGAAGTATACGAAGTCAAAATATATTATTCTCCAAAGGGGGTATTTGGAAGGAAAGACCGCTTTGAAAAACTAAGTAAAGCTGTGAGTGTCGAATCGATGCAAAGACTGGCTTTCAAAAAAAGCAATTTGGCAAATTATCTGCCTGCCCAAAAAGAATAATAGACCAGATTTTTTAAATTTTCATTTCCAAATGACACCCACCAGATGGGACTTGTTGTATCTTCCACATGACAAAATTAGAAGAAAAAAGTTTAAGTATGCTCTGACAGTTGTTGACATGGCTTCAGATACAAAGACGCTGAACCTTTAACAGAAAAAAGCTCAACTGCTGTGGCTGTGGCTTTACAACAAATATACATGCGGGCCCATTAAAGTATCCAAGGTTGATCCAGGTTGATGATGGAAAAGATTTTAAAGGTTCTGAAAACCCAACTGTTTTTAAAACATCATTTTACAGTTAAGAGAGGGATCCCAGGAAACCATCGATCACAAGCCCTAGTAGAAAACTTTAATAAGAATCTAGTGAACGTCGTTTACTTAAAATTATCACAGAGAAATTTTTGGACAAAACGCGTAATACAGAATGGGTTAGGAGATTGCCAGCAGTCTTACGTGCATGAACAATGAAGAATTTAAAGAAACAGGGTGAAGCCGTAAACGCAATCAAATGGAAAAAAAATTAAGCATTACTGTAGATGTGCAGGGGACCCCAAAAACTCTTGCCGTTTGGATAAAAGTAAGATACTTGTATGCTCCTGGGAGGCAGAAGGCGATGTTAGAATTAGAGCACAGAACCCTATATGGCGTAGATGTATATAAAGTTGAACGAATTATGAAAACATCCCCTCCCGTTTATTATTTAAGAGAGACTCTCTCTTCTAGCGGTGTTACTACGTCTAAAAAGCCTGCCCCTAAAAGATCGTTTGTTCGCAAGCTTTTCCCGCAAACACAGTGAGTTAACAAAAAAAAATAGTGTTTATTTTTGTTAAACGTTTTTTGGACTATTTGGGTTTAATTGATCATGTGTTTGTTTTTAAATGTTTGTTTAATTGCATCAGTGTCTACCTGTCGTGAAGTAAACGTCTTTCCCCAATCCTTTGAAGTTCAATTTTTTGTCGTCTGAAATCCTCACCGTCAGCCTAAGCTTCTGAAACTCTTCGTCTGTAATGTTTTCATCCTGTAATGATTTGCTTATTCTTAATCTTAATGAACAAAGTTTTTGCTGATGCTAGGGCAACAATGGCAGTGTGTTTTTGAAATTTTGGGGAGTTAATTTTTTAAAACGGCACTTTACAATCATAGACATAGCGTCTAAACCTAACTAAGGCTCCCTAATGCTAAAGAGGTGGTGCACCAACCCCAGCAGCTAAAACAGCAACGCTAGACCCAGCACTTATGCTAGCTACAGCCGATGACCCAGAAATTTTACATAAGAAAGAGTATTTAAAGCTTTAGCATATTTTTTTCTAGTAACCCTTATACCCTTTTCTAAGTCGCTTTCTATTTCCTTTGAAGTTCGTTTTTTCGCTTTAACCTAAACTGTTGAACATGCATTTTTAAATAAGATTATTTTTTAAAATTAATCTTGTACATATCTTCTTATTAATCCTTTTGGCAGCACTTCATTAACAGAGTAAACGCAATAAAATCAACATACTTAATGAAAATAAAGTCGAGTACTGTTAGTTTTTCTTGTCAACCATCACAGTAACCTTGTCAGATGATTACATGGGTTGTTTTATTTTGTCTCCGTTTTTAGTAATTGCAACACCAAGCTTAAGAGGAGCATCCACGTTTTCGCCTTTTTTTGTATGCCTCTAATAAACGTTATGTTTGGCAAACTAGGATCGCCCTCCTCGGAGTAATAAAAAAACGAAAAATCTTTGTCATTTGCCTAGGTAGTGACAGTAGCTTTGGGTTAAATTCTAAACCGACGGTGTCATCCCCCGCTTCAGCTAAGGACTTCTTTCTTGTAGCATATATTCAGAACCCTGCCAAAATTTTTTTAATCTGTTTTTTCTGTTGGTTCCTGGAACCAGGCTAACAAGAAAGGGACCTGCATTTAAGGCTTTTCTAAAATTGTTTTCCTTATCAAAGTATACATTAGGGCTTCGTATTCAAACTTTAAATTCCAAGCAATTTCAGGAAGCAAACGCCCAAGCAATTTCTCTTTTATGAAGTTTGTATTCATGTTTGCCAAAATCGTTTGCCCTTAAAATTTCTTATCTCTTCTGGGGAGGATATTTCTGTCGTTTTTTGTCTTCAATTTTGTTCGTTTTTAAACCCCGTCATCTGTGTACTCAACTCCATAAACTTTCCTGGCACTCCCATTAGATCAAACTCAGTTGTGTCTGCTAGGTCTTTTAGCTCTCTGAAACGCATTTAGGAGCTAGCTGCGCTTTGATTCTGGCCCCGAGACATTCTTTTTATAATATAAAAAATTATAATAAACAACGTATTGAATGGGGGGTCAGTCCGCAAGCATTTGCTTAGCGGTGTTAGATTTTTCTAACTGCTCTTTTTATTTTTTTAGCTCATCTTTGTCCCTTATTATATAATTTTCACTTAAACATTCTTCAAAACTATCTTTGTCCTTTGTGAAATAAAAACAACGATTTTAACTGCGATCTAAAGTCTTTTAAGACTGCATTATATTTTTGGTTAAGAGCCACCAAAACTAAGGCGTGGCGGGCCGCTAAAGGCTAGCTTGACAGAGCTTTTTTTTTTTAACAATGTCTCGTTCAGCTGAACAGTCATCAATAATAAACAGTGTTCAGTTCCCCCAAAATAGTCTATTAGTAATGTTCTAAACAATCGCTCAGTTTGTCGCTAGGATCAATAAAAATATATTATCGTCTGTCCAAAAAAACTTCCTTTCTTTGTAAGACTTGTTGTGCCCTTTTAATGTTGTGCAGAATATAACAATGTACTCGTAATGAAACCTGTAAATCGTTTGTAACAAATCAAGTACGAAGACAGTTTTCCCCCACCCCCTAATCCGCAGATAAGAGAACAGTGCGGACTTTTGGCAGAACTTCAACTATCCCTTGTTTTTATTAGAATATTTCTTCTACATTTTAAAAAAGCCGCTTCTTTTAGTCTGTTTTCTTCAATGTTTAAATGGGGATCACAAACCATAAAATGTGCATTTTTTATTGGGGCGTTTCCGTCTGCTTTCTTGTAAAAATTTATTTTTATACCATCTTGCCCTATCCTTTCTCCACTTCCAAACAATTGTTGTCAAATGTTGATTTTAAAATCCAGCCAAGCCCATAATTTAGTTATTAAAATAGTCTTCGGTCTTACATCATAAGGCGGGGAAGTATTTTTCATACACGATCAACTGCAGGATCCCTTTGCCACCTCCAGCAAACAACTTTCTTATTTCATCAAAGTGTTGGTGGGGTAAAGTCCGCGCCCTGAATACACTGATCAGACTTACCTTTTTTTGCACAGTCGACCCCTTTTCAATTTTTTGGATTATAAAACGCTTCTGATTCTCTCTAAAAGGAGTCGTTTCTTCAGTAAACAAGAACAAAATTCCTTTTTTAAAAACTTTAAAGACTGATTTAGATGTATGTTCAAAGAGTGTCTCGCTTGTTTCTATTTTCTGTAGTGGAGTGTATAAAATCTTTTATTAATAAATAACTGTTTTATTTTTTTACTGGGGTTAAGATTGTTTTGGCCCGTTCAGGGTTAGTAACAACATCAAACTCAAGAGGATGTCACTAACTATTTTATTTAGCTAAAGGGTCTTCAGACAGAACGACAGAATCGCTAGGATTAAATGTCGTGTATAAAGTAAGTTTTCTTTTAGTGCGCCCTTGGTAATATGGAAAATTCGTCTTTAACAGCTCAAAACTAGAAGGATGCAGAATCTGTTGCCAATGCTTCTTGCTTACTGCCTCATCTTTAACTCATTCTTTGCATCCTCGCTTTAAGTCTGTGCTTAAGACGTTTGGTCTTGTATTCCCCGATTAACTTTTCTTTTCCTTTCTTTTTTAGGCAGCCATAGATCAGAATAGAGGGCAAAAATGTCTGCCTCGCCTAGTATAAATACTGTTGTGCCCTCCAGTTTGATTACCACATGTTTAACGATGGCTCTGCCCAAATTAGCAACAACTGTAGCATTAGGATCTGTCGTTTAATATCTAATTTGAATGATAGTTTAGCAGTGCCTGGCATTATAACATCGTCAGCGCCAAGATCAGGGAACTTGACTATTAAATCTTAGTCAGGCTCAACTGTTGATGGAGTATTTACACTAATTACAGTCTGCCTTATGCCTTTTACACCATGGGGCTCCTTCTCTTTACTGTATGGATCAAGGTCACAACCGTATGAGTTCATTTTTTATAAAACAAAAAAAATAAATTAAAAATATGGCTGAAGATTTTGACGCAATTGATCCTGTTGGTGAAGAGAAGAAGATGAAACAGAACTGGGGCCCTTCATTGCAAGAAGAGCTTGAAGGGGCAGCAGCAGGTCAAGGAGTGGGTTAAGCAAATACGATTGCTAGATAGAATTGAATCATTATATGCCATATGGGGCGAGAGCAGCCAGAGCACTTAGGGTTTCTGATTTTTGAACAGATAAAAATAATCATTTGTATGTAAGAACCGGTAAAGGAAAGAGTGTGCGGCTTACTACAAAGCCGGACCCAACCCAGTTTTTAAGCAAAGCCACAATTCTTAGAGATCTCCCTGTTGTTGATCAAAGGCAATTAAACTTTATTGACAATTTAAGGACTGAGGCTGCTAGTCTTTACAGAACTTGGGGCAAGAGTTGCCAACACAATCTGAAATACAAAACATACCTCTTCAAGAATTAAATCGAACAGCAGATGAACTAATAGCAGAAATTGAAACGAGTTTTAATGAGGAGACACAGTTAAAAACAATTAACGATTCTCATTGCCTATGCGTGAAATCCTGGGGCTTAATGAGGCTTTACGGACAATAAGGGGCGAACTCACAAACAATTTAGCAAAACTTGGTGAGTTGGATAGAGAGATAGAAGAAGAAAAAAATAAACTGGCTGATGCAGATGATAACAATTTAGGGCGAGAAGAAAAGGTTAGAATACAGCAGAAAATACAGGATTTAAGGCTGCAAAGGGTGGCCCGGTAGAAGTGCTGTCTACTAACAGAGCGCAGCTGCATCACAAAACAAGCAGAATAAGAGAACTATCAACAGAATACTTTATGAAAACACTACACTAGCTGAAAGAATAAGGACTCTGTTCAGGGAACAGGGGATTACAATAGTTAGTATATTAACGGCTGTTGTGGTTTGCTATCTCTACAACTCGTTTATGCTTTAACCGGCAGTGCACCAACAGGTCCAGTAGCACCTCCAACACCTCAGCCTGGTAAAAGTTGGATTAGAAAACAATTGCATCAGCTAGCAAACCTATTAAAGAAGTTAGCTGCCAAAGCGCATGATGCTCTGCCTGGCATAATTGGCAGTGTTGTTTGTTGGGTTTTGTCTACTATAGGTAAGGTAGCTGGTTATATGGCTGACCATCTGTGGGCGTTAGGAGTACTAGCTGCTGGATTAACTTTTTAGTGAAATAAAGTATGGCTAATCCAGTAAAGTTAAAAACACAATGAGGGCTGTCTTTTCGCTAGTGTGACTGTCAGTGCGAGGCGATCAACAGGCGGTGTGCTTTCTGGGCTGCTTTCTGGCTGTGGGTCACTTATAACTGGATCGCTTTCTTCAGGGCTAGATACTTTTTTTTAAATGGATGGAGCGGGCCTTGTGTTTAAACCTTGATTGTGCCCTAAGTTTTGATCGTCTCCAGCTATGAGGATTTCATGTTTAAATTCTGTATCATACCAATTGTAGTCTAAGGTCAGAGGGTAGCATGTATAATCCATGGCCTACAACAAAGTCAACCTTTGACCTAGCATGTGCAAGAACGTCTTGATACATTTGTATGCTGGCAGGCAAATCAACAGCAGAGTTAATAGCATCTTCTAAATTGGCTAGAAATTGTTTTCTGGCATCAAAGCCTGTAGATTGATCAACTATGCTAGACTTGGTCTGTGCTTGTGCTCCTAATAGACACCAAACGTATGTCCTTATGGAGCCATAGTCTTTGCACTCCTGGCATTGTTAGGCCTTCACTTTCATCTAAGATAAATGTTGCCCAAGCATTAGGATGGTTTTGTTCTATGGACCCCAATCGAACTTGTTTGTTTGGTTGAAAAGAAGTGTGGCCAGGCCAGTAGTCATAAGTATATTCTCTTTTGTGCCCCACAAATACAATGTGCCTAACCCATGATTTGCGGTCTAACTTTTGTCTAAAGTCAGTTGAAGGATTAATGTTAAATTCGTTGCAGATTCTTTCATATGCATTATTGTCCATTGGGCTTTTGAATGGATAAACGCGTTGTCGCTTGGAAGGGGCACTTGTAGTTCAGTTAGTATTCGTCTGTACTGGTAATAAACATGAAAGTTATATACTGACCTTACTAAAAGATTAGGGTGGTTTAAATGGTTTGCATATGAAACACCGCAGCCAGTAGTTGCGCAGTAAATGGCAAAATTAACTGATTCTGGTAAAGCGTCATAGGGGCGGGATGACCATGCTGATGGCACTCTATCATTCTTTATTGGCGGATTTAAATATTTAGTTAGTGGGTTTACAAGTCTGACCCGGAAGCCATATGATTCATCTACTGCAATGGTTAAATTGCTGAAGTCTAAAGATTTGGGGTTATAAAAACGACCTACATTGTAAGTAGCACTTTCGTTATATTTAAAGGTTCCATTTTTTTTAATTAGTTTTTTAAAAAAGTTATAAAAAAGATGTACATCTATATAACCAAGCAAAACGAGCGTGTGTTCTTACGTATCCAATTGTCAATTGGCGCGGGAGTTGTAGGATTGCTCTTAAAGAAATTGGCTTTAAAGTTATGTGGGTTAACATTTTGAAGGGGCTCAAAATAACTGGATTAATATTAGTAACGAGGCGGGAAATCAAATAATCATGTGCAAATACCTGAGGTTACTACAACTTTTGTTCTTTAAAAGAAGTACTTGACAAATTTGGCATATTGTTAAAAATTAATGAGGCAAATCTCAGAATTACTATGAATTTCCACTAGAAGAAAGAAGAGAGTACACTTTCCCTAAAGGCCTTGCAAGAATTTTGGGTTTTCACGGCGATGGTAGAGTTTATACATTTAGTACAAGAGAAGGTGTTTATCAATTTGAAGGTATTAAACCATCTAATTTTCTCGTGAACCCAATGTTGTATGTTCATTTACAACAGTTAAAAACAGAAGCTAATTTGTTTGATGGCTATCCGTCAACAGTTCAAAGGTTTTACCATCAACTAGGACGGGGTTTTGTGATTATCGATTAATCTCAGTTGGAAAAAACAGTGAATTTAAAGAATTAATTAATGGACCTATAAATTCATTAGATGTAAAAATAACTAACCAAGATGGAAAGCCAGTTGTTTGTTCTGATTTATTAATGGTGCTGGAAGTAGAAGAGCATACTGTAAGCCATTAGATTTTTTTTATGTGTGTGTGTGCGTGAGTGGGCAGGGAGTGTGATATGTGTGGTTTAGTTAACTAGACCAATCAATACCAGATACTGTCCGGCACACACACACACACGAGAATCATTCACACAATAGACAGGGGCGGTGCTTGTGGGGAATGTGAAAGGGGCTTTTGTGGTTCACACTTGAACGACGTAAATTTGAGACAGCCGCCAAAAGCACTTATCAAAGTCCTGAATATTGATACAGGATCTCTTTCAAAGTTCTATCAGCGGCCGCCTGAAAAGCAGACCTTTGTAAGTGAAGCAGAGCGTAGGCACAGCTCCAGCAGTGGGGTAATAGGTGGGCTTTGTAGGTCGTTCAGGCGGAGCTGCCTGAATAACCCAGTTTTGTTGGGTGTTTTCTGGCTGGAGTAGCATGAAGTCAGGCTAGTATGGAAGTGACTCAATTACTCCTGCCACGCAGGTTCAAGCACGCCATGTTTATCTTGCCAGAATGCTTTAAAGTTGGGGTTGGATTGCATGTATTTCAGAATGAGTTTTCGTTTGTTGTATAACTCATTGAAAGAAATCGCGAGTTTGTGAAATTTTGGATAAGAATAAAAATAAAATGACAATTCAATTAGTCTTCTTCAGCAAAACAGGCGTAATTTCAGTTATGTTTTTCAGCTTCATAAAAGAACCTTCGTCAATCGGCTCATAAACAAGTTGCTCTACAAAACAATTACGTAGAAAAGCATCTAGTTCACTTACTATCATTTCACGGGTTGGTTTCTTCGTTTCCGAAAGATCTAGGCTCTATTTTGGCCGGTCGGTTTTGAGCAAGGCTCGCCATACACGTTCTTCACTCATTAACGTCCCAGCCTTTTCTAACCAGCTAGCTGACAGGCCCGAAAGTCCCCAGCTAGAAATGATGTCATAACCCCCTGTCGATTGGGTGGATGCGCACACGTGACAGCTCACCCGATTAATAATAAAGTATTTGCAGCAGGTCTCATGTGCAGTGGACTGTGCAAAACAGTTGGCGCTTCCAATCAATATTGGAAGCAGTCTGGAATAGGAGTGTCAAGCCATGTAACTATTTTAGTTGATTTTATGTCCTTGGAGAGAATGTAAATATCTATGTTCACGATCACCAAATCTTATTCTGCACGTAAGCCCCCGTTTTAAAGTACTGATTATGTCGATTTTTAGAGTTTGGGGTGTTAATTTTTTTGTGAAACAGGTGTAATTTTGGGCAAAACTGACATGAGAAGGACGTGATTTGGATGTGAAAAGGGGGTTTTCATGCAAAATAAGATTGGGTGGTCTTGAACGAACATATTTACATTCTCTAGGGTTCATAATTTTCTGAAAATAGCACAATGATTTTGATGTCTGACTATGTTGCAGGGTTCATCACTTTCTGAATAATAGCACAATGCTAATGATGTGGGACTATGTTCCACTGTCATCACTTTCTGAAAATAGCACAATGCTTTTGAAGTCTGACTATGTTGCAGGGTTCACAACTTTCTGAAAAATAGCACAATGCTATTGATGAGGGACTATGTTGCAGGGTTCATAACTTCCGAAAATAGCACAATCCTATTGATGTGGGACAATGTTGCAGGGTTCATCACTTTCTGAAAATAGCACAATGCTATTGATGTGGGACTATGTTGCAGATTTCACAACTTTCTGAAATAGCACAATGCTTTTGATATGGGACAATGTTGCAGGGTTCATAATTTTCTGAAAATAGAACAATATTTTTAATGTAGGACAATGATGCTGGGTTCAAAAGGTGTTTTATGTTTTTACATGCTGTCACGGTAATGTGTGTTGATCAGAAATCCTACTGTTGTGTCAGTAACAGTATTGATCACAGCACTGTGTGTGTTGATCAGAAATCCTACTGTTGTGTCAGTGACAGTAATTGATGACAGCACTGTGTGTGTTGATCAGAAATCCTACTGTTGTGTCAGTGACAGTATTGATGACAGCACTGTGTGTGTTGATCCGAAATCCTACTGTTGTGTCAGTGACAGTATTGATCACAGCACTGTGTGTGTTGATCCGAAATCCTACTGTTGTGTCAGTGACAGTATTGATGACAGCACTCTGTGTGTTGATCAGAAATCGTACTGTTGTGTCAGTGACAGTGTTGATGACAGCACTGTGTGTGTTGATCAGAAATCCTACAGTTGTGTCAGTGACAGTATTGATCACAGCACGGGTGTGTGTTGATCAGAAATCCTGCTGTTGTGTCAGTGACAGTATTTATGACAGCACTGTGTGTGTTGATCAAAAAATCCAAACTGTTGTGTCAGTGACAGTATTGATTACAGCACTGTGTGTGTTGATCAGAAATCCTACTGTTGTGTCAGTGACAGTATTGATGACAGCACTGTGTGGTGTGATCAGAAATCCTACTGTTGTGTCAGTGACAGTATTGATGACAGCACTGTGTGTGTTGATCAGAAATCCTACTGTTGTGTCAGTGACAGTATTGATGACAGCACTGTGTGTGTGGATCTGAAATCCTACTGTTGTGTCAGTGACAGTATTGATGACAGCACTGTGTGTGTTGATCAGGAATCCTACTGTTGTGTCAGTGACAGTATTGTTTCACAGCACTTTTGTGTGTTGATCAGAAATCCTACTGTTGTGTCAGTAACAGTATTGATCACAGCATTGTGGTGTTGATCAGAAATCCTACTGTTGTGTCAGTGACAGTATTGATCACAGCACTGTGTGTGTTGATCAGAAATCCTACTGTTGTGTCAGTGACAGTATTGATTACAGCACTGTGTGTGTTGATCAGAAATCCTACTGTTGTGTCAGTGACAGTATTGATCACAGCACTGTGGTGTTGATCAAATATCCTACTGTTGTGTCAGTGACAGTATTGATCACAGCACTGTGTGGTTTGATCAGAAATCCTACTGTTGTGTCAGTGACAGTATTGATCACAGCACTGTGTGTGTTGATCAAATATCCTACTGTTGTGTCAGTGACAGTATTGATGACAGCACTGTGTGTGTTGATCAGAAATCCTACTGTTGTGTCAGTGACAGTATTGATGACAGCACTGTGTGTGTTGATCAAATATCCTACTGTTGTGTCAGTGACAGTATTGATCACAGCACTGTGTGTGTTGATCAGAAATTTCCTACTGTTTGTGTCAGTGACAGTATTGATGACAGCACTGTGTGTGGTGATCAAAATCGTAACTGTTGTGTCAGTGACAGTATTGATCACAGCACTGTGTGTGTTGATCAGAATCCTACTGGCCTCGAGGCAAAGTGCTGGGGGGTTCCTCCAGTCTCATCGCCATGGTGTATATTCGGGGCAGTCGCCATGACTACGATAACTGGGTCAAGGTCGGTGCTAAAGGCGGGAGCTACAAAGAGGTACTGCCATACTTCTTAAAATCGGAGGATATGAGGGACCCTGAATTAAAAAACTCAGGTTTGTATTTGACAGAGTCACGATTAAGATTTAGGTCAAGAGAAGATTTGACGTCAGACTCTAGTGGTGTGGATTATTTTTCAGTCTTTATTCTTGCTCTATTCTTTTTTTTTTTTTTGCCTTTGACATTTTTTCGTGCCCCACGTGAGTCTGTGACTGCAATGTAGGAAGCTATGGACTTCAAGGGACACATTTTTTCGTGCACACGTGAGTCTGTGACTGCAATGTACGAACCTGTGGACTTCAGAGGGACACATGTTTCCATTGGCCAAAAAACCATTTTATTTTTGAAATTTTTACACCAAATCAAGGACATACTTGCGACCATTCAGACGAGATGGGATGACTATTGAATGAATGAGTGCAACGTGAAGCTGATCTAGAGATGAGAAGTGACTGTGTTACTAACACCATCAAAGGAATGGAGAGAATGAATGTCAATATGGAAATGAAGGGACTGGAACAAAAAGCCCTTCCACAGACAGGAAAAACACAATCGACTGACACAAAGAGAAGAGAAGGAGATAGGACAGCAATATCCTACCGTGCGTAGACTGAGGGACAGCTGACTTTGTTTGGGTGGAGAGGAACAGCTTTGCTTGTTTCGATGAAGAAAGGCATTGCCTTGGGTGTTTGGATACAGACAGATCTGATCTAGCTCTTTGTAACTATGATGGGATTGCTTTGTTTGTTTGGATGGGGAGATGGCTGGCTGAGCTTGGTAGAATCGAGATAGTGATGGACTGCTGGCAAGGATGGAGATACCAATAGTTTATTTTGTTGGATGGAGAGAGGGATTGCTTATTTGTTGGATGAAGAGAGAATGGCTTAACTTGAAAGGGATGGAGAGAGGGGTGGCTTATTTTGTTCGGATAGAGAAAGGGATGGATCAGCTTGTTGGAATGACCAGGCTTTGAGGGATGGAGAAAAAATGCTTGTTGAGATGGAAAGAAGAGTGGCTAAACTTGTTAGGAGGGAGAAAGCGATGTTCTTTTCTGGGGAGAGGGAAAAGGTTGTTTGGATGGAGAAGGATGGCTTTGTTTGTCAGGCTAGAGAGATGGACAGCTTGTCGTTTGAATGGGCAGTGGCATTGTTTAAGTTGTTTGAATGGGCAGTGGCATTGTTCAGCTTGTTTGAATGGGCAGTGGCATTTGTTCAGCTTGTTTGAATGGGCAGTGGCATTGTTCAGCTTGTTTGAATGGGCAGTGGCATTGTTTAGCCTGTTTGAATGGAGAGAGAGATGGATAGCTTGTCGTTTTGAATGGGCAGTGGCATTGTTTAAGTTGTTTGAATGGGCAGTGGCATTGTTCAGCTTGTTTGAATGGGCAGTGGCATTGTTCAGCTTGTTTGAATGGGCAGTGGCATTGTTTCAGCTTGTTTGTATGGGCAGAGGCATTGTTTAGCCTGTTTGAATGGAGAGAGAGATGGACAGCTTGTCGTTTGAATGGGCAGTGGCATTGTTTAGCTTGTTTGGATGGAGAGAGGGGATGGACAGCTTGTCGTTTGAATAGGCAGTGGCATTGTTTAGCTTGTTTGGATGGAGAGAGAGAGAGGGACAGCTTGTCGTTTGAATAGGCAGTGGCATTGTTAGCTTGAACGGAGAGTGAGAGGTGTGGCACTGTTTAGCTTGTTTGAATGGAGAGAGAGGTGGATAGCTTGTCGTTGAATGGGCAGTGGCACTGTTTAGCTTGTTTGAATGGAGAGAGAGGTGGACAGCTTGTCGTTTGAATAGGCAGTGGCATTGTTTAGCTTGTTTGAATGGAGAGAGAGGTGGACAGCTTGTCGTTTGAATAGGCAGTGGGCATTGTTTAGCTTGTTTGAATGGAGAGAGAGGTGGACACCTGTCGTTTGAATGGGCAGTTTGGGATTGTTTAGCTTGTTTGAATGAGAGAGAGGTGGACTGCTTGTCGTTTGAATAGGCAGTGGCACTGTTTAGCTTGTTTGAATGGAGAGAGAGGTGGACTGCTTGTCGTTTGAATAGGCAGTGGGATTGTTCAGCTTGTTTGAATGGAGAGAGAGGTGGACTGCTTGTCGTTTGAATAGGCAGTGGCATTGTTTTAGCTTGTTTGAATGGAGAGAGAGGGGGACAGCTTGTCGTTTGAATGGGCAGTGGCATTGGTTAGCTTGTTTGAATGGAGAGGAGGTGGACAGCTTGTCGTTTGAATGGGCAGTGGCATTGTTTAGCTTGTTTGAATGGAGAGAGAGGTGGACTGCTTGTCGTTTGAATAGGCAGTGGCCCTTGTTTAGCTTGTTTGAATGGAGAGAGAGGTGGACAGCTTGTCGTTTGAATGGGCAGTGGCATTGTTTAGCTTGTTGAATGGAGAGAGAGGTGACAGCTTGTCGTTTGAATGGGCAGTGGCATTGTTCAGCTTGTTTGAATGGAGAGAGAGGTGGACAGCTTGTCGTTTGAATGGGCAGTGGCATTGTTTAGCTTTTTGAATGGAGAGAGAGGTGGACAGCTTGTCGTTTGAATGGGCAGTGGCATTGTTTAGCTTGTTTGAATGGAGAGAGGTGGACAGCTTGTCGTTTGAATGGGCAGTGGCATTGTTTAGCTTGTTTGAATGGAGAGAGAGGTGGACAGCTTGTCGTTTGAATGGGCAGTGGCATTGTTTAGCTTGTTTGAATGGAGAGAGAGGTGGACAGCTTGTCGTTTGAATGGCAGTGGCATTGTTTAGCTTGTTTGAATGGAGAGAGAGGTGGAAAAGCTTGTCGTTTGAATGGGCACTGGCATTGTTTAGCTTGTTTGAATGGAGAGAGAGGTGGACTGCTTGTCGTTTGAATGGGCAGTGGCATTGTTTAGCTTGTTTGAATGGAGAGAGAGGTGGACAGCTTGTCGTTTGAATGGGCAGTGGCATTGTTTAGCTTGTTTGAATGGAGAGAGAGGTGGACTGCTTGTCGTTTGAATGGGCAGTGGCATTGTTTAGCTTGTTGAATGGAGAGAGAGGTGGACAGCTTGTCGTTTGAATGGGCAGTGGCATTGTTTAGCTTGTTTGAATGGAGAGAGAGGTGGACTGCTTGTCGTTTGAATGGGCAGTGGCATTGTTTAGCTTGTTTGAATGGAGAGAGAGTGGACAGCTTGTCGTTTGAATGGCAGTGGCATTGTTTAGCTTGTTTGAATGGAGAGAGAGGTGGACAGCTTGTCGTTTGAATGGACAGTGGCATTGTTTTTGCTTGTTTGAATGGAGAGAGAGGTGGACAGCTTGTCGTTTGAATGGGCAGTGGCATTGTTTAGCTTGTTTGAATGGAGAGAGAGGTGGACAGCTTGTCGTTTGAATGGGCAGTGGCATTGTTTAGCTTGTTTGAATGGAGAGAGAGGTGGACAGCTTGTCGTTTGAATGGGCAGTGGCATTGTTTAGCTTTTTTAGATGGAGAGTGGTAGCACAGAATAGCTTAGTTTGTCTTTTTTTTTTTTGAGAGAGAGAGAGAGAATGAGTGAGTGAGTGAGTGAGTGAGTGAGAGAGGTTTTTTACACGATGATTTTTGCTTTGATAACAAACTTTTTTATTGCTATTATTTCTGCATGGAAAATTTCCATTGACTAGGCTGGTTTAGCCAAATGATTTTTGTTAGAGGCTATGTTTTTTGTACGTGGCTAAAGACATCTCATGAAAAGGTGTTCTCTGCAACAAATGCGTCTTGGGCAACAGACAAGTATTTCAAGTTTGTTTTTCCATTTCAGTGTTGAGTTTGCCAGAACGCATTTTCTAAGATGTTGCTATAACGAGAGTTTATTAATTTACTCCTGTCAGAGTATCACGGGACAGGAGGGCCCCTGAAAGTGGAGGTACCACGAACAGTTGAACTGAACGATCAGCTATGGAAAGCGGGACAGGAGCTAGGGTATCCCCTGGTGGATGCCAATGGAGCTTCAATGACCGGTACGGGGTGTATGGCTCGGGTTGTTTTACATGGGCCCCCTTCATTATAATCTGTATCTGTACCACTGTCAGTTTCTGTCATCTTACACACCAGTTGTAACTGTGTTCCTTTTTGTCCATGTAGGGTGTCACGTTTTTCTTTTCTGACTTTATATGACTCTCCATTTATCTCATTTATTACAGTCACTTTACCCGTTCTGTCCATGTATTACAGTCACTTTGTCCCATTCTGTCCATGTATCACTGTCACTTTGTCCCATTCTGTCCATGTATTACTGTCACATTGTCCCATTCTGTCCATATCTTACTGTCACTTTGTCCCATTCTGTCCATGTATTACAGTCACTTTGTCCCTTTCTGTCCATGTATTACTGTCACTTAGCCCCATTCTGTCCATGTATTACAGTCACTTTGTCCCATTCTGTCCATGTATTACTGTCACTTTGTCCCATTCTGTCCATGTATTACAGTCACTTTGTCCCATTCGGTCCATGTATTACAGTCACTTTGTCCCATTCTGTCCATGTATTACTGTCACTTTGTCCATTTCTGTCCATGTATTACAGTCACTTTGTCCATTCTGTCTGTCACCGATCTGTATCAGCGTGGAAATCGTACAGACGCGCCGACGGCTCTGTATCGATTCGTAGCATCATTCCACGATGGGGGTGTAGGCTTACCGGGCCATATATGGTAGGTGTTGGGTTCAGGAAGGATGGTGGGGGTGTTGGATACCTGTATGTTCCATTCACATACTGGGTGTGCGTTTGCTATCATGCACAGGCAGGGAAAGGATAAGTGTGGGGAGAGAGGGGGTTAGCCTTCCGTCTCCTGTTGTGTGTCGTGTGGAGTCCCGTTGCACGTGCAGTTTTGTAGAGTTCAGAACTCAGCAAGGAGTGAGTGCTGAGTCATCAGGCTTTAAAGTTTGGTGGGGCCGGGTGGCTAGCACTTCGGTCAAAATCCTTGGTGAAGGGCAGTTGGGCTCTTGTTCTGGTGCCAGCGTTTGTGCTGTGTGTTTGACTTCGGTCGACATGGTGAGCCGGCCCTCGTGAGCGTTTTGCTCTTGGTCGTGCCGTCGTCGGTGTTTCTGTGTGCTGCGACCCTGAGGTTCAGGTGCTGGGGTGGCCAGCCGCAGTTGTTGTCATCGTTCTGTGTTGTAGCAGGTATGTGGAGTTAGTTAAGGTGATCGTAGTGTAGTGTTAAGGATGGCGTTGTCTTGTGCACATTTTGTCGACTTGTACAAACGTGTAAATAATATGAGGTGGAAACAAGGAAAAGGGAAAAGAAAGAAGGAAATTTGGTTGTGAAGTTTTGAATGGAAATGTAAATAGTTATCATTGGGTCGATCATGATGTTTGGATTGAGTTGTTACTTATTCGTGACAGGGGGTTCGAACGGAAATGCTTTCGGGAAGCATAGACAAGGTGTGTTGGCCACTGGTGCTGTTGAGGTTATGATTGTGCCGTGTCATGGAAGTTTAATTAGAAAGGATAAGTGTTGGGTAGTTGTTGTGAAGAGGGACTGGCGTCAAGCAGCGCGGTTTTGTATTGTGTGGGTATCCTAATTCGATATATAAGGTAACATTGTTCCTACAATGCGGGAGATTTGTAGGAGGGTGCTTATGCGTGGGTGGTTGCCAAGGAGATATACCTGTCCTGTCCCGTTGGGTTTCTTTGGAATCGAGACATGATATTTGTGGTGGATGTTACAATATGACTGAGAATGTGTGGGTGGGAAGGTGTATTATGGAGTAGCTCTGTGTATACCGTAATGTAAGAGAAATGTGACTTTGCAGTATTAACAACGTGGGATGGTGATAGAGGTACTTATAGAGCTAATAGGCTCTGCGGTGCGTAAAGGAAATCCTGGGAAGGGGCGAACTAAGGGGTTACCCTAGTGATGTATGTGGTTATGCATATCTACGGGTTTGAGGTAACAGCTATGTCAAGTGCAGGTGAGGGCGCATTCCCACCATCCTGTGCCCGCTAACACCAGCGGTCAGGGCCGTTGTAATCGGGGAGCTGTGGACGGCCAATTGCTGGCATTCCTGTCCTTGACTGTCCGGCGATCGTCGCAGGTGCCTGCAAGTACCCCTCCTGCACTCCCCATCCTGTTGTGCTGGACTGTTGTCCCAGTCCTTACCCCGTCCAGTGCTACAACCCTTTTCCCTTTCCTCCCCATCCGTCGGATCTTCACAGCCTGGCCAGTAACGTCGCCGTTGGTGTCGCCAGTGCTGGTGTCACTGCAGCTGTTGGCGCCATTGCTGGCGCCATTGATGCTGCTAGTGCCATTGCTGGGGCGCCGTGCTGGGTCGCCGTTGTCTGTATCGCCGTTGCTGGGGTCACCGTCGCTGCTGGCGCCGTAGCTGGTGCCGCTGTTGCTGCTGGCGCCGTCGCTGGTGTCGCTGTTGCTGCTGGCGCCGGGGCTGGTGTCGCTGTTGCTGCTGGCGCTGGTGCTGGTGTCGCTGTTGCTGCTGGCGCCGTTGCTGTTATCGCCGTTGCTGTTGGCGTCGTTGATGTTGTCGCCGCCGCTGCTGATCCCCCGTATCACCGACTGCTCACTCGGTGACCGCCGCCATTGAAGGGTGTCGTCGCCGCCCTGAGTGATTTGTCACTGTGGTTGGTGGCAGTCGTCGCTGTCGCTGTTGTGTTGGCGGTGGCGGTAAATTCCACTGGTGCTGTGAAAGCCGGTGTGTTTTACTGTTGTGTCTTCTCGTCTTCGGCAGGCAGGTTCGTCTGGTCACCGTCATCGTCGTGAGACTGTCAACGTTGTCGTCGTGTGACCTGGTATTTGTTTTCCTTTTTTTGTTTTTTTTTTGTGTGTGACATTGAAACACCCGAAGACATTGGGTTTGGATGTGCATACATGAAGGATGGATGTTGATTAAAAGGGTATGACTGAAGGGATGAATTGCGCAGTGAATTATATGCAAAAATGAACATAGTTATGTGAAGTTAGTATAGTTTGGTTGTTGTTGTTTTCTTTGGGGAATTGGTTTTGGAAAAAAAATGATTTGTATTATGCTATGTGTAATCTGCTGGTCTGAGAAACGCTGCACACCGTAACTAGAAAAGGGGTTAAATAACTTGTTGTGGCGGCCTTGGCCGTAGGAACCGTGTGTTTCAGGCTGGGGTCTGAGACGCGTACATAGAAGTTTTCGTTCATTGATTGTTGTGTCGGGAATAAAATTGTTTTATTGTCAGTTCTTGTGTGGCGTGTTATATGTTTAATGGGTTAGTTGTGGGAGGGGTTTGTTTTTTTACGTCCGGCTTAGCGTTCCGTGACACTGTTCATGTATTACTGTCACTTTGTCACATTCTGTCCATGCATTACTGTCACTTTGTCCCATTTGTCCATGTATTACTATCACTTTGTCCCTTTCTGTCCATGCATTACTGTCACTTTGTCCCTTTCTGTCCATGTATTACTGTCAC
Source organism: Conus ventricosus (assembly GCA_018398815.1). Taxonomy (NCBI): domain Eukaryota; kingdom Metazoa; phylum Mollusca; class Gastropoda; order Neogastropoda; family Conidae; genus Conus; species Conus ventricosus. The sequence continues at coordinate 72,527,908 of CM031605.1, read as the reverse complement.
TTTGTCCCATTCTGTCCATGTATTACTGTCACTTTGTCCCTTTCTGTTCATGTATCACTGTCACTTTGTCCCAGTCTGTCCATGTATTACAGTCATTTTGACTATTTTGTCCATGTATTACTGTCACTTTGTCCCATTCTGTCCATGTATTACAGTCACTTTGTCCCTTTCTGTCCATGTATTACTGTCACTTTGTCCCTTTCTGTTCATGTATCACTGTCACTTTGTCCTAGTCTGTCTTATATATTACTGTCACTTTGTCCATTCTGTCCATATATTACTTCCACTTTGTCCCATTCTGTCCATATATTACTGCCACTTTGTCCCATTCTGTCCATATATTACTGCCACTTTGTCCCATTCTGTCCTTATATTACTGCCACGCTGTCCCATTCTGTCCATATATCACTGCCACTTTGTCCCATTATGCCCATTTATTACTGCCACGCTGCCCCATTCTGTCCATATATTACTGCCACTTTGTTTTATTTTGTCCATGTATTACTGCCACGTTGTCCCATTCTGTCCATGTATTACTGCCACGCTGTCCCATTCTGTCCATATATTACTGTCACTTTGTCCCATTTGTCCATATATTACTGCCACTTTGTTTTATTCTGTCCATGTATTACTGTCACTTTGTCCTTTCTGTTCATGTATCAATGTCATTTTGTCCCAGTCTGTCCATTATTTACTGCCACGTTGTCCCATTCTGTCCATATCTTGCTGCCACTTTGTCCCATTCTGTCCATGTATTACTGTCACTTTGTCCCAGTCTGTCAATGTGTATCTGTCACTTTGTTCCAATTGGTCCATGTTTCACATTCACTTTGTAATAAACTGTCTATGCGTTACTGTCACTCTGTCCCGCCCCACCCATGTATTAGTGTCACTTTAAACACATTCTGTTCATATATAACTGTCAGATTGTCACGTTCTTTTTACATGTAACTGTCACTTTGTCCCATTCTATCCAAGCACTACTGTCCCATTCTGTCCGTATGTTACTGTCAGTTTGTCCCATTTTGTCCTTGTATCACTGTCCCTTTGTGTCATTTTGTCCATGTTACTTTGTCCCATTCTGTCCGTGTATCAATGTCACTGTAATTCACGTCATTTATAACAGTCATTTTATTCCATTATGTCCAGGTATTATTTTAAATGAATGTCCCATTCTGTCCGTGTATCAATGTCACTCTAATTCACTTCATTTATAACAGTCATTTTATTCCATTATGTCCAGGTGTGTGTGTGCGAAGGTGTGCGTGAGTGGTTGTGCGTGTCTGCTTTCCGTGTGTGCTGTGCGTATCTGCTTCCCCGTGCCTGAGTATGCGGTTTGTGTGCGTGTGTGTGTGTGTGTGTGTGTGTGTGTGTGTGTGTGCGTGCGTGCGTGCGTGCGTGCGTGCGTGCGTGCGTGCGTGCGTGCGTGCGTGCGTGCGTGCGTGCGTGCGTGCGTGCGTGCGTGCGTGCGTGCGTGCGTGCGTGCGTGCGTGCGTGCGTGCGTGCGTGCGTGGTGTGTGTGTGTGCGTGCGCGTGTGCGCGTGCGTGCGTGCGTGTTTTCGTTAGTCCTTGTATTGTAAAGCGCTTAGAGCTAATCTAGGATTTACGCTATAGAAAATATTCATTATTATTATTATTATTTTAAATAAATGTCCCATTCTGTCCGTGTATCAATGTCACTGTAATTCACTTCATTTATAACATTTATTTTATTCCATTATTATACAGGTATTATTTTAAATGAATGTCCCATTCTGTCCGTGTATCAATGTCACTGTAATTCACTTCATTTATAACGGTCATTTTATTCCATTATGTCCAGGTATTATTTTAAATGAATGTCCCATGCTGTCCGTGTATCAATGTCACTGTAATTCACTTCATTTATAACGGTCATTTTATTCCATTATGTCCAGGTATTATTTTAAATGAATGTTCCATGCTGTCCATGTATCAGTTTGTTCCATTCCATCCGTGTATCAGTTTGTTCCATGCTGTCCGTGTATCAGTTTGTTCCATTCTGTCCGTGTATCAGTTTGTCCCATTCTGTCTATGTATCAGTTTGTTCCATTCTGTCCGTGTATCAGTTTGTTCCATGGTGTCCGTGTATCAGTTTGTTCCATGCTGTCCGTGTATCAGTTTGTTCCATGCTGTCCGTGTATCAGTTTGTTCCATGGTGTCCGTGTATCAGTTTGTTCCATTCTGTCCGTGTATCAGTTTGTTCCATTCTGTCCATGTATCAGTTTGTTCCATTCTGTCTGTGTATCAGTTTGTTCCATTCTGTCTGTGTATCAGTTTGTTCCATTCTGTCTGTGTATCAGTTTGTTCCATTCTGTCTGTGTATCAGTTTGTTCCATTCTGTCTGTGTATCAGTTTGTTCCATTCTGTCTGTGTATCAGTTTGTTCCAATCTGTCCATGTATCAGTTTGTTCCATGGTGTCCATGTATCAGTTTGTTCCATTCTGTCTGTGTATCAGTTTGTCCATTCTGTCTGTGTATCAGTTTGTTCCATTCTGTCCATGTATCAGTTTGTTCCATTATGTCCGTGTATCAGTTTGTTCCATTATGTCCATGTATCAGTTTGTCCCATTCTGTCCATGTATCAGTTTGTTCCATTATGTCCATGTATCAGTTTGTCCCATTCTGTCCATGTATCAGTTTGTTCCATTATGTCTATGTATCAGTTTGTCCCATTCTGTCCATGTATCAGTTTGTTCCATTCTGTCCATGTATCAGTTTGTCCCATTCTGTCCATGTATCAGTTTGTTCCATTATGTCCATGTATCAGTTTGTCCCATTCTGTCCATGTATCAGTTTGTTCCATTCTGTTCATGTATCAGTTTGTTCCATGCTGTTCATGTATCAGTTTGTTCCATTCTGTCCATGTATCAGTTTGTTCCATTCTGTCCATGTATCAATGTCACTGTAATTCACTTCATTTATAACAGTCATTTTATTCCATTATGTCCAGGTATTATTTTAAATGAATGTCCCATTCTGTCCGTGTATCAATGTCACTGTAATTCACTTCATTTATAACAGTCATTTTATTCCATTATGTCCAGGTATTATTTTAATGAATGTCCCATTCTGTCCGTGTATCAGTTTGTTCCATGCTGTTCATGTCCTGTTGTCTTTTTGTTCCGATCTTTACAGGAATCATTTTTGCCAGTTGCTCCCATTCTCTCCATCCGTTGCTGTCTCTTGGTCCTGTTCTCCTCCTGAATCACAGTCACTGTGTTCCCGATGATGATGATGTCTCGCTGCAGGGTTTGTAAAAACCCACGTCACACAAGGTTTAGGATTCGCGGTAATACGTTTAGAGCTTTCTCGAGCTCTTTGTTACACAGTCCTGGCCCAGTGATAATGATGATGATGATGATGATGATGATGATGAAGTTGATGATGATGATGATGATGATGATGATGATGATGATGATGATGATGATGATGATGATGATGATGATGATGTTGAGATGATGACGATGCTGCTGCTGCGGCTGCTGTGGCTGCTGCTGTTGATGATGATGATGATGATGATGATGATGATGTCTCACTACAGGGTTTACGAAGCCCCAGGCCACCCAAGGGTCAGGGGTCCGCTCTAGCACATCTAGAGCCTTTCTCCATCCTGTGTTACACAGACCTAACCTGCACGTCGTCGTCAACGCCCATGTCACAAAGGTTGGAGAGAGAGAGAGAGAGAGAGGAGAGAGAGAGAGAGAGAGAGAGAGAGAGAGAGAGAGAGAGAGAGAGAGAGAGAGAGAGAGGCGGGGGTGGGGTGGGGAGGGGTGGGGGGGGGTAGAGAAAAAGTACGGAAGGAGTAAAAAACTCATAGGATGTAATAAATTAAGACAATGAGCGTCATTAACAATTTTGGGGGAGGACCAAACTCTTCACCCATTCCAACTCTGACGCCACAGAAGGTGGACACACGGGCCTTCTGAGGCCCTCCAGGTCACCAACAGACCTCACTCATCTCTGGATGGGGTCATAAGCCAATACGGTCGGCAGCCAGTCCAGTTTTTACCAGATGTTTAACTAATGGGGCGGGCTTCACAAAAGGAACTCTCGGGTCGAAGGGAGGTGTGGAAGTTTCATTCTCTGCCACCACACAGCTTTCTGTCCACAGCATGGAACTCCAAAGTCACTACAGGTATGACCATAACGCGTGCACTGAGAAGTGACGGCTTCTGCCCAGAGGTGAGCATACTTGTGGCTCAAATGGAAACTGGTACCATAGTCGAGTATCATCCACTTAAGTGATTTCTGAGAGTGTTGCTCAAATTCTCTGACCAACACTGCAGGTGGCTGTTTCTTTCGGGCCTGGTTGACGTCAGAGTATATTCTAAATCGTCAGCGTCATCATCTTCATCTGCTTGGTAAAAATATGGTGCTTTGTGCCTTGCTCTCGTGGTGTACCCAAGTTTGATTCTTTTTTCTCTCGCCTCTGTCTATGCCGAGTTGACGTTAGTGTTGTGTGTGTCAGTAAGTTCACGGGGAATGGCGAGGGATGCTCGTGGTGGCACCATTTGAAGGGACGTGCTTACTCACGCTGGCTCCGCTGATGAGCAATGATCGCCGTCAGTAGAGAGTTAACAAGATGGTGTTCTGCATAGGTTGGATCTAACTGGGGACCACTGTACACCACTGCAGTGTTTTAGCAGCAGTGCAGTGTCTCCTCTGGTGGGTTGCCTCACAACGACTGACACTCGTTGCTCCCTGTGGACTGCCGGCTAGGACAGGACCACCGTGAGTGTGGCTGCAATGTGGGGTGGTTTGAATGAGCGGCGTGGGAGTGGTCCTGTTCAGGGGTCACAGAAGATGAGACCGAAAATAAAAGTACCATGGAATGAAGAGTTCCAGGTGTTCTCCAGGACTGCAAGCCTTTCCCTTAAAGGTGATGGTCCATCAGTGGAAGCCTACAGAAGCTACACTCTCTGATGCACAGGAAGTGAGGTCGTGTGTAGCAGCGAGAGAAGTATAAACAGAAACCCAACCGTTTTTGGGCGAAA